>CM033477.1:33435136-33842636 GCA_019447015.1 Hymenochirus boettgeri
TATTAATTACCTATACTGTAGTTCTGGTTGGTAACAGGGGTTGTATATAATATAGAACTACAGTATATGTATTAATACCAGTAATTCTCAATATTATATACTACCCCTGTACCAACCAGAACTACAGTATATGTATTAATACCAGTAATTCTCAATATTATATAGTATCTCTGTACCAACCAGAACTACAGTATATGTATTAATACCAGCAATGTCTCAATATTATAGTATCCCTGTAACAAACCAACACTACAGTATATGATAAATACCAGTAATTCTCAATATATTAGTATCCCTGTACCAAAACTACAGTATATGTAAGTAATACCAGTAATTCCAATATTATATAGTATCCTGTCCAACCAGAACTACAGTATATGTATTAATACCAGTAATTTCTCAATATTATATAGTATCCCTGGTCCAATCAGAACTACAATATATGTATTATACACCAGTAATTCTCAATTTATATAGTATCCTGTACAACCAGAACTACAATATAGTATTAATACCAGTAATTTCAATATTATATAGTATCTCTGTACCAACCAGAACTACAGTATATGTATTAATACCAGTAATTTCAATTATATAGTATCCTGTACCAACCAGAACTACAGTATATGTATTAATACCAGTAATTTTCAATATTATATAGTATCCCTGTACCAACCAGATCTACAGTATATGTATTAATACCAGTAATTCTCAATATTATTAGTATCCCTGTCCAAAGAAACTAGTATATGTATTAATACCAGTAATTCTCAATATTATATAGGATCCCTGTACCAACCAGAACTACAGTATATGTATTAATACCAGTAATTCTCCTATTATATGTATCCTGTTCCAACCAGCAACGTATATGTATTAATACCAGTAATTTCAATATATATATAGTAACTCGTACCAACCAAATCACAGTATATGTATTAATACCAGTAATTTCAATATTATATAGTATCCCTGTACCAACCAGACTACAGTATATGTATTAATACCAGTAATTCTCAATATATATAGTATCTCTGTTCCAATTAGAACTACAGTATATGTATTAATACAGTAATTCTCAATATATATAGTATCCCTGTACCAACCAGAATACAGTATATGTATTAATACCAGTAATTCTCAATATTATATAGTATCCCTGTACCAACCAGAACTACAGTATATGTATTAATACCAGTAATTCTCAATATTATATAGTATCTCTGTACCAACCAGAACTACAGTATATGTATTAATACCAGCAATTCTCAATATTATATAGTATCCCTGTAACAACCAACACTACAGTATATGTATAAATACCAGTAATTATCAATACTATATAGTATCCCTGTAACAACCAACACTACAGTATATGAAGTAATACCAGTAATTCCCAATATTATATAGTATCTCTGTTCCAACCAGAACTACAGTATATGTATTAATACCAGTAATTCTCAATATTATATAGTATCCCTGGATCAACCAGAACTACAATATATGTATTTATACGTAATTCTCAATTTATATAGTATCCCTGTACCAAACCAGAACTACAATATAGTATTAATACCAGTAATTTCAATATTATATAGTATCCTGTACCAACCAGAACTACAGTATATGTATTAATACCAGTAATTTCAATTATATATAGATCCTGTACCAACCAGAACTACAGTATATGTATTAATACCAGTAATTTTCAATATTATATAGTATCCCTGTACCAACCAGACTACAGTATATGTATTAATACCAGTAATTCTCAATTATTATTAGTATCCCTGTACCAACCAGAAATAGTATATGTATTAATACCAGTAATTCTCAATATTATATAGATCCCTGTACCAACCAGAACTACAGTTATGTATTAATACCAGTAATTCTCTATTATATGTATCCCTGTACCAACCAGATCATACGTATATGTATTAATACCAGTAATTTCAATATTATATATAGTACTCTGTACCAACAATCACAGTATATGTATTAATACCAGTAATTTCAATATTATATAGTATCCCTGTACCAACCCAGATCTACAGTATATGTATTAATACCAGTAATTCTCAATATATATAGTATCTCTGTTCCAATTAGAACTACAGTATGATGTTTAATACAGTAATTCTCAATATATATAGTATCCCTGTACCAACCAGAACTACAGTATATGTATTAATACCAGTAATTTTCAATATTATATAGATCCCTGTACCAACCAGATCTACAGTATATGTATTAATACCAGTAATTCTCAATATTATATAGTATCTCTGTTCCAATTAGAACTACAGTATATGTATTAATACCAGTAATTCTCAATATTATATAGTATCCTGTACCAACCAGAACTACAGTATATGTATTAATACCAGTAATTTTCAATATTATATAGTATCCTTACAACCAGATCTACAGTATATGTATTAATACCAGTAATTCTCAATATTAATGTATCTCTGTCCTAGAACTACAGTATATGTATAATACAGTAATTCTCAATATTATATAGTATCCCGTACCAACAGATCTTACAGTATATGTATTAATACCAGTAATTCTCAATATTATATAGTATCCCTGGATCAACCAGAACTACAATATATGTATTTATACCAGTAATTCTCAATATTATATAGTATCCCTGTACCAACCAGAACTACAATATATGTATTAATACCAGTAATTCTCAATATTATATAGTATCTCTGTACCAACCAGAACTACAGTATATGTATTAATACCAGTAATTCTCAATATTATATAGTATCCCTGTACCAACCAGAACTACAGTTAGTATTAATACCAGTAATTCTCTATTATAGTATCCTGTACCAACCAGATCTATACGTATATGTATTAATACCAGTAATTTCAATATTATATAGTACTGTACCAACCAATCACAGTATATGTATTAATACCAGTAATTCTCAATATTATATAGTATCCCTGTACCAACCAGATCTACAGTATATGTATTAATACCAGTAATTCTCAATATATATAGTATCTCTGTTCCAATAGAACTACAGTATATGTATTAATACAGTAATTCTCAATATATATAGTATCCCTGTACCAACCAGAACTACAGTATATGTATTAATACCAGTAATTTTCAATATTATATAGTATCCCTGTACCAACCAGATCTACAGTATATGATTAATACCAGTAATTCTCAATATTATATAGTATCTCTGTTCCAATTAGAACTACAGTATATGTATTAATACAGTAATTCTCAATATTATATAGTATCCCTGTACCAACCAGAACTACAGTATATGTATTAATACCAGTAATTTTCAATATTATATAGTATCCTGTAACAACCAGATCTACAGTATATGTATTAATACCAGTAATTCTCAATATTAATAGTATCCTGTACCAGAACTACAGTATATGTATAATACCAGTAATTCTCAATATATATATAGTATCCCCGTACCAAACAGACTACAGTATATGTATTAATACCAGTAATTCTCAATATTATATAGTATCTCTGTTACCAAAGAACTAAAGTATAGTATTAATACCAGAATTCTCAATATTATATAGTATCCCGTACCAACCAGACTCAGACTACAGTATATGTATAATACCAGTAATTCTCAATATTATTAGTATCTCTGTTCCCATTACGAACTACAGTATATGTTTAATACCAGTAATTCTCAAATTATAAAGTATCCTGTACCAACCAGAACTACAGTATATGTATTAATACCAGTAATTTCAATATTATATAGTTATCCCTGTACAACCAGATCTACAGTATATGTATTAATACCAGTAATTCTCAATATTATATAGTATCTCTGTTCCAATTAGAACTACAGTATATGTATTAATACAAGTAATTCTCAATATTATATAGTATCCCTGTACCAACCAGAACTACACTGTAGATCTGGTTGGTACGGGGATACTATAATATTGAGAATTACTGGTATTAATACATATATTGTAGTTCTAATTGGAACAGAGATACTATATAATATTGAGAATTACTGGTATTAATACATATACTGTAATCTGGTTGGTACAGGGATAACTATATAATATTGAGAATTACTGGTATTAATACATATACTGTAGTTCTGGTTGGTACAGGATACTTTATAATATTGAGAATTACTGGTATTAACACATATACTGTAGTTCAATGGGAACAGAGATACTAATAATATTGAGAATTACTGGTATTATACATATACTGTAGATCTGGTCTGGTTGGTACGGGGATACTATATAATATTGAGAATTACTGGTATTAATACTATACTTGTAGTTCTATTGAACAGAGATACTATATAATATTGAGAATTACTGGTATTAATACTATACTGTAGATCTGTTTGGTACGGGGATACTATATAATATTGAGAATTACTGGTATTATACATATACTGTAGTTCTAGGACAGAGATACATTAATATTGAGAATTACTGGTATTAATACATATACTGTAGATCTGGTTGTTACAGGATACTATATAATATTGAAAATTACTGGTATTAATACATATACTGTAGTTCTGGTTGGTACAGGATACTATATAATATTGAGAATTACTGTATTAATACATATACTGTAGTTCTAATTGGAACAGAGATACTATATAATATTGAGAATTACTGGTATTAATCATATACTGTAGATCTGGTTGGTACAGGGATACTATATAATATTGAAAATTACTGGTATTAATACATATACTGTAGTTCTGGTTGGTACAGGGATACTATATATATTGAGAATTACTGTATTAATACATATACTGTAGTTCTATTGGAACAGAGATACTATATAATATTGAGAATTACTGGTATTAATACATATACTGTAGATCTGGGTTGTACAGGGATACTATATAATATTGAGAATTACTGGTATTAATACATATACTGTGATCTGGTTGGTACGAGTTACTATATAATATTGAAATTACTGGTATTAATACATATACGTATAGACTGGTTGGTACAGGGATACATATAATATGAGAATTACTGGTATTAATACATATACTGTAGTTCTGGTTGGTACAGGGATCCTATATAATATTGAGAATTACTGGTATTAATACATATACCTAGTTTCTGGTTGGTACAGGGATACTACATAATATTGAGAATTACTGGTATTAATACATATACTGTAGATCTGGTTGGTACAGGGATACTATATAATATTGAAAATTACTGGTATTATACATATACTGTAGTTCTGGTTGGTACAGGATACTATATAATTGAAATTACTGGTTATTAATCATATACTGTAGTTCTGGTTGGTACAGAGATACTATATAATATTGAAATTACTGGTATTAATACTATATTGTAGTTCTGGTTGTACAGGATACTATATAAATTGAGAATTACTGGTTAAATACATATATTGTAGTTCTGGTTGATCCAGGGATACTATATAATATTGAGAATTACTGGTATTAATACATATACTGTAGTTCTGGTTGGAACAAGATACTATATAATATTGGAATTACTGGTATTACTTCATATACTGTAGTTTTTGGTTTACAGGGATACTATATAGTTTGATAATTACTGGTATTTATCATATACTGTAGTGTTGGTTGTTACAGGGATACTATAATATTGAGAATTCTGGTATTAATACATATACTGTAGTTCTGGTTGGTACAGAGATACTATATATATTGAGAATTACTGTTATAATACATATACTGTAGTTCTGGTTGGTACAGGGATACTATATAATATTGAGAATTACTGGTATTAATACATATACTGTAGTTCTGGTTGGTAGAGATACTATATAATATTGAGAATTACTGGTATTAACATATACTGTAGTTCTGGTTGGACAGGGGTATATATAATATTGAGAATTACTGGTATTAATACATATACTGTAGTTCTGGTTGGTACAGGATACTATATAATATTGAGAATTACTGGTATTAATACATATACTGTAGTTCTTTTTGAACAAGATACTATAAATATTGAGAATTACTGGTATTAATACATATCTGTAGATCTGATTGGTACAGGGATACTATATAATATTGAGAATAACTGGTATTAATACATATACTGTGGTTCTGGTTGGTACAGGCATACTATAAAATATTGAGAATAACTGGTATTAATACTATAGATCTAGTTGATGCAGGAGACTTTCGATTGCCATTTGGAGTCAGGAATTTTTTTCCCCTTTTAGCTTTTTTTTTTTCTTTTTTTTTGCCTTCCTCTGGATCAACTGTAAGGTAGGTTAAAAAAAAAAAGGAGGGTGAATAGGTTGGACTTGAAGGACGTATGTCTTTATTCAACCTCAATTGCTATGTTACTATGTAACTATAGTGAGAACCTAAACCTTGCTGTAGAATGTCCATAGTTTGAATTGTATGTTTTTCTCTCAATCGACCATTACAGGAACAGTCCTGGACTGTGAGATAAGGCAGTCACACGGCCGGTGCATGCCAGGCTTTGACAGCATGGTAGGGCAGTGTTTACTCTTCGTTTTTTGGATGGTTTGCCGGTACATGCCAGGCTTTGACAGCATGGTAGGGCAGTGTTAATACTCCTTCGTTTTTGAAAGTATTTTTTTGTTTTAACTATTTACCTGCCAGCATTTCCCGGGAAATGAATGCACTAGGTTGCCTAGCGAGTTTGTGCTTGTCTCATTAGAGTTGGTCTTGTAAGCATCTAATATGCAGTAATTATAATATTCAGTTGGCTCCTAGAGAAGAAAACTTGACTGCCTCTCACTCCCCCTCTGGCTCATGATTTATTGACAATCCTTTTGCAAATCTACCAGCTTCCTAAAGAAATAAAGTGTTATTAGAAATTATGTGTTTTGAACTAAAGTCTGTCACACATCCATTTGGCGGACGAGCCCGACGCCGAGAGTTTGAATGGGTTGATATCCACTCGTGTGTATGCTTTCGCTCAGCCTTCGTTTGTCAATATGCCACGGTGGATCAAGTTTCCACGATAAATCTGATTTAATCTCTTAATCAAAAGCTAAAAGTTTTACCTCTTTTTATAATGAGATGGAATTAATGTTACAGAACAGAGTTTTGCCTGTTGGTTCGGCTCTTCATCATTCCCTGTATCTTAAGTGCCCCTCTGGGAAAATGAATTGCCCACCAATTCTGTAAAGGGATTCCAAAGTAAAGATCCTTCTGTTTGTTTGTATTGGACACAACGTAGCAATGTGGACTTTAAACATAGGACATTTCTATGTTTTTCTTTAATTGCTGCAGCCTCGAAACTCTCTGAGTTTCCTGAACTCAGAACCACCATAATCAGTTAAAGGGGAAGTTCAGTGCAAATACATATGCTTTTCAGAAAAAGAGCAGTATTTATCCATCCCAATGACCTTAATCTGCCCATTCAGCATTTTGTCTGTGTATAAATAAATGCAACCAAAAAACTGACTTCCTGTTTGCAGGACCCCTAGTAGACCGTTATGGTCTTGCCCTTGACCCAGTGCCTGGTTTATTCAGTTGCCCGGTAGAGATCTGAGCATCTTTGACCCATCCAACAGCCAATCAGTAAAAAATTACTGTTAGGAACATTCCAAGGATGTGGTCATCCTGGGAAGAAGAAGTCCGATAGAACCTGAATGTCAGCTCACTAATGTCAACAGCAGGAACAGCAAAGGGTATTAATTCAACTGATTTTTCAAAATGGAAGAGATATGTAGAATAACTAAATATGCATTACACTACAATTTAACAAATTTGATAATTTCCCCTGAACTGTCCCTTTAAATAGAAATTCTAATCCAAAAGAGCCAATGCTCTGCTTATATACCACCAAGTTAAGAACTAATGCCCCTGGTCGTATTGGTCTTCAAATGTCTCTTATCTACACTACAATAATGCAAAAACAAAATGCTTTACATTTCACACTCAGATGCCTCATTTAGCTGCACTAGATCTGCTGCTAATTGCTTATTCATGCCCAGCAGTCTCAGCAGACCTTAGGAACGCCTTGGCTTCTCTGCAAGCATTCGGTATGCCAACAGAAAATTAATTTTTAAACCTCTCTTGCCAAGTTTGTGTGAAAGGAATTGAGAATAAGGAAATTTCATTATGATAACGTGTCAGTCTGCATTATCTGATGCCTTGCAGAAGATAAAAGGAAACAAGAAGAGCTCTTAAGGTGGGGAAATTTACATATTTGTTTTAAATCGTTATTACGGCTTCTCTTCACGTTGACACTACAGAGCGGAGATGGAGAGACGATTATACACTGCAAAACACCTTTCATTACTGTTTGTTTTAATCTACGTGTGAAGCACCTAAGAACGGGGACCATTGGGATTGTGGTGTTAATTTGGGGTATGTGCAGACGATTGGCATTAGTTCTTAAAGGAATACATTCATTAGATTATTTTAGTATCTGTACCTAAAATTGTATTTCCTGGTCTATGTTTATAATCACACATTACTTTATATATAAACACAACCAATGTGGCTAGTTTCAGGTGCAATAGAATAGCATGACCTGACAAAGTAAGCTGAACTGAAACATTTTTGGAATTTCTGTCTTCTCTAAACCAAATTCTCACACCCAACTTCTAATAACATTCTGCAAAGTTCCACTTTCCAAATTTAGAAGGTTCTGTGGATCCACAAATTTCAGAAACCCACAGTTCTGCCTTATGTTTACAACGTTGGTTCAAAACATGGACACATCACTAGCTGGAGACTCTAGTCTAATGGCAGTGTTCAAATGCTCTGTGAAATAAGATTGCTGTCACATCATCATTGAGCTCATTATCTTTGTGGAAAAAGCAGCTTTTCACCAACCGGCTATTTGAACGGATCCATAATTATTAATTCCTGACAAACTCTTTAGAGCCGAAGCTTGCAAAATATAATAGGTCTTTCCAGATGAAACAAAACAAAGGTCACAAATAAACACTATGCAATTTATTGATGACAGATTGTTATCGCACAAACTAGCAGGGAGATTCAATAAATGTTCTTATCGTTAAAAATGGTGCATTTTGCCCCAACCAGTCAGATCTTATTTAACATTTAAAAGCTAACATCTGATTGGTTGGGGCAAAATGAGCACCATTTTTAACGATACAACTTTTATTGAATCTCCCATGATACTTTGGTTTGTTAAGTGGAACAGTTAGTTAACAGTATGAGAGATTGATGGAATCCCAAACATTGATGTATATTTGCAAATAAAAAGCATGTGGAGGTGAAATTTCTTAACATGAAGAAAATCCAAAGGCTAATAGCATAATTAAAACATGCTAAGTATTGCACATAAAGCTAAGAAATGGCATGGGGGTATAAAATATATTTCAAAAATCATTATCAAGTGCTGTTTAAGAAACACATTATGGCAATCCATCTCAAACTATATATAATACTAAGTGCAAAGTATGTATGTATAATTTTATTTATAAAAGCGCCACTTGGGTACGCAGCGCTGTACATTATAAATAACAGACAGGGAGATTCAATAAATGTTCTTATCGTTTAGGGTTTCATTTTTCCCAACCAACAGATCTTATTTAACATTTGAAAGATAACATCTGATTGGTGGGGCAAAAATAGCACCATTTTTAATGATAAAAACTTTTATTGAATAACCCTGACAGTATCAAAACAAGCGGATAAGTAATTATACAGAAAAATAAAAATTAAATACATACTCGGTTAAGAATGCATATATGTATAATTATGTATAAATTATGCAGCATGCATGCCTTGTCACATTGGAATGAGATCCCGCCCTGAAGAGCTTACAATCTAAATATGCTTATGGATTCCTCTTACGCAGTATGAAAACGCCAGTCCTAACCTAGTGAGAAAAGTACAATCCCTGGAAAGGGGACATACAATACCTGCTTCTCTCTTTATTTACAGTAGTATGACCTTTTCCAGGGAACCATGCAAACTCACAGAGCTTTAAAGGGGCGGGGGATCAATATGCACATGGAGCAAGCATAAAATAGGGTTTAGACTTTTTGCTCTTTTTAATACCTACGTAAATAATATACACATATTTTTAATAAAGGTTTCACTAGGTTAGGACTGATGCTTGGATATGGACTTGTAGGGGCATGTCAGTTTAAGCATATTTGTACAAACAAAGTAACTAAAGGTATCTATTTTTAACCTTAGTGCCTTCATTATACAAACTTGATAAGAGTCTCACTCCAAAAGTACATGTGTTTAATGGTGAACCAAAACATCAAAAATCACAATGTTTTGGTGGTGTTACCCCTTCATCAGGTTTTGATGTTGTTGTTTACCATTAAACACATGTACCTTTGTAGTGCGACTCTCTCATCTAGTTTATATATACTCTATTCGTATACCCTTAGGGGTGGGGGTTTTAGATGTCTGCACCTTACCAGTGAGAGTGCATTTGGGACTTTGTTTCTATATTGATTACTCTTCATGCTTGCATGTAAGTTTAACTCTTAGGCTGAGGCCACTCGTGCCAGACATCAACGCGTGTGTAAAGCGTGAGCACACATTGCAAGTGCGCGTGCTAACCATCCACAAAATTGCCAAAATCGAAGAGCATACAATCCACATTATGCAAAATGATGTAATGTGTGTCCTGTTCTAGGTGCTATTCATGTGTAGTATTCAAGGTGGTCTGTAGGGCATCTCCCATTCATTTATGTAAACTAATATACACTAACATGGAATGTAATAAAATCGTTAAAAATGGTGCTAATTTTGCCCCAACCATTGTGGCAAAATTAGCACCATTTTTACAATAAAACTTTTACTATATCTCCCTGACAATGAATTCAATTTAGCTAGTGGATTGGCTGTAGAGTCCTGAATCGCGTCTTGGACCCGCATATTACCTGATTTGTGGGTTAGGTTCGGATACCCTCAGTTTGAATTGGTTGTGGGTTGGGTTCGGGAAGAAACAGCGAGTCTAGTTTGGGTGGGTAGAAGAAATCCAGTCTTTAAAAAAAAACCAAAAGAACCTTTTTTTCCTGTCTATGAAGAGAGATCTGTCTGTAATAACTGAAACTAAAATACATTGTTATCAATCCAAGACATATGTATGTTATGCACCTTACATTAAATCACATTAGGGCAGATAAAGGGCAAATGTATCTAGAGGCAAAAACTCCCAGCCTCTTACTATGATTTTGGCTGGGTAAATATTGAGTTATCAACAGCTCTAATGTACTTATCTTATACAGGATGCCATTGTCAGACATCCCACCCTGCCCAATGATGTCACAAAGGGGCAGAGTTAGGGGAGAGCCACTGCATGTGACGTAATCTACTTCACAGAAGAGGCATGGTTAGAGGAGTGAGACGTAAATTATGTCACAGAAGAGGCGGGGCGAAGGAAAGAAGGTGTTCTGGAGGCGGTGATGCCAGGTTAGTTTGGGTCGCGGGAGTTTAGGGCGATCTTGCAGAAGTGCGGGAGACCACCACAAAATCTGTGAGACTCCTGCGATTCCCGAAACTTTAACTCTTGCAGTGCCTGGGTAGGTTTTGCAGAGATTACTGGGTAAAAATGGGGTAAAATGCAGTTTAAGGGCATGTCCACCCCTTTTTCTTAATTTTGATATACAGTAGGGCTTCCTTCCCCAGCCCCAACTGCTATAATAGCTTTAGCAGAAACTCCCCCGATCATTACTTACTTTCCCTCTTTCCTCCGGCTTACTGTCCTGGCCCTCTGCTTGTATGTCACTCCAAGCAGGGGGACGGACTGGCAGCCACATCCGTAATCGGCTGCCGGCAGTGGAGAACACCAGGGTATAGAGGTAAGGTAAGTGGAGTTTGGGGGAGTTTCTGTAAAAACTATTATAGTGGTTGGGGCTGGGGGAGGAAGCCCTACAGTATATCAAAGGGGTTTGTAGCTAATGGGAGGGAAAGCAAAACGGGTAGGGGGGGGGGGGGGGGCTGCAGTGCGCATGGCAAAATTCTCCCGGAGGAGAGACAGGAGGCAGAGTCCTATATGGTGGCCAGTTTTCTGGACTTTGGAGCTGGGATGTAAGGTAAGGATGTTATTACACTACAGAGTGGGGCCAGTAGTAGTTTAAATTATAGGGGTGGGCATGCCCTTTAATGCTGGAGTGACTGGAAAGGCAGAGGTTACATTTCTGACCTTGGTTTTACTAGCAGAGGTCAGAGCCAGCAAAGTAACAATCTTCCATAGAACAAAGTAACAAACTTCGATCTGCACTTGCACCTATGCATGAGACCAGAGCAAGTGTCTGCATGGAAAAAGATGATGGGATCTCATTGGTCTTTGTAAATCCTTCTGGCCTAAAAAATCTATGGGATGTGGATGATTCTAGTGATAATAATAATAACAATTACCACTTGATGAGGTTCAGCTAGAACTATAGCAGGTATGTGGACCTCCAGATGATTGTCATTTAAAACTCCCAATCATTGTACAACAGCAGAGTGCACACAGAGAATGCTGGGAGTTGTAGTTTTCCAAACTGCATTAATATCTATAACCATATAAATGTGTAGATATTTTACTGGAGCAGATAACTCCACCTGCTCCCTACTCATAATCCTCTGTTATGGTACCTGCTCATTGTAACTGCCTCCTATAATGCAAGTTTACACAGTGGGTGGAGATTTAAATGTATATTCTGCAGGACATAGTTATAAGATCATAGATAAGTAACTAGTAGATCTCCAGATGTTTCAAAACTATAACTCACAGCATTCCTTGGCTATAGAGCGAATGCTGGGAATTGTAATTTTTTTAAACCATCTGGATAACTACTGGTTACCTATACCTGTCACAGATCAACAAGAAAATAGTTGCAGATAATGTGCAGAAGTTGACAGCCTGCATAGGTTGGAAGCATTCCTTTGCCACTGGGACAATGGGGGTCTTGGCTGCAATAAAATGTTTCAATGTTGTATAAATTAAAATAGTTTATTGGATAAAAAGGTTTGGGGGGTGGGGATAAAGTAATAAAAAAGAACAGCACCGAAACAATGTTGCATTAACTCTCCAGAGTGCAGATAGGTATGTTTTTGTCCCTGCCACCCTCCCATATGTTAGTGCTCAAAGGCCGGTTGTGTTGTCACGGCGTAGATTATGTGCATTTGCCAGTGCAGTGATTAATATGTTATGATTCTGTGGTGAGTTAAGCTGGTGGGAAAGGCGCGGTTTGAGGCTAACGGCACAGGTCGGCCTTGCTACATCACAGGCCTTGCCACATCAGCAGGAGACTCCTGGGACTCTGAGGTTTTATTCGTACAGGTTGCCAAGCAACCGCTGGCACATTTGTTATAACTGCAATGTTGACAAAATGTTTTAATAAAGCTGTGGCCATTAGTTCAACCAAGATTTTTGTTATGTGTCCTTATTTCTGGAGTGGGCAAGGCCACTTCCCCCCGGGGGGGTGGGGGTGGAGGTGCTTGTGGGTAGTGTACAGAAGCCGGCTCCTCATTTGTCACTAGGTGGCTAAGATTTAAAATGAGCTGAGGCCCATGGGTAGGTAGAAGTTGGGGACGGTAGAAGCCCATGGGTACGTAGTAGGGGACAGTAGAGGCCCATGTTTTGTTAGATGGGGACATTAGGGATATATTGTACTCTATACCAGGGATCTCCTATCTGTGGCCTACATTTGAAAAAATAAACTCCCAGCATTTACTCTACAGCACTTACAATATCTGAAGGCATCCAAGGAATGCGGGGAGTTGTCTTTTCAGATATTTGGATGCCTTAAGAACCCTGCTATATATTTTAGTGGTATCGTAGCTTTGTTTCTATAAACATTTTTGGTTATGAATAAAACATTTATTTTCACTTTTAAAGGGCATCTATAGTGGGAAATTTTTATTTTTTTCTTTCTATGTGTTCTATAATTTCCCCCAACTGCCAAAGTACCTTTATTTTCTTTAGATTCCTCCTCTGTCCTGAGAAATATAAGTTAAAAGAAGTCAAGATTTCAATACACCATTCCTGCTTGAGCTGTCAATCAAATCCCCTAACAGCATGTCGGTGTAGTGTGTAGGCTTACAATAGTTTCACAGCAAGTCTCCCAATGACTCCTTCTTGCTGACTAAAATGCTTAAATACTGGGTTAAAAATAGAAGTAAAGGAAAGCTTTTAAGTTTTCACCAATTTATTGCCTATCAAAAGGAGATCGGGCTGCAGGGATAAGGCAGGACTCGGGACCACTCCTGCAAGTATCTCCAGAACAACAGAGATACTTCCTCTCTACAGGTTAATGTACCAAAGTTTTTTTTTTTTTTGTTTACAAAGGTTAGAGTGACGTGTAGGAGGATTAATGCACATTAGTGTCTTGTTTCACAGGCTTGGTTCACAGCCGGACTATATGAACAGGGGAATGACCAGAGAGGGGAGAGGGAGTGTGGAGCTCTGCAGTAAATCAGACTGGAAGGAAGGTGGGAATAAGGCAACATGGATTGGAGCAATGTATAAATTTTGCCCTTTAAAGTTTTTTTGCGGGTCTTGTGCGGGAGTGGATTTTTCGGGTCGGGTTGTGTGCGGCTCTGGAAAATTAAACCCATGCAGGACTATAATTGGCTGGCAGCCTGGCAGTCTGCTTTGTTGGAGCTGTGGTTGGCAGGCTGGCTATGGGAATAGCTAGTGGAATGGTTGGTGAGCTGCCTGGCATGTTAAGAAATATAATAGGAAAACTTTTAGATGATGTGGCATTAGTAGAGAGAGAGTACATGGCCCTAGAGATGTCCGAACTTCGAAAAATCCGGACCGCGCGAGGATCCGCGGATTTTCGGAAAAAATCTGTAAATTCGAAAATCCGCGAGCGGACCCGTTAAAACGTATTAAAATGAAAGTTCTGCAAAATCCGCATTAAAAGTGGTCTAAATAGCCTTGGTAATGTACACTTAATCACTCAGGGACCTGGATAATGGCCTTAGAAACACGTATTGATGCCTACAATACCTAAAAATCACAGTCCGCTAGCATGAATTTTAAAAAAAGTATTTTTCGAAAATACGAGGATTTCCGTAAAAACGAGGATTTCCGTAAAACCGAGGATTCCCGTAAAAATTAGGATTTCCGTAAAACCGCGGATTTTCGTAAAAACGAGGAATTTCGTAAAAATGAGTCACTGAAAAGTGACTTTATTTAACATAACACCTATAAATTCAAAATGATACCCACACATAGACACAGGTAAACACACTTGGTGGCCCACCTTCCATTTCCATGGCAGCCTTATTTAAAGGCTAAGTAAAGTTAAAATGAAATTAATCATTAAAAATTGATTTATTTTTACCTTATAAATGCCACTGATACCCACACAATAGACACAGTAACACACTTTACTGACCCACCCTTTTAGTTACAGTCAGCCCTATTTGAAGGGAAAGTAAAGTCAAAAATAAAATGTTGATCTTATTAAAAATTGATTTTTACACTCCAAAATTAAAAAGTTGTGTTAGCCACAAACATCTTATACAGATACAAGTTACTACAGCTACTGATACTCCCCTACACCCAACCAACCTTTTCCCTTTCCATGCTGCAATACACACAATAAATATAAGTACTTAGCCAGAATAAGGTATGAAATCATTGCCATAGAAATAAGATTGACTTTTAAAGCACTATAACATATGCCTTATTTAATCTGTATTTTCAAGCAAAATCCAAAGTAGTAATAATTAAATATATCCTTTAGATATATCATTCATTATGTATTTTTTTATTTTTGCAGCTGAATCTTCCTCAGATACCCACCCCCACCACCGTCCCCGCCAGAGGAAGAATGTAAGTGCAGTCTATTGAAAAAAAAAAAAAAATAAATTTTCATTTGTCCAAGGCCACATTACAGCGCACACGAGCGGTCCCGAAAAAGCATACAACGCGTGTTTCCGGTGCGCTCATGTTATTGTCGCACGAGTGCAGTACGATTGCACAATTGTGCAAAAATGAGGATGACATTAATTGTGCCACACTATTGTGGTGCTTTTAACACGTTGATGTGTGTCCAGCCCTTATCCAAATGTTTGCATATTTTTGACAACTTCTCCGAGAATTTTTTAGTAAATGTATTCGAACATTTAATGACAGTGAGAGTTAAAATAAATCTCCTTTTTTTTAGCACTACCACCAACTAGCCCTCAGGCTACGGCAGCCCATTGCCCCCTCCGGCAGTCCATTGCCCCAACTGGAGGAACCTGGCATGAGCCAGACACGTAAGTAAGTGCATCCTAAGCAATTTTTTTATCTTTTATTGACCTTGATTTCAGCAAATAATAGTGAAATTATCAGTGATATTAAGTGAATTTTATTATTTCACTGATAAAAATTTTTGTAAAAAAAATGCAACAAATCTATTAATTTGGCTTAGAGACGATCTCTATTTCTCATTCCCATTTATTGTCCCGACTCCCCATGTTTGGGCTGTATCTGTCTCTCAGTTTTGAGCTAAGTCACGAAATTTGGTCCAAACATCCAAAAGTATCCAAGAAATGTTCACTACATAGCCTTTTAGGAAATGTCTTATACATTGTAATATATTACTAATGGATTGGACAGTGATGTTGAAATAAAACGTTTTTTTTCTAGAAGCAGACCGCCTCTACAGCCCCCACCTCTCTCATGCCCTCCACCCTCTCCAGGCCTTCCACCCTCTCCAGCCCCTCTAGGCCTTCACTCTCTCCAGCCCCTCCAGGCCCTCATCCTTTCCAGCCCCTCCAGCACCTCCAGCACCGCCAGCCTCTCCAGTGTCTCTGTGGCCATGATTGAAAATCGAAGTAAATCATCAACATTAAAGAAAATGTTATATCAACGACTATTATATCTGTATTTTCCCAGTGTAAAAATCCACGCTACATGATGCACCATTGGGTACTGTGGTTTTGACAATGCTTTATGGTGGCTGCACCACTTCCAAAATTTTTGTATGTAGCACGTCCTAGTGATACAAAACCACAGAATGTTCTGATACCATTTCGCAATAAGTAATGTTTATGCCAGCATTACCTCCTGCTGTTAATTAGTGACCCCCATGATGCAATAATATCGCTTAAGTGGAAGTTCAGTGATAATATATATTTTTAAGATTTTTATCCATCCCATGCTAATCTGCCTCAACATTGTGACTGTGTATAATAATGCAACGGAAATACTGACTTCTGTTTTGCAGGACCCCTAATAGAGATCGTTATGGTATTTCCCTTGACCCAGTCCTGGGTTTATTCATTTGGCTGCTCAGTAGAGAATCTGAGCATGGTGTCCATCCAACAGCCACATCAGTTAAAAATCACTGTTTACCATACTAACTAGGTATGTCACTATTAAACTAAGATTTTTAGAAATATGGTATTTTATCTGAGCTTCCTTTTTATACATACCGCAACTTATTGCATTGCAGTACCATGTATGTGTAAGTTAGCTGTCAGGTGCAAAATTGCATCACCCACCCGCTTGTGCTTTGGAATGTGCTCGAACATCTCAACACAATTCTCTCAATATCTTCCTCCACAGATTACCACCAGAACATACAGTGGATATCCGCCACATGGGGCGGCGCTGGACCGCCGCCTGACAACACTGATGTAGAGGGTTCCATGCTGGAACCCCAATTGATTTTTTTATTTTATTATTTTTTTTTATGTACTACGTTTAAAAAAAAAAAAAAAAATTATTATATATAAACCTGTTTTTTTGAAAAAAAAATGTTTTGGGGCTTTATTTTCATATACTCAATGTATTCAGATAGATTCATAATCATTTTTATTTTGAACAAATTAAATACACATATCCTTTTAGCTAACTCTATGTCTAGTAAGTATAAAATGTATTATCTTAACCTATTGCCATTACATACACCACATTGGCCACATTCCCCTATATAGTAGTTTGGCACAGACACAAGGAAAGGAAGTCATGGGGTCTGGTTATATAACGTCCACTGGCGGTTGCCACCATTGTTGATGGGCCAGCAGGCCTTGGCCCCACTGGACATCCCCTCACCCCATTGGCCTCTCTCCCCCAGAGTATCTTCGTGCAAGGGAACCGCACCATTGAGTTACAGCAGGCCCACACTTTGTAATATGATATTAAACAACAAGGTTAGTCCTTAAAAGGATGTTGGGTCTCAAGATGTGTGAATACAGGGTGGTTAACAAATGCTAAACCACCATACTGAAATCCACACACAAAAGCTCAAAAAACTCACTCCAACTCCTACACTGTCATGTCTCCCACTAAACACACTTCAACACATTGACAAAATGGCACCTGTGAAGCAACCTTATCCCCAGGTTCTGGCAATAATCATGTTAGCTCCATTGGATAATTTGGGACCATGTGGTTTGCTTCGGTCTTGAAATAATCCCAAAATGCGGAAATCCGTGATTTACAGAATTTCTTGTTTTTTTGAAATTCTCGTAATTACGAGAATTCTCATAATTACGAGGACCTCACATTTCGAAATACGGAGTCCTCGTAATTACGAAAATTTTAGAAAAAAAAAAATCCGCTGTTCGAAGTTCGGAAGGCGGAAAATCCGGAATATCCGCCGTTCGCTGACGGATAAATCCGGGTCGGGTCCCGAACCCAGCCATCCTTATGGCCCATTGACAGTGTGTTATGAGTGGTAAGTGCCAAATAGGTACTGTAGATATTGTAGAAAAAAACAGAATTAACCCTACCCAGGGGAAGAATCATTATCCACTGATATTTTAAAGGGTACTGCACTGGTATAATCAATTTTGGTATTAAGTTTTATTGAGAACAGGAGGTAACGGAGCATCCTCGACAGGTCCGATGGACTCTGTGTTGCATCGCAAGTGCAATGCGCATTCAATAGAAGACGGGACCTTTCAGAGTACGCGGCAGAGGAGTGATCACGATCGTGTAAGTTCCTTACCTTCTCTCCTGGCTCCTGCAGTTTTTATTTAAGAACAGGGGAGGTAAACATGACTCCTTTACCTCCCATTCCTCAATAAAATTGAGTACCAAACTTTTGATTATACCAGTGGAGAGCCCCTTTAAACATGGAAGGATCAGGAAAGCTTGACCCTACAACTGCATGGAAAGAAGAAAAAAACCACAACCATTACCACAACTCTTAACACCGTAGTGGAGGTTGAGATAAACCAATATACTCATTTAGTTCAACTTTTTACTTACCTGTACTGCCTGCCTACAGGCACACACAATCCACACAATACTTAAATCAGAAAACCTACTTTCCTATAAACTTAAAGGATAATTAAAGCTAAAATATAAATAAGCCTGCATGATTCTAAAATGCCCAACTAACCTCTGCATTTTTTCTTCACGCCCTAATTCCAGGAAAACCAGAAACTGCAGAATTAAATGGATGCTTTATCCACAGTATTGTGATTTGGGGGGATATATTCTTTGGGTAGGAAATGATAGAACAATTCAGTCTTATTTAATTTAGCGTAATTCCCTTTAAGGAGTCTGTGATTATATACTTATGCAGTACCTCCAATGTGAATAACCCTAATTTATCCAGACTCTTGGAAAGACTTGTTCTATTGGTGAATATGATGACATTTATATACAAATATAACCCTGGAATGACTATGTTACTATTGGTGATATGAATGACATTTATATACAAATATAAACCATGGAAAGACTATGTTACTATGGTGAATAAATGACATTTATACAAATATAAACCCGTGGAATGACTATGTTGCTATTGGTGATATGAATGACTTTATATACAAATATAAACCCTGGAAAAACTATGTTACTATTGGTGAATATAATGACATTTATATACAAATATAAACCCTGGAAAAACTATGTTACTATGGTGGATATGAATCAAATTTATATACAAATATAACCCTGAAAGACTATTACTATTGGTTAATAAACCACATTTATACAAATATAACACCCTAGAAAGACTATGTTACTATTGGTGATATAATGCATTATTATACAAATATAACCCTGGAATGACTATGTTGCTATTGGTGATATGAATGACATTTATATACAACTATAAACCCCTGGAAAAACTATTTTACTATGGTGATTGAATAAATTTATATACAAATATAAACCCTGGAAAGACTATGTTACTATTGGTGATATGAACCACATTTATATACAAATATAAACCCTAGAAAGACTATGTTACTATTGGTGATATAAATGACATTTATATACAAATATAAACCCTGGAATGCCTATGTTACTATTGGTGATATAATATACATTTATATCGAATATAAACCTGGAAAAACTAGTTACTATTGGTGAAATGAATTACTTTGTCCTACTAAATAAACCCTGCAAAACTATGTTACTATTGGTGAAATGAATTACATTTGTATATGAATATAAACCCTGGAAAGACTATGTTACTATTGGTGATATAAATGACATTTATATACAATATAACCCTGGAAGACTTGTTTACTATTGGTGATATAAATGACATTATATACAAATATAAACCCTGGAAAGACTATGTACTATTGGTGATATGAATGACATTTTATATACAAATTAAACCCTGGAAAGACTATGTTACTATTGGGTATGAACCACATTTTATATACAAATATAAACCCGTAAAGACTAGTTACTATTGGGTGATATGAACCACATTTATCAAATAAACCCTGAAAGACTATGTTACTGTTGTGATATGAATGACATTTACACAAATATAAACCGCTGGAAAGACGATGTTACTATTGGTGATATGAAAAACATTTATATCCACAATATAAACCTCTGGAAAAACTAAGTTTACTATTGGTGGAACTGAATTACATTTGTATACGAATATAAACCCTGGAAGACTATGTTCTATTGTGATATAAATGACATTATATACAAATATAAACCCTGGGAAAGACTGGTTCATTGGTGGATATGGATGCATTTATATACAAATATAAACCACCTGGACAAAACATGTTAACTGTTGGTGATATAATGAATTATTGATACAAATATAACCTCTGGAAAGACTATGTTTACTATTGGTGATATGGAACACATTTATATCAAAATATAAACCATGGAAAACTATGTTACTATTGGTGATATGAACCATTTATATACAAATATAAACCTGAAAGACTATGTTACATTGGTGATAGGAATGACATTTATACACATATAAACCCTGGAAAACATGTTACTATTGTGACTATTAAAACTTATATCAAATATAAACCCTGGAAAAACTATGTTACTATTGGTGAAATAATACATTTGTATATACAAATATAAACCCTGGAGACTTGTTACTATTGGTGATATAAATGACTTTTATATACAAATATAACCCTGGAATGACTAGTTCTATTGGTGATCTCCTGACATTTATATACAATATAAACCTGGAAGACTATGTTGTTCTATTGGTGATATGAATGACATTTATATACAAATATAAACCCTGGAAAAACTAGTTTGTATACTATAACTATTGGTTGCAATGAATGACATTTATTACAAATATAAACCCTGGAATGCTATGTCTCTATTGGTGATATGAACCTTTATTACAAATATAACCCTGGAAAACTATGTTACTATTGTGAAATGATACATTTGTATACCATTATAACCCTGGAAAATGACGGATGTGTCATTGGTGATATAAATGACATTTAAACATCATATAAACCCTGGAAAGACTGTGTTACTATTGGTGATAATGAATGACATTTAATACAAATATAAAACCCTGGGAACCCTATGTACTTTGGTGAAATGAATTACTTTGTATACACAATATAACCTGGAAAGACTATGTTTACTATTGGTGATATGACCAAATTTATATACAAATATAAACCTGGAAAGACATGTTACTATTGGTGATATGACCAACATTTATTACAAATAAAACCCGGAAAGACTATGTTACTATTGGGTGATATGATACATTATATCATCACAATATAAAACCCTGGAATACTATTTACTATTGTGATATGAACAACATTTATATCAAATATAAACCCTGGAAAAACATTGTTACTATGTGGTGAAATGAATTCACATTTGATAGCAAATAAATAACCCTGGAAAGACTATGTTACTATTGGTGAATGAATGACATTTATATTACAAATATAAACCCTGGAAACTACATGTTACGATTGGTGATATAATGACATTTATATACAAATATAACCCTGGAAACTATGTTCTAGGGTGATATGAACTTACATTTATATACCAAATATAAACCCTGAAAAAACTTGTTACTATTTGGTGAATATTACATTTATATACAAATTAACCCTGGAAAACTATGTTACTATTGGTGATATGAATCAATTTATATACAAATATACCCAACTGGAAACTATGTTCCTATGGGGGATATGAACACATTTATAACAAATGACTAACCCTAAAAGACTATGTTACTATGGTGATAATGAACATTATAGATACAAATAAACCCTGGAAGCCTTGTTACTATTGGTGATATGAATGACATTTATATACAAAATAAACCCTGGAAAACTATGTTACTATTGGTGAAGAGACATGTACATTGTATACATATAAAACCCTGGAAAAACTATGTTACTATTGGTGATAGGAATACATTTTATATACCCTATAACCCTGGTAAAGACCTATATTACTATTAGTGATATAATGACATTTTATACAAATATAACCCTGAAAGACTTGTTACATTGTGTGATATAACTGTACATTTATTACATATAACCCCGGAAAGACTATGTATCTATTGGTGATATACTGACATTTATATACAAATATAAACTGGAAAGACGATTTTCTATTGGTGATATGAACATTTAATACAATATAAACCCTGGAAACTATGTTACTATGGTGAATGAAGACCATTTATATACAAATATAACACCTGGAAAGACTAGGTTACATTGGTGATATGAAAACATTTATAACACAAATAACACCTGGAAAACTGTTTCTATTGGTTGATATGACCACATTATATACAAATATAAACCCGTAAAAGACTATTTTACTATTGGTGAAATGAACATTTGTACTATGAATATACACCCGAAAGAACTATGTTACTATTGGTGATAAAACATTTATACAATATAACCCTTGTAAGACTGTGTTATCTATGTGATATGAATACATTTTATACAAATATAACCTGGAAAACTATGTTACTGTTGGTGAATGAATTACATTTGATACAATATAAACTCTGGAAAGACTATTTACTTTGGTGAATATGAAACACATTTATATACAAATTAACCCTGGAAGACTATGTGTACTATTGTGATATGAACCACTTTATATACAAATATAACCCCTGGAAAGCTATGTTACTATTGGTGATATGAATGACATTTATCGAACAAATAGAACCCTGGAAATACTATGTTACATGGGTGATATGACCAACATTTATATACAAATTAAACCCTGGAAACACTATGTTACTATTTGGTGAATGAATACCATTGTATACAAATATAACCTGGAAAGACTATGTTTTACTATTGGTGATATAAATGACATTTATACATAAATTAAACCGCTGGAAGACTGGTGTTACTGTTGTTATTGATGAATGACTATTGTATATACAATACTAAACCCGGAAAAACTATGTTACTTTGGTGAAATGAATTACATTTGTATACAATTAAACCTGGAAAGACTATGTTACTATGTGTGAATGAACCACTTTATACAAATAAAATAACCTTGGAAAGACTATGTTCTATTGTGATATGAACCACATTTATATACAAATATAAACCCGGGAAAGACTATGTTACTATGTTGGTGATATGAACCAATTTATATACAATTATAAACCATGGAAAGACTATGTTACTATTGGTTGATATAACCCTCTTTATATACCAAATATCAACCCTGGAAAGATTGGTACTAATTGGTGATATGAACCAACATTTAACATACAATATTACCCTGGTAACTATTCCCTCAAGATATTGCTGTCACGTAAACCACCAAAAATCACGGCCAACGCTTTAGCCCCAAGCATCAAGGCCCCTTTCCAAAGATAACTGCCCATGCCCCAAAACATCGCAACCTGCCCCCCCCCCAAATGTTTGAGTGCGCTACCATAATATGGTATATTATGGTATAACATTTGTATATGTAATGCTACAAGTGGAAAATTATAACGTTGTTATCTTTTTGCTATAAACATCTGGTGCTATACATCTGTCCCAGCAATGTCCCTCCTCAATTGCATACTATTACCCATGAAGAGCAGTATAACTGGGGCACTTCTTTTTTTCCCCTGTCTCTTTCCGATGTAAAGCCAAACACACCCCTGCACGCAAAAAAAACTTTATCCCAGTGTACCCGGTCACACCGGGTACAACTGCTATTATACGAATAAGAGCCCGTTCTGGGTACTTTGTTGTGCTAAGACACAAGTACCGGTAGGATTTCTCACTTAACACCATGGATGCTAGATGGTCCCACTAGCTTCTTATAATAATAAAGAGTAAGAAGCAAGCCAAAATTGGTCAACTGATGCTATAAAAATATAATAAACAAGACGTTTCATACTGTACCATGTTTTCTTCTCACAAATAATATCAAATACATAAGGGCTTATGGCATAAAAGTGGCCAAAAGCCGCTCTGCGCTTTTAACCTTAAGCAGCCAATACGTTTACAACGTCGTCTGTCCCTGCAGTATTCGCAGTAAAAATTACATCTATGGGTTGCTTTAATTATAACACAATCAACCCGATCATTTTAAAGGTCTCTCCACTCTACCAACAACACAGCTTGTATGCTTGGATTCCCCAAGATATGAACAACCTGTACCTGCAAATGAAGTCAATTCTGTGCAGTCTGTTTAGTAATTGCTGCTCCTCTTTATGATCAGCTCTGCAATAGGGTTTGGGAAAGGGTAACATTCAAGATTAAAAAAGATGTTTTTTTCCTCAGTGTCGATACCTTTAAAAAAGCAGAACAGAAGTTCTCATGAAAGATTTTATCCCAGACACCTATGGGCATTCGTAAAGATTTTTCGATAGTATGTTGCCATGTTTGTACAGGTTCATAACAAGAAATAAAAAAATGTAAAAAGAATTTCAAGTTACTGGTATTGAATTTACTCAAGTTTGGATTGATCCAGGGATAATGTCCGATTGCCACTTGGAGTCAGGAAGGATTTTTTTTAACCCCCTTTTTTTGTTTTGTTTTTGCCTTCCTCTGGATCAACTGGTTATGCAGAAATGTGGGTATTGCGCAGTGGTTTGGACTGTATGGACCAAAAAAATTTTCAACCTTAGATCTTTAGTACTTAGATTCTGTTCTAATGCTCTCCATGTATTTCCAGGAACAACTCACAGCTCCGTGTACAAACCTGAAGAAGGGGGCCTGTACCCCCCAAAAAAGTTTTTCTGTGGGTTTTTTGAAATTATCCATTTGTTTGTCGTGCGACTTCTAGCTTATGGTTTGAATTGCTACTCTTAACTTCCTTTGGGAAGTAGGAATTTTCTGGGCAGCATGCATCTGTGTATTTAAATCACTTGTTGTATCTTTCAAAGAGGCTGTGAGCATGTGCACCTGTTTTCCTTCCACGCTCCTGAACACTCTAGCTAATGTTTTATACGACATTTTTTTTCTATACAGATGTCCTCCACACCCTTATGAAAGTCCCTGATAAATTTAGAAGTTGCCACCATGCATTGCAGTAACAAGTTACATTAATAATATGCAGGTATTTCACTAACTGCATTTTGTTATTTTTGTCTCCCATTCTGTTTCCTTGGAAAAGTTAACGTTTTCTAAATTTATCTCTGAATTACGTGTATGCTGTGGTGTCCTCAGCAGTCCGTAGACATTCCTTTAGAACGGCACATACCTGTTTAGTCACGGTTCAATCCCCAGAATAAATTTAGGTAGGATTTTTATGTTTCTTTTTTTCCTCCAGTTTTGATAGGTTACATACCACAAAGATTACTATTGTTTGTGTCTACAATGCTAAGAATGTGTGGGGGAACGAAATCCTGTATCTGCTATAAACATGATTTGTAGTAATGATTGATTTTCTATTATGCAATATGATTGGCTGTCAGCTTCTAGGAGCAAGACTGCCATCTTCCGTGTTGTTGATCTGCTGTACACTAGAGAGCATGTAAATGGTAATCGCTTACACTTGTTACACACTAAAATGCAATTGGGGTAATCAAAAGAATATATAACTGCAAGATAAGGTCCTCAAACAGTTTCGCCTTTCAGGAGGAGGTAAAGGCCAAGATGAAGTACCAAACTGTCCAAGAGCGGCATATTCTATGATAGACTAAGGTGAGAAGCAGGCAGCAAAGTTTGTGGTCAGGATCAGGCGAAGTTTGTCAGTACTTGGGCGTCCAGTAGGCGGAGGCAAGAATAGGATGAGGGAGAAGGTTAAAAAAGTACATCTATTGTGAAAAAAACACATTGCTCCTTGCAAGTTAAATTTCATTTACTATGTCTTGCCTTTATCCAATCCTCGGTCAGTAACTCTGTGTTTCCATGGTGTCCATCTCTCTGTCACACTAGCCCTCCCCTCTGTTACCCTCCTCCATTTCTCAACTCCGGCTAACCGACAAGCTTTATCAGGTGCAGGCCAATAGAAGGGCCAATAGAAACAAGTGTCCCCTGGAGACACGTCTCTCATTACTTATAACAAGGGGCTTACTGCACAGAGATCCCCATAGCGTCTCTCGTTGTCCCGGCTCTCTGCGCATTGTGATGGTCACATGTCCACGCGCTTCTCATCTCGCGAGCCCGTTCATTCGTGCTTTGCGCATCTGGCCAGCCGGCTCCCAGTCGTGCAGACGCGCACCGCAGGCCGGTTTCAAACTCCTCCGCTCCTCTAACTCATCTAATTGGACCAGGAGGGCTAGTTAGTTTTTCCATTCACCACTTCCTACAAACATCCTCCGCCCCTCCAGCTCAGCCACACCATTGGACGGAGGAGAGCTTGTTAATTTCACAATAAATATGTGAAGCAATAACAGCAAAATATGTAAATCCGCACTAACCCTTTAATACATTGGGGGTTTGGGTTTTAGCACCTATATATAGCCTCCTGTACATCTCCCTGATAAACTTTTATGTGCTGATCTGAAAAGAGTAAATATAATAAAACACCCAAGCTAATAACGTACATGACCTTTTGCCATAATAATATGTTTTTACAGTCAAGTCCTGTGGCTTCGTTCACAAATTAGCGATTTGTAACCGCGGGCGAACACAACACTTTGCATTCTATGTTTCTTCTGCATTAATGCACAGCGGGGCATTATTATTTCATTGTCACGCTGTACATTAATGCACCAAACTGCTGCATGCAGTCGTTTTTTGAAACACTCACTGCAGCGGTGCATCTGAACGGGGGCCGTCACTAACATTTGCACAATTGCGTTTTGGTGTAATCACTTGCACCAAAACCCACAAAGGTGAATAAGGAAGCCTGAAATACTTACAACAAATGGGTCATTTACTTATAGTCCTGCTTCATTATGACTGGTTAAAAGGTCCTGCAGTTATTTTACTTTATATATATAATTATATAAGTCCGAGAAGTGCAAAAGGGCCCATGGTATGGAAGTCACATTAACAAAAAGTCACATTACTGAATCAGTTTGTTTCACTAATTCTTTTAAACAATAGGTTGTTGTGTTGGGAAATATTAGATATAGGAAATATCTATTTACCGTAAGTCTCATGCTCCTGCACAGGAATGGCCAGTTTACGTTACTTACCGCCCCACACATATTTTGGAATGCGCTTACATTTCGATTATATTTCATTCATCTATTTACACGGAATTCAGGTTCACTGGCAGTCTATTTATTAATGCCTTTATTGATCTGGAATCCTTTAAACACCGGTGGTGTAATAGTCCTAACGTGAAGGACAGCTGTCCCTCTACTTTTCCTTCCTTGATAAAGTCACTATCTGTTTAGCCTCATACTCAAGCTTGAAATGACCCGTTCTTGTGGAGTATGTAATGTAATCTCCGGGATACGTATATAGTAATAATAATTAAATCTTACCATGTGGTGAAAGTCCTGTTGACCAATAGGAATGGTGTCCAACAAACAAGCTGCTGCACCAACTATATATAGGAAAGAAAAAAATAAATACTTAAGCAATAAATGGTCCATCAAATGTATTACACATCTTGGTTAGAGAAAGATCCCCCGTTCTGACTAGGCCCTGGATCCGACACAGCACACCCTTGGTTGGAATCTGAATGTTTCCTTCCAAAACCCGTCATATCACTTGATGTCGGGACTTCGGACCACTTTTTACTTTAAAACGAATGTATGAGTTTTTTCTCTGTACGGGGTACTTAAATATAACAAGACTGGAGGAATGCGAACCTTCACAACACTGAAAAAGTAACAAAAGCTTTGGAAACCACTGGAAGTTGGGGATGGTCTTTGATTCAACCTGAGTGTGATCAAAGTGAAGTCACAAGCACCACTAATATAGAATCCAATATTTCTTAAATTTCAAATATCAAAACTTGTTAACTAGTATGATAGTGTCATCGCAGAGTGTTGAGCTGTTTTTATTACAGTGTTTCGGCAAACTGCGCCTTTTTTAAACTTGAGAAAGGTCAACGAAACGTTGCAGCTTGGTTACCCGATGGTGAATAACAAGGTCCAAAGCTTTCACAACTATCTGGTAGACACTTTTTGGTTTTTGATAGAAATTCTGGAATTCTAGACAGTGAGCCTGAAACCTTCAGAATAGTTAGTGGTTTCATTCTGTGGTCATGGTTTTGTGTTTAAACAGACCATCTTTCCATATAATCAAAATAGCACTGTACTCCAGGGTATTCATCTTTTTTATTGTCATGCTACTTTTATTAATGGTATGTTCCCATCCTTAAAATGAAAATGATACTTTGTTACATTAATTTTTATTATAACGGATTAACATCCTCAAGTATATTGAGATGGATATAGCCTCCAGCATCTTCCTTCCTTTGGTGCTTACAATACAATTTAAAATGGTAGATTCACATCAGGCCCTGCCTAAGAGCTTACAATCTAAGTACATTTTAGTTGCCACAAACAGCACCAATCTGTATGTCTTTTTATGTTGAGGGGAAACCTGAGGCCTGATGGAAACCAGGCAACACAAGGAGAACATGCAAACTCCTGCAAGATGTGGTCCTGAGGGTGGAATCAAAGCTCAGACTTCAGCACTTCAATCATAGTGCTAACCACTGAGCCCCAAAGCCAAAACTACAATGTTTAGACTTGGAACAGACTAGGACCTATCGGGTTGGGCAGCAAACTGTTGCTCTTCTTCCTCCTTCCCTCTCTCTTAAAATGTTCATTTCCGCTCCTCTTTAGCACTCCAAGCTTTTTACCAGCTTTTACATGTTTAGAGGAGGCAGCTAGGGGAATAGAATTCGTGATTGGCTGTAAATGTCATCTGTTACTCCATGCTGAACGCTACTACCGTAAGGTAGGAATGCAGATAAAGATTAACGCATATCCATAACGCCGTAACAGAATTATCAGGCACCATTTCAGGTTAACTTACATCTCTAGATTTAATGATGTGCAGTTCTTCTGGGTAGGGGTGTGATTTACAAATATACAACGTGCTCCTTAAGGAATGATATTATTCATCCATAATCATGATTTAGCTGTGAGTTGTGATCTTGTTTTTATGTGTGTTTTTTGGTACTAAAATCATACTCCTTGGAGTACGAACTGTAGTTTTTGTTCTCTTGGTATGCAATGTTATTTAAGTTACATCTGGAGCACCTTTTAGTAATTACACACTCTTTTTTATTTATCCCTAAAAAATAACCACAGCCGCATTACTCTATTTTTATGATTAAATATGTTAATTAAGGTTTCCCCTAACATCAACTTGAAAGGATCTTTAAGCTATTTTCTATTAGTTTAATGGTCCGTAATATGTAATATTTCTTTAATCCCTTCAACAGCTTTAATTGCCACTTCTTTAATCATGGCCTTGACTGAACAGGCTTTTTGGTCTTCAAGGCAAATAAAGAATAAATAAAGATAGTCTCATTTTAAATGCTGAACAATTTCTTAAAAACAAATTTTTAGGAAACTAGTAAAGGAGAACTAAAGTCCAAAAACAAATCAGCAGCATTCTGTAGTTTTTATTACATTTTATGATGCCGCGTTCCACCTTCCTAGTGAGTCAAGTTCATAGACACGTCCGATAGATGGTCCGGATGGCACACCCCCAATCTCAAAACATGAGCCCCCTTAGGCATCGTTCACTGATCCACCATGGCAAATTGTGAAAGATGCTCAGAGAATGCTCACACACATCAATTTAGCGCCTGAAATGGCCTTTAGCTGTGCGTGTGCAACATGCTCGGGGTCATGCATGCTGGCATCTCCTAACCGGATGTGTGCAACAAGGGCTTAAAAATTCGTTTCTGAACTGATTAAGTCTTGATAAGAGAGAGGGCCGGAGATGTCCCCCCAGTATTTACTTGATAGCTCTGGTGCATGAAAAGTACCGAGGGCAGGGAGGTGGATTCATTATTCCCACCTCCCAAGTATAAAAGGAGCCCCCGTGTCCTGGGCTTTCCTGTGTAAAGATAGTTGCTAAAGCAATGTGTAAGGGTTGTCAAAACGTATTCTCTTTATATCTCTTGTCAGGCCTCCTGTATTACTGCTGTACTCTAGGTCTGATTGTCCTTCTGCCCTCTGTGCCAACTACCCTCATGCCCAGTGGCAGGGGGTTGGCAATGCATGACAGGACTGTATAACCTTATCTCATCCATTGTGTTGCGTTTTCAGAGCAAGGGGATCTCGAAAACATTTCACGTTGAGTTAGAATAATGCCGCAGTCCAAGGAACTTGGTTTAATGTTAAAGCTTCAAATTGGCATTTTCCTCTAAACATTTGGTGCATATTTCTCCAATTACCTATTTTAATTCACGTCCCCATTGAGCTCACTTACTAATCTATTGTCTCTACAGTTTGTCTAAGTTTATAAAACTAAAAATGGGAGATTAAGTTTCATTTATGCATTTACTTACATGTTCCCCCTTGTTGTTGCCAGTAACAACTTGCAGACATTAGTGTTCAAGAGCCTTGTGAGCATCGCGCTCATATTGGCCCACACCCTGACCCCCGTATCACTATCTCTATGCACACATTTTTATTCAGATGTCTCACGCTAATTGTCCTACTAAGAGCTTGAAAGCTGCGTTAAGCTACATTTTATTTTGCAGCCACATGAATGTCAAGACAGCTTTCCAGGAACTACAAAATAGTCAGCTGATTTACTGCTTTTTTACCCTTTTGGCTTCTTTTTGTTCCACGCAAAGAGACAGGGATCTGTACTAAAAGTTCTTATTTGTAAAAATGGTGCTAAATTTTGCTACTACCCCACCAATCATAGATTATTTACCATTTGACATCAACTAACACCTGTTGGGTTTGGGGCCCAATTAAACACCATTTTTAACGATAAGAATTTTTATTTAATAACCCTGTAAAGTTTTTATTCTCATTTCTCCCTTTTTTTTTGTGTGTGTTAGCTCTGGTGGGTTTAAGTAGACTAAAGGTTCGGCCTAATTTCCCCACACCTCTGAGCCGGACCACCCCCGATTCGACAAAACCCCACAATATAAGTTTTCATAAAGCAACCACAGCCACATAAAAATAAAGCAGCTTGCTGTATCTTTTGTGAACATGGTATGTCTATTCGTTTCAATGTTATCTGGTTACTTTCCCATGGCATGAAACGCATCCGGCAGCAGTGGATTTTGAGTGATTATGTTTATTGGACTTACTGCTCTCAGATGTGATGTTTTAAATTTTATGATAAATGTTAAGTTTTATCCTTTTGATTTCTGGCTCCAGATCTTGGTCCCATGAGGCGTAGGGAACTCCGGACCTTTTGTTCTTTCTTTGCACACACCGTTTGGGAGGTTCTGCTTCCTTAGGAGTACAGGCACTCTGATTGGACCCGCGGAGAAGGGGAAGTGCCCCCCCATCACCACCTACCTGTTCCTTTTTATCTAGTGATATTGTCTCCCTTTAAGGCCTTGTCACAGACTGTGACTTTTGGACCCCTATTTTCAAGAATCTATCTCAAGTCTGACAGACGGATCAAAACTTGCTGACCCCCAACGACATATTAACGTAAAACCTGAATGTCAACATCAACATTTTTAATATTCTTATATATTTTGGCCTTCCAACAGACCAGTCAGTAGATAAATCCCAGTGGTGCCAATTATCTTCCTTTATTATTAGCAGCGTACCTATTTATCTTGCCTGGTGGTTTTTTAAAAGGCACCCAAGCTCGGCGGAAAGGCATGCAGGTTACAGGTGCTCAGAGTTTTTAATCAGTAACACAAAATGAACGTTGCCAACGGCACAATTGGGACTGCTAAATGACTGCAGAGGGCGGACAGAGAGCGGGCCTTGCGTACATGAGCCCATTCATCTTTAAACAGTTTAAATGATCAACAGATAGAATTTGGACATCCGTTTTGCAGTAATTCAGGGTAATGCTTCGTAGATTCAAGACTTGGGGGTATATATGAATCCCCAGAGTGGGAAAAACGAATGTCCTGCCCTGGGGGTACCAGGAGGCGGACAGGGACCAGAGGGGCCTTAAAGGAGGGTAATACCAGATATTTATGCAAGAGTTTCCTGCCTCTTGCACGGGTAGCCTAGGTATTGACAGGACCATATGTGATGCAATCAAGGTACCTTTCTAGAAACTTTCCTTATTTGATAAAACATTCAGCTAAGCCATATGTACTCTGAAAAAAAAAGGAACACTTTCTTTCCAATGATAAGAATAATATATATACTATATATACCTGTGTACTCTTCAATTATTATTTTTTTACTAATGGCCAAAACTGCAACTGTGCACAGATTCACCACAGTTGAAATTTTAAATAAGGCTATTGCAAAGAAATGAAGCCATTACTAACAGCAGGCATTCATCACTGGAGTTTTATTTAAAACTTAAAAACTCTTTGGCCTAATGTTTTTTCACAATTCACCTGTGATTAGCTAGATCTATCTAATGCTTCTAATTGACAATCTAATGGATCGTCGATTGTTGCCGTGTCCCAAGTTTAAGTTGTACAAACATGGCAAAGCAGAAACAGCTAGAGCTGGACAAATATATCCTGTAAATAAAGAGGGAGAAATATCATTCCATTAGTAACTGGTATTGGAAATATGCCAGTGGCAGGTTTTTTTATCCTGTATACACAATGGACATCCTAGTCTGGGTACACACCAGCAGATATTTTCGGTCCGGAAAATATCTGCTGAGGTGCTCATTGGTCTGTTTGGAATCAAGGCTGATTCACTAGTGCTGTGATCGAAAGTCAATTGTCCTGGCTGAGCAGCTCGCTCGCAGGGAACCCTCGGTCAGACAAAATAATAGACCTGCCTTAAGCTCTACACACGTCGAAAATTCCCGCCCAATTTTGCTGACGAACGACCCATGTGTGCGAAATAAAGCTTTAATGACTTTCTAAGACCCACGATCCATGACTATTTCTCGGCTTTTTTCCGACTTTCGTATGTTTGTACATGGTTTTGGCGAGTATCGTTTAATTGTAATGGAGATTGAATGAAATGCAACATGTGCATACATTTCAAGATCCACTATAGTTCCGACATCACGTAATACGTATGTCACATACTCACTTTACCAATGACACTATCCACTATCGTTGATATGTATACAGGCAGAAACTAGTGGATAACGGGACGTTGCTGAAAGCTTTGGGCGGGCACATCTTGCGAACATGATCTTGACGTGTGTATTAACCTTTAGAAACTGGAGATCACTAAATTAATAAGGTGAAGAAGGAGATTCTACAAAACAAATATATCATTATGGTTATTTACATTTCAATGCACTTGCATGGTAATCTACTCAAAATACATGAATAAACTCTCTGGTGCATTGTTCACTAAAAGTTCATATGATCTTTCCATCACAAGACCCGCTAGTCTTAAACCCAATTTAGACAGTCTTGGTTAAAAACTGCAATGGCAAAGCCAAGGAAAACCAGACCACATTGTCCCAACTGCCAAAGCACATTCACAAACACCAACAAGCTGTGGTTTCCCAAACCGCCCTCTCTTTTCTGTGGCTGCTGGATATTTATTAAATAATACCTGTCAGCTCCTATAATCCCCTTTTGTTTGGGTTGGCAGTCTTGCACAGCTAGTATATACTGAGCCTTGTCCCCTAGAACCTAACCTGCCATGTTACAACAGCTCAGAGATTCCTGCCTCTCTCTGACCCAGACAGAAGACAGGGAATTATAGTATATATTTTACAATTCATGCCCATGACCATTATCAATTCTTTTGTTTTTCCATACAAAAAGTAAGTAATCATTGCAGTTTATTTCTAACTGAGAAGGGGACAAAATATCCCCGAAACTTGTAAAATTGTTTTGTTTTAAGAAATAATCACTAAAAATTAATGTATTGTTCTTCTCTGTTATTATTTCGTAAGCTACTCGAACATATGCAGTTACGCCCCTGTCTGGGATATCACTGGCCATATCATGTACTGATACGAGCTTGAAGATGGAACCTGAAATAGTGAAAGTTAGGGTATTACAACTGATCTGGCTTACCGAGGGGTGAAACATTGCAGTGCAGTTTCTCCATCCTTGGTTACTTGAAAAGAAGGGAAGAGGAGGAGATAGGGAGGTATTTATAATTTTCTTTAAGGTAATAAAGAAAAGAGCTATCTTTGGTTCATGTGGTAATGACAGGTTCAGTTGGATAGTTTGTCCATCACCAATATTTATAATATAAACCCCCCCCCCCCCCCCACCATTTAATCACTCTAATCTTTTGTTGGCTATTTGCCTTGCGATGTTGCAGCAAATGTAAACTAAATGAAGATTTCCCGAGTGACTATTTAGACCATAACACCATTTTATTAGCTGCCCCATACTGTCCATAAATTGTGCTTTGTGATTAAACATGGCTGACCTTCCTCCAGTTTCGCTTCATTTCTGACTATATAACTTTAGTAAATTCAATAGTGTGAAAACAAACCCATAAAGTCAATAATAGGAGTCAACTATGTTGGACTTTAACTGTTAATGGCTTGAAGCCTGGGAATGTCTAGGGACCATCACCTATCACCCAAATGTTTTAAACCCTTCCTTCCCGCACGATTGGGCAATTTGTCAGTTTTCCGCATTGATTTTTGCTACCCTTTGAGGGTTATGGCCCAATTAGAGGATTACTATACCAACAATTTTGAGGGTTACAGAACGATACATTTTGAGGGTTACGAAATCGACGCTACTTCGAGGTTAACGAACAATAACATGGAGGGTGACTCGAAATTCAAAGGCTACATTCGAGGTTACCGAATCAAAGGATACTTCAAGGTTATGAAAACCAACTCTACATTTGGGTTACCAAACTTAAAGGATACTTCGAGGTTTTCTGAAATCGAAAGCCTACATTCGAGGTCTTCTGAAATCGAAGGCTACATTCGAGGGTTTCCTGAAATACGAAGGCTATTACATTCGAGGGTTTCTGAAAACTACGGCTACATTCGAAGGTACCCGAAATCACAGGCTCACATTCCAAGGGTTCCGCAACCAAAGGCACCCATTCCGGTTTCTGAAATCAAAGCACATTCGAGGTTTCTGAAATCGAAGGCTAACATGCGAGTGTTTTCTTCTGAATCAAAGGCGACATTCGGGTTTTCTGAAATTCGAAGGCTACATTCGAGGGTTTCGAAATCGAAGGCTACATTCGCGGGTTTCTGAAAATCGAAGGCTACATTTCGAGGTTACGAAATCAAAAGCTACATTCAAGGGTTACCATAATCAAAGATAGCATTCGAGGGACTGAAACCAAAGGAATACATTCGAGGGTTCCGAAATCAAAGGATACATTTCAAGGTTACTGAAATGCAAAGGGCTAATTTGAGGTTACCAAATTAAAGGATACATTCGAGGGGGTTTTCTGAATCGAAGCTACATTCTAGGGTTACCGAAATCAAAGTCTACCTTTGATGTTTTACCAAAATTAAAGGATACATTCGAGGGTTTTCTGAATCGAAGCTACATTCCGAGGGTTTACCGTAATCAAAGGCTACATTCCTTTTCTGAAATCAAGGCTCTTCGAGGTTTCTGTGAATCGAAGGCTACATTCGAGGTTTCCTGAATCAAGGCCATTCGAGGGTTTCTGAAATCGAAGGCTACATTTCGAGGTTTTCTTAAATCGAAGCTCAACATTCGAGGGGTTTACTGAAATCGAATGCTACATTTCGATGGTTACCCGACATCAAGGCTCCATTCAAGGGTTACCAAAAATCAAAGGATACTTTCGGGGTACTGAAACAAAAGGATACATTCGAGGTTACCGAAATCAAAGGATACATTCAAGGTTACTGAAATCAAGGCTACAGTTGAGGGTTTACCAAACGTAAAGGATACATTCGTCGAGGGTACTCAAAATCAAAGTATACTTCGAGGGTTACTGAAATCAAAGGATACATTCGAGTCCCTAAATCGAGGACATTCGAGTTACCGCAATCGATACATTCTAGGGTTAATGAAATCAAGGATACATTCGAGGGTTTTGCCCAAATCAAGGATTAACATTCGAGGTTACCGAATAAAAAGGATACATTTGAGGGTTACTGGAATCACAGGCTCCATTGAGGGTTACCTGAAATCAGAAGGCTTACAACATTTGAGGGTTTACCAAAAATAAAGTATACATTCGAGGTTTTTTCTGAATCGAAGGCTACATTTGAGGTTACCAAATTAAAGGATACAATTCGAGGGTTTTCTGAAATCCGAAGGCTACATTCGAGGTTACCGAAATCAAAGGCTACATTCGCAGGGTTTTACCGAAATCAGGATCCATTTCGATGGTTACCGCATCAAAGGATAAACATTCGAGGGTTCTGAAATCAAAGATACATTCGAGGGTTACCGAAATCGATACATTCGGGGTTACCCGGAATCGATACTTCGCAGTGTTACTGAAATCAAAGGATACATTCCGGGTTGCCGAATCAAGATACTTCGGTTTCCGAAAATCGATACATTCTGAGGGTTACTGAAATCAAAGGCTAACATTTTGAGGTTACAATTACAGGCTAATTTGAGGTTCTGAAATCGAAGGATAAACATTCGAGGGTTCCTGATCACCGGATACATTTTGAGCGTTACTCTGAATCAAGGAGACTATTTACCAAATTAAAGGATACATTTGAGGTTACGATTCGGAATTCGAATCATTCTCACATTTCCCGATAATTATCGAAAATAAACTCTGCCGTTTGTACTACCCAACTAGTTTTCGTTTTCGGGAAAGTACCCTTAAAGTCTGAGTTCGTGTCACCTATTAAAGTTCAGGTCAAACTCGGGTTTGGTTTCGAGTCATCTCTTACTGAATGGTTGCCAAATTAACATTTTATTCAAGGAAACATCTATTCTGCTGTGCATTACCTGCAGGTATCGATCCACAAAGCACACACTGTACAGTGTGGTGCCACCCTGTCCATCATGTGAGTTAAACCAATGTTTTAAAAGTTTATAATAAGTGAAAAAGCACTTTCAGGTCATTTGTATGTTATTTTATTAATAATGCTGGTTGCAGATCACATCCTAGATACTCTTATAGGTCGAGTGGTTCTCACATGTTCTCTGACTTTGCTACAACCTGGCAATTCAAATTCTTTTGCGGTACAACCAGTTTCATTCAAATGACAACTCCCTGCATTCCCTCTGTACATTTTTTACTCTACCTGCGTTAGAGGCAAACCTGACGCCACAGCAGTCCGGTCTCGCCAATCAATGAACGCTGCTCAGTCTGGCCCCTTCCACTGTTTGCCTCCTAGTCATCTGGTCTCAGCAAGTCAATGACGCGCTGCCAGTCTGGCCCCTTCCACTTTGCTCCGTACAGCAGAAGGAACTAGTGCTGGTAAGTATACTTATAAGATTCACAAGTAGTTTAGACCTTGCAAGGTCTATATTGGGGGTGGGTTAAATTCAGTTTTCTTTGGGGGCTAGACGATAGACATACCATCGATCCAGGCAAAAGTAACCTTTATTTTTATTGTTTATTTAAAAATGAAAATTCGTCTATAAAACATGTATTTAGTACATATTTAGTGCTTTCCCACGCATATCATGTGCCCCCACGTCAGGTTGTGGGCATGATGGAAGTGAACAGCAAGGTGCCAGTTCCATGGGGTTGTGATTAGAGTGGGACAGACACTTTGGATGGGAATAAAGGTCAGGGATGGCAAATAATGGGTGGGGTGGGGTGTTTGTCTGCGGGAGTCTCTTATGCCAGGATTTTCTTTTGCTGCACTTGGGGCTACCCATCCATCGGTACCCGCTATGTCTGGAACCTTGCCTACAGTCCATGTTGGAAATCTGATCTATAGTTTGCTAGACTTTTTAACCCCAGAATTCTACTCACTCTCTCAGATCACAAAGTTGCTGTTTGGGGTCCTTACCAACAAAAGCTTGAAATATGGTAGCCCTATTGTTCTAAAGGGACCCATACTATTTCGGCACCACTCCCAGTCCCTACCATTATAGTGGGTACTGGCGTCATTCATTGTTGGACGCTGTAATGTCTGATTGGGCTGAGGATCCGCTCATTTCCCCCCCACGTTTTATTAGCAGGCTCTCATCCTATATATGCTGTTGAGACTGGGATTGTACGATCGGTATTGATGCATGTATTGGCCCTTTAGGACACCTCTAAATTGCACTGCTGTATATAAGCTGGATCAGGTACCTAGGATTTTTTCCTCCTACATCTTATATGAGTGACACAGTAAAGCTGTGTGCTTTATAAATATTCATTTGACATCCCATCTACCTCGCCTCCTTTAGATTATTTTTAACAATGCTTCTTAATCTATTGCTCTTTGAAAGAAAAGCACTTTCATTTTCCAGATTTTTTTTTTTGTTTGCTTTCGGGGGAACTACAAGTCGGACAAATGGAAAAAAAGAAAAAGCTTTTGTTATGGATCCTTTTAGCATCACCCCCAAAAATCGGACTTCATTCAATCAATGTAAGGGAACGAACATTGCACAATGTTCAGAGAAAGATCCTATCTGTATAAGAATAGGACGAGTAGTGATAATGTAGTAGTTTCTGTATTCCACGTTCATTGTGGAATTTGGTCTGGAAATTCTTTATTTTGTAGAGCTGACATTAAATATACTCTATTAAAGCAACACTATCACAAATAAAACCCTAAGGAGCCAAAATTCCTTGCAAGAATATCTTGCCTCTTTCATCTTGAACTTGGGCTTCCAAGTTTTCAACACGAATGTACAACGCTTAAAAATCCCAACATTGTGTACAAGCTTGAATGTTAAAGGGCATGTCCAGCATAAAAAAAACTTTTTTCAGTCAGGTAAGCACCTACCCCCACAACCCCATTTTTTTCATTATTAGACTCCGAGATTCATGTGAAGACTTACCTTACGCAGGTCCTCGTTTGGGGGGGGGGGTGTGGGGGTGGGGGGTGGGGGTGGGTGGTGGGTTTGGAAGAACTGCGGCCCACACCATATGATGGTATGATATGAACAACTACAAGGTTACACGCTGAAGGTGTGTTACGATTTCAGGAATATATTAGTTTGTGGGGGTTATTCTAAGTTCCGAGGCGGGTTGCTTGTGGTGCGAAAAAACTGCAGGACTGTCCAAATCGGAGTTGGTCTAAAGATTTTCGATCTTTTCTGAGCCCATCGTGCATTGCTACTCACTGTGCGATTTTCGATTCCACGTCCCGCAGTGTACCACCAATAGGCATACGTTTGATTCAGACATTTGGGAGATTGATATTTGGTACCTGTTTTTTTACATCTCCATGGGGCGTTTTGGACATAGCCCTGTTCTGACCTTTTGAACGTTGCTTTGATTTCATTTTTTTTTAAAATCTCGGTAAAAAAGTGCAAAGCTGCTACGACAGAATGCGCCCCACACCATCTGATGTTGAATGAACGAACTTACAGCGTTACATAGCTAGAAGGTTGTGTAGATTTCAGGAAATTATATAGTTGTGGCGGGAGTTATTTTTTTGAGCTACTTGGGGGGGGGGTTGTTGTTTTGTGGAAAAAACTGCAGATGTTCAAATACAAAAACTGCCGCCTAATTTTTTTGCCTGCTACGAACTTTGGCACTGGTCACGCTCTGCGGTTAGTTGGCAAGCCATGTCTCTGGGTACACCCATGGAAGTGGATACCGTTGATGTCGGAGAGGCGGTTAGGCTTACATATTTGAGTTGCGTGTTTGAACTTTACCTCCACAGTTTATAGCTGAAATTCGCATTGTTGTCTCTGATTTTACAGTGAGGAAAAAAGGAAGAATGTGAGAAAGTAACTTTACAATTTGACGAAGAGTGCGTCCGGGATCTGCATGTAGATCGAAACTAACCTCACTCGTTAAATCCTGCCGAGTGTTTAGTTTCTAAAATATTCAACTTGGGGGATATATTTAGCATTAATTTGGCTAATAGATATTCTATGGTTAACTGTCAGTAGTGGTTAAACAGCATTTTAATTCGTTGATTGTAAAATTCTAGGAGTAGGTGCCAGTTTTAGTTTGGGGGGGTCTCCTGTACAGGAAACGTCGGGGGTACCTACATTATTTAGGTATCGTTGTACTCGGGAGTATCTTGAGCTATTTAGAAACCAGTAAGATTTATTGTGTGTAAACCTTAAGCCATAAATATAAGTAAAAATGGGAAAAATCCATGAAAAATTTGACAAATTTTTCATTTTTTTACATAGTTTACCCATAATTCCAGTAAAAGTTCCAGAAAAGAATTAAATTGTTTACCATATTAAAGTAGACTTTTTGTGCTGAAAAAACAATGTATAATATTCCTGATTTACGCAGTGTTCCTACGTAAAATTAGTCTAAAGCGATTTAAGTACGAACAAATCCTGAAAATTACTTCAGGCAGTGAACGCAACAAAAAAAATTGAAAATCTCCTGGCAGTGAAGAGGGTTTGTTTTTTAAAATGATCAGGGTTTGATTGTGGCTTTAATCTTAAAGCCAACAATGCAGATGTTCTTTTTACTGGACTACTGCAGTTACCATGACGCTCTGTAACGTAGTTGGCTGCCTTGTTAAGGTTAAAAGCGCACAGAGAGGCTTTGCACCTTTTATTGCATAAAGACTCTTATGTATTTGATATTTTATTTGTGAGAATAAACAATGGTACATAGACTACTTTCTTGTTATTATTACTTCTTATATAGGCATCAGTTGACCAATTGGCATTGCTTTTACCTTATCTAATTATAAGAAGACTAAGTGACAGTACATATCTAGCATAGTTCCCCAGGTGGTGTTACAGTGAGCAATCACTACCGGGTACTTGTGTCTTAAGACACAGGACCAAGTACCCAGCTCTTATTCGTATAACTAGCAGTTGCCTACCGGTGTTGCCGGTGTACACTTGACTGGTAAAGTTTGTTTTTGCGTGCAGCGTGATGTGTTTGCGCTTAAATGGAAGAGACAGGGGAAAAAGAATGGCACAGTTGGGTACTGTTCGTTCATGGGTAATAGTTATGAATTGAGGAGTTATGGTGACATTGCTTGACAGATGTATAGCACATATGTTGATAGCAAAAAATTATATACAACGCTTTATAATTTTTCCACTTGTGCAGATTAATATACAAATATTATACCATTAATATACTGATATTTTATGGTTAGCGCACATCTCAACAACATTTCTGGATGGCAAGGTTGCCGCGTTGGGGGCATGGCAGTTATCTTGGACGGTGCCTTGATGATTGGGTTGTAAAGCGTGGCCGTGATTTTTGAAGTGGTTTACCTGTAGACAGCAATATCTTGAGGAATAGTCCAGCGGTTAAATATTTGTTTTATATGTGCGGTCATATCAACCAATGTAACATAGTCTTTCCATTGGTTTATATTTGATATAAATGTGGCGTTCATAATCACCAATAGTAACATAGTCTTCTCATGGTGATTATATTTGTATCAATAAATTGTGGTTCATATCACCAAAGTAACACAGTCTTCCAGGGTTTATATTTGGTATATAAATGTGGTTCATATCACCAATAGTAACATAGTTTTACCATGTTTATTTGATATAAATGTGGTTTCATATCACCAAGAAACTAGTACAACATTAGTCTTTCCAGGTTATATTTGTATATAATGTGGTTTTATCCCCAATGTAACATAGTCTTTCATGGATTTTTTATATTTGTTAATAAATGTTGGTTATATATCCACCAATAGTAACCATAGTCTTTCCAGAGTTATATTGTATACAAATGTTAATTCATTCACACAGTAACATAGTTTTCCAGGGTTATATTTGTATATAAAGTCATTCATAGCACCCAATAGTACATAGTATTTCCAGGGTTTATATCGTATTACAAATGTTAATTCATTTCAACAATAGTAAACATAGTTTTTCCAGGGTGTTTATTTTGATATAAATGTTGTTCATATCACCAATGTAACAAGTATTTCCAGGGTTTATATTTGTGTATAAAGTCATTCATATCAACAATAGAACTATAGTCTTTCCAGGGTTTATTATTATTATATAATGGGTTCATATCACAATAGTAACATAGTCTTTCCGAGGTTTATATTTGTATATAGAATGTGCGTCATGTCACACAATAGTACATAGTCTTCCAGGGGTTATATTGTAATAAATGTCATTCATATCACCAATAGTAAACATAGTCTTGTACAGGGGTTGTTTATATTTGTATATAAATTCATTTATATCCCCCATAGTAACCACAGTCTTCCAGGGTTATATTGTATATAAGAGTCATTTAGTATATCACCAATAGTACATAGTCTTTCCAGGGTTTATAGTTGCTATACAAATCGTAATTCATTTACCAATAGTAACATGTTTTTCCGGGTTTAGATTCGTATACAAAGTAATTCATTTCCCACCTAGTCAACATAGTTTTTCCAGGTTATATTCGTATATAAATGCATTATAAACAACCAATAGTAACAAGGATCCAGGGTTTATATTTGTATATAAATGTCATTTATATCACCAATAGTACAATAGTCTTTCTAGGGTTTAATATTTGTATATAAATGGTGTCATTCACAATAGTAACATATAGCTTTCAGGGTTTATATTTGTATATAATTGATCATATCACCAAGTAGTAACATAGTTTTTCCAGGGTTTATATTTGTATATAAAATGTATTCATTTCACCATAGTAACATAGTTTTCCAGGGTTATATTTGTATATAAATGTCATTCAGATCACCAATGCAACATAGGTCATTCTCAGGGTTTATATTTGTATATAAATGTCATTTATATCACCATAGAAAATAGTTCTTTCTAGGGTTTAAGTTGTATAGAATGTGGTTTCATATCAACCATAGTAACATAGTATTTCCAAGGTTTATATTAGTATAAATTTGATTCATATCACCAATAGTAACCATAGTTTTTCCGTAGGGTTTTAATTGGATATAAGACATCATTTCACCAATGAGAACATAGTGTTTTCAGGGTTATATTGTTATATAAAATGTCATCATATCACACAATAGCAAAATGTCTTCCAGGGTTTATATTTGTATATAAAGTTCATTTATATACAATAGCTAACACTGTCATTTCCATGGTTTATATTTGTATATAAATGTCATTCTCATGCACCAATAGAACTAGCTCATTCCAGGGTTTTATATTTGTATATAAATGTCATTCATATCACCAATAGTAACATAGTCTTCCAGGATGGTCTGGATAAATTAGGGTGATTACATGGAGGGGTAACTTGATAAGGCTATATATCATCAAGACATCCCTTAAAGGGGAATTAACGCTAAAAATAAATAGCCTGAATTGATTCTATCATTTCCTACCCAAAGTATATATACCCCCAAATCAACAAATACTGTGGATAAAGCATCCATTTAATTCTGCAGTTTTTGGTTTTCCTGGAATAGGGGCTGAAGAAATAAATGCAGAGGGGTAGTTGGGCATTATAGAATCCGTGCAGGCTTTTTATTTTAGCTTTTAATTATCCTTTAAGTTTATAGGAAAGTAGGTTTTCTGATTTAAAGTATGTGTGTGATTGTGTTGTTGTAGGCAGGCAGATACAGGTAAAGTAAAAAAGTTGAACTAAATGTATATATGGTTTATTAACCTCCACTACTGTGTTAAGAATGTTGTGGTAATGGTTGCTGGTTTTCTCTTCTTTCCATGCAGTTGTAGGGTCAAGCTTTTCCTGATCCTTCCATGTTTAAAGGTTCCTCCACTGGTATAATCAAAAGTTTGGTACTCAATTTTATTGAGGGGAATGGGAGGTAAAGGAGTCGTGTCTACCTCCCCTGTTCTTAAATAAAACCTGCAGGAGCCAGGAGAGAAGGTAAGGAACTACACGATCGATCACTCCTCTGCCGCGTTACTCTGACAGGTCCGTCTTCTATGTGAATGCGCATTGCACTTGCGCATGCAACACAGAGCCTCAGGACCTGTCAGAGGATGCTCCGTTACCCTCTGTTCTTCAATAAAACTTAATACCAAAATTTTGATTATTACAGTGCAATACCCTTTAAAATTCAGTTGTATAATGACTTCTTTCCCCTGGGTAGGGTTAATTCTGTTTTTCCTACAATATCTACAGTCACCTATTTGTTCACTTACAACTCATAACACAATGTCAATGGGCCATAAGGATGGTGGGTTCGCTGACCCGACCGGATTTATCCGTCACGCGAACGGCGGATATATTCCGGATTTTCGCCTTCCGAACGTCCGAACAGCGGATTTTTTTTTTCTAAAATTTTCGTAATTACGAGGATCTCCGTTATTTTCGAAAATGGAGGGTCTCGTAATTTGAGAATTCTCGTAATTACGGAGAATTTTCAAAAAAACAAGAAAGTCTTGTAAATTCGCGGAATTTCCGCATTTGGGGATTATTTTCAAGAAGAAGCAAACCACATGTCCCAAATATCCAATGGCAGCTAACATTGATTATTGCCAGACCCTGGTGTATAAAAGGTTGTTTCACAGGTGCCATTTTTGTCAATTGTGTTGAAGTGTGTTTAGTGGATACCTGACAGTTTGTAGGAGTTGGAGGAGGTTTTGTGAGCTTTCTGTGTGTGAATTTCAGTATGGTGTGTTAGCAACTTGTTAACCACACCCGTATTCACACATCTTGAGACCCAACAGTCCTTTTAAGGACTAACCTTGTTTGTTTAATATGCATAGTACAAGGTGTGGGGCCGTCTGTAACTCCAATGGTGCGTTCCCTTGCACGAAGCATTACTTCTGGGGGAGATGAGGCCAATGGGGTGAGGGGTATGTCCAGTGGGGCCAAGCCTGCCTGGCTCCACAACAATGGTGGCGCAAAACCGCAGTGGAACATTATATAACCCAGTCCCCATTGTTTTCCTTGGTTGTGTGCACACATGATATATTACTATTATCTGCCCTAATGTGATTTAATGTAAGGTTTATACATACATATTGTCTTGGATTGATAAAAATGTATTCTTAGTTTCAGTTATTAACAGACAGATCTCTTCATAGACAGGAAAAAAGGTTCTTTTTGGGTTTTTTAAAGACGGATTTCTTCTACCACACCCAAACATAGACCGCTGTTTCTTACCCGAACCCAACCCACAAACAATTCAAACTGAGGGTTATCCGAAACTAACCCACAAATCAGGTAATATGCGGGTCCAAGACGCGATAGGACTCTACAGCCAATCCACTAGCTAAATTGAATTCACTGTCAGGGAGATATAGTAAAAGTTCTTATTGTTAAAAATGGTGCTAATTTTGCCACAATGGTTGGGGCAAAATTAGCACCATTTTTAACGATTTTATTACATCTCCATGTTAGTGTATATTAGTTTACATAAATGAATGGGAGATTCCATACAGACCACCTTGAATACTACACAATGAATAGCACCTAGAACAGGACACAATTACATCATTTTGCATAATGTGGATTGTATGCTCTTCGATTTTGGCAAATTTTGTGGATGGTAGCAACGCGCACTTGCCAATGTGTGCTCACGCTTTACACAAGCGTTGATGTCTGGCACGAGTGGCCTCAGCCTAAGAGGTAAAACTTACATGCAAGCAATGAAGAGTAATCAATATAGAAACAAGTCCCAAATGCACTCTCACCTGGTAAGGTGCAGACATCTAAAACCCCACCCCTAAGGGTATACGAATAGAGTATATATAAACTAGATGAGAGAGTCGCACTACAAAGGTACATGTGTTTAATGGTGAACAACAAACATCAAAACCTGATGAAGGGGTAACACCACCGAAACATGTGATTTTTGATGTTTTGGTTCACCATTAAACACATGTACTTTTGGAGTGGGACTCTTTATCAAGTTTGTATAATGAAGAGTTATACAGGGCTAAGGTTAAAAATAGATACCTTTAGTTACTTTGTTTGTACAAATATGCTTAAACTGACATGCCCCTACAAGTCCATATCCAAGCATCAGTCCTAACCTAGTGAAACCTTTATTAAAAATACGTGTATATTATTTACATAGGTATTAAAAAGAGCAAAAGTCTAAACCCTATTTTATGCTTGCTCCATGTGCATATTGATCCCCCGCCCCTTTAAAGCTCTGTGAGTTTGCATGGTTCCCTGGAAAGGTCATACTACGTAAATAAAGAGAGAAGCAGGTATTGTATGTCCCCTTCCAGGGATTGTACTTTTCTCACTAGGTTAGGACTGGCGTTTTCATACTGCGTAAGAGGAATCCATAAGCATATTAGATTGTAAGCTCTTCAGGGCAGGGATCTCATTCCTAATGTGACAAGGCATGCATGCTGCATAATTTATACATAATTATACATATATGCATTCTTAACCGAGTGTATGTATTTAATTTTTATTTTTCTGTTTATATACTTATCCGCTTGTTGTATACTGTCAGGGTTATTCAATAAAGTTTTTATCATTAAAAATGGTGTATTTTGCCCCAACCAATACAGATTATCTTTCAAATGTTAAATAAGATCTGATTGGTTGGGGAAAAATGAAAACCATTTTAACGATAAGAACATTTATTGAATCTCCCTGTCTGTATTTTATAATGTACAGCGCTGCGTACCCAAGTGGCGCTTTTATAAATAAAATTATACATACACTACGTTTGCACTTAGTATATATATATAGATGAGATGGATTGCCATAATGTCTTTCTTAAACAGCATTGATAATGATTTTTGAAATATATTTATACCCCCATGCCATTTCTTAGCTTTATGGCAATAACTTAGCAGTTTTTAATTATGCTATTAGCCTTGGTTTTCTTCATATAAGAAAATTCACCTCCACATGCTTTTTATTTGCAATATACATCAATGTTGTGGATTCCATCAATCTCTATACTGTTACTATACTGTTCCACTTCAAACAACCAAAGTATCTAGGGAGATTCAATAAAGTTGTTATCGTTAAAAATGGTGCTCATTTTGCCCCAACCAATCAGATGTTAGCTTTTAAATGTTAATAAGATCTGACTGGGTGGGGCAAAATGCACCATTTTAACGATAAGAACATTTATTGAATCTCCCTGCTAGTTTGTGCAGATAACAATCTGTCATCAATAAATTGCATAGTGCTTTATTTGTGACCTTTGTTTGTTTCATCTGGAAAGACCTATTATATTCTGCAATGCTTCGGCTCTAAAGAGTTTGTCAGGAATATACATAATTATGGATCCGTTCAAATAGCCGGTTGGTGAAAAGCTGCTTTTTCCACAAAGATAATTGAGCTCAATGATGATGTGACAGCAATCTTATTTTACACGAGCATTTGAACACTGCCATTAGACTCAGAGTCTCCAGCTAGTGATGTGTCCATGTTTTGAACCAAGTGGTTTATAACATAAGGCAGAACTGTGGGTTTCTGAAATTTGTGGATCCAACAGAACCTTCTAAATTTGGAAAGTGGAACTTTGCAGAATGTTATTAGAAGTTGGGTGTCGAGAATTTGGTTTTAGAGAAGACAGAAAATTCCAAAAATGTTTCAGTTCAGCTTACTTTGTCAGGTCCATGCTATTCTATTGCACCTGAACTAGCCACACTTGGTTGTGTTTTTATATAAAGTAATGTGTGATGTTATAAACATAGACCAGGAAATACAATTTTAGGTACAGACTAAATAATCTAATGATGTATTCCTTTAAGAACTAATGCCAATCGTCTGCACATACCCCAAATTAACCACCACATCCCAATGGTCCAGTTTCTTAGGTGCTTCACACGTAGATATATAACAAACAGTAATGAAAGGTGTTTTGCAGTGTATAATCGTCTCTCCATCTCGCTCTGTGTGTCAACGTGAAGAGAAGCCGTAATAACGATTTAAAACAAATATGTAAATTTCCCACCTTAAGAGCTCTTCTTGTTTCCTTTATCTTCTGCAAGGCATCAGATAATGCAGACTGACACGTTACTCATAATGAAATTCCTTATTCTCAATTCCTTTTCACACAACTTGGCAAGAGAGGTTTAAAAATTAATTTTTTGTTGGCATACCGAATGCTTGCAGAGAAGCCAAGGCGTCTCCTAAGGTCCTGCTGAGACTGCTGGGCATGAATAAGCAATTAGCAGCAGATCTAGTGCAGCTAAAGAGGCATCTGAGTGTGAAATGTAAAGCATTTTGTTTTTTTGCATATTGTAGTGTAGATAAGAGACATTTGAAGACCAATACGACCAGGGCATTAGTTCTAAATTGGTGGTATATAAGCAGAGCATTGGCTCTTTTGGATTAGAATTTCTATTTAAAGGGACAGTTCAGGGGAAATTATCAAATTTGTTAAATTGTTAGTGTAATGCATATTTAGTTATTCTAATATCTCTTCCATTTTGAAAAATCAGTTGAATTAATCCCTTTGCTGTTCCTGCTGTTGACATTAGTGAGCTGACATTTCAGGTTCTATCGGACCTTCTTCTTCCCAGGATGCACCACATCCTTGGAATGTTCCTAACAGTAATTTCTACTGATTGGCTGGTGGATGGGTCAAAGATGCTCAGATCTCTACTGGGCACAACTGAATCAAACCAGGCACTGGGTCAAGGGCAAGACCATAACGGCTCATTAGGGGTCCTGCAAACAGGAAGTCAGTTTTTTGGTTGCATTTATTTATACACAGACAAAATGCTGAATGGGAGATTAAGGTCATTGGGATGGATAAATAATGCTCTTTCTTCTGAAAAGCATATGTATTTGCACTGAACTTCCCCTTTAACTGATTATGGTGGGTTCTGATGTCAGGAAAAATCAGAGAGTTTCGAGGCTGCAGCAATTTAAGAAAAAAAAGAAAAGTCCTTTGTTTAAAGTCCACATTGCTACGTTGTGTCCAATACAAACAAACAGACCGGATCTTTACTTTGGGAATCCCTTTACAGAATTGGTGGGCAATTCATTTCCAGAGGGGCACTTAAGATACAGGGAATGAGTGAAGAGCCGAACCAACAGGCAAAACTCTGTTCTGCTCAACATTAATTCCATCTCATTATAAAAGAGGTAAAACTTTTAGCTTTTGAATTAAGAGATTAAATTCAGATTTATCGTGGAAACTTGATCCACCGTGGCATATTGACAAACGAAGGCTGAGCGAAAGCATAACACGAGTGATTATCAACCATTCAAACTCTCGGCGTCGGAGCTCGTCCGCCAAATCGGAGTGGTGTACAGACCTTTAGTTCAAAAAAACATATTTCTAATAACACTTTATTTCTTTAGGAAGCTGGTAGATTTGCAAAAGGATTGTCAATAATCAGAGCCAGAGGGGGAGTGAGAGGCAGTCAAGTTTCTTCTCTAGGAGCCAACTGAATATTTATAATTACTGCATATTAGATGCTTACAAGACCAACTCTAATGAGACAAGCACAAATCTCGCTAGGCTAACCTAGTGCATTCATTTCCGCGGAAATGCTCCTGGCAGGTAAATAGTTAAAACAAAAAAATACTTTCAAAAACCGAAGGAGTATTAACACTGCCCTACCATGCTGTCAAAGCCTGGATGTACCGGCAAACCATCCAAAAAACGAAGAAGTATTAAAACACTGCCCTACCATGCTGTCAAAGCCTGGCATGCACCGGCAGTGTGATGCCTTATCTCACAGTCCAGGACTGTTCCTGTAATGGTCGATTGAGAGAAAAAACACTACAATTCAAACTATGGACATTCTACAGCAAGGTTTAGGTTCTCACTATAGTTACATAGTAACATAGCAATTGAGGTTGAATAAGACATACGTCCTTCAAGTCCAACCTATTCACCCTCCTTTTTTTTTTAACCTACCTTCAGTTGATCCAGAGGAAGGCAAAAAAAAAAAAGAAAAAAAGCTAAAAAGGGAAAAAATCCTTCCTGACTCCAAATGGCAATCGAAAAGTCTCCCGCATCAACTAGATCTATAGTATTAATACCAGTTATTCTCAATATTTATAGTATGCCTGTACAACCAGAACCACAGTATAGTATTAATACCAGTATTCTCAATATTATATAGTATCCCTGTACCAATCAGATCTACAGTAAGTATTAATACCAGTAATTCTCAATATTATATAGTATCTCTGTTCCAAAAAGACTACAGTATATGTATTAATACCAGTAATTCTCAATATTATATAGTATCCCTGTACCAACCAGAACTACAGTATATGTATTAATAACCAGTAATTCTCAATATTATATAATACCCTGTCCAACCAGAACTACAGTATATGTATTAATACCAGTAATTCTCAATATTATATAGTATCTCTGTACCAACCAGAACTACAAGTATATGTATTAATACCAGTAATTCTCAATATATATAGTATCCCTGTACCAACCAGAACTACAGTATATGTATTAATACCGTAATTCTCAATATATATAGTATCTCTGTACCAACCAGAACTACAGTATGTATTAATACCAGTAATTCTCAATATTATATAGTATCCGTAACAACCAACACTACAGTATATGTATAATACCAGTAATTATCAATAATATATAGATCCCTGTAACCAACAACACTACAGTATTGAAGTAATACCAGTAATTCCCAATATATATAGTATTCTGTTCCAACCAGAACTACAGTATATGTATTAATACCAGTAATTCTCAATATTATATAGTATCCTGGATCAACCAGAACTACAATATATGTATTTAACCAGTAATTCTCAATATTATATAGTATCCTGTACCAACCAGAACTACAATATAGTTAATACCAGTAATTCTCAATATATATAGTATCTCTGTACCAACCAGAACTACAGTATATGTATTAATACCAGTAATTCTCAATATATATAGTATCCCTGTACCAACCAGAACTACAGTATATGTATTAATACCAGTAATTTTCAATATTATATTAGTAACTCTGTACCAACCAGATCTACAGTATATGTATTAATACCAGTAATTTCAATATTATATAATCCCTGTACCAACCAGATACAGTATATGTATTAATACCAGTAATTCTCAATATTATATAGTATCCTGTTCCAATAGAACTACAGTATATGTATTAATACAGTAATTCTCAATATTAATAGTACCCTGTACCAACCAGAACTACAGTATATGTATTAATACCAGTAATTTTCAATATATATAGTATCCCTGTACCAACCAGATCTACAGTATATGTATTAATACCAGTAATTCTCAATATTAATAGTATCTCTGTTCCAATAGAACTACAGTATATGTATAATACAGTAATTCTCAATATTATATAGTATCCCTGTACCAACCAGAACTACAGTATATGTATTAATACCAGTAATTTCAATATTATATAGTATCCCTGTACCAACCAGATCTACAGTATATGTATTAATACCAGTAATTCTCAATATATATAGTATCTGTTCCAATTAGAACTACAGTATATGTATTAATACCAGTAATTCTCAATATTATATAGTATCCCCGTACCAACCAGATCTACAGTATATGTATTAATACCAGTAATTCTCAATATTATATAGTATCTCTGTTCCAATTAGAACTACAGTATATGTATTAATACCAGTAATTCTCAATATTATATAGTATCCCCGTACCAACCAGATCTACAGTATATGTATTAATACCAGTAATTCTCAATATTATATAGTATCTCTGTTCCAATTAGAACTACAGTATATGTGTTAATACCAGTAATTCTCAATATTATAAAGTATCCTGTACCAACCAGAACTACAGTATATGTATTAATACCAGTAATTTTCAATATTATATAGTATCCCTGTACCAACCAGATCTACAGTATATGTATTAATACCAGTAATTCTCAATATTATATAGTATTCTGTTCCAATTAGAACTACGTATATGTATTAATACCAGTAATTCTCATATATTATAGTTATCCCCGTACCAAAACCCAGATCTACAGTATAGTATATATGTATTAATACCAGTAATTCTCAATATTATATAGTATCTCTGTTCCAATTAGAACTACAGTATATGTGTTAATACCAGTAATTCTCAATATTATAAAGTATCCTGTACCAACCAGAACTAGAGTATATGTATTAATACCAGTAATTCTCAATATTATATAGTATCCCGTACCAACCAGAGCTACAGTATATGTATTTATACCAGTAATTCTCAATATTATATAGTATCCCTGTTCCAATTAAAACTACAGTTTATGTATTAATACCAGTAATTCTCAATATTTTTTAGTTTTAGAAACTGATCCAGGCCTTTTTTTAAAGCTATTTAATGAACTTGCCATTACCACATCTGCTGGAAGACAATTCCACAGTTTCAGCGTTCCTACTGTAAAGAAACCTTTCCTAATCCTAACCTGAAGATGAAACTTCTTTTCTTCTAATCTTAAAGGATGTCCACGAGTCCTCTAATATGAACTATTAGTAAACAATGCACCAGAGTTCATTGTATGGCCCCAACTTGTCTAATCTGCCTGCATATTCAAGCCCCTCCATTCCGTTCTCCTTTAACTGACATTTTCATGGGCAGTTTTATCTTCCCAGTTGGCCTGGTCCTGAAATGAAGAAAGGAGCTGAGCTGACAGGACTAGCAAACGAATGTTTGGGTAAGTATTCTAGCTGCTCTAGGGTAAACCCAGGGGTGAGGACCTATTTGTTTGGGTCCTTGGGTAATAAGGAATGGGGGATTTGAGGGAGTAAAGCTAAGTTTCAAAACTTACCTTATACCTGCCCTCACCACTCTATCCCATTCAGGAATGGAATTCCTACTAACCAGACATTCCAACCGCCTATCTGGACCTGCCCACTGCCTGCGGCCACTAATTCAATCAATAAACTGCAAATGGGGGTGGTGCACACTCCTTGCAGAGTGTGTCCTACCATTGGCGGCACATCAGTTGTATTGGCAGCTGTGGCTGGGGAGGAGGCGGGTTTGGAGGGCATAGGCCATAAGCATTTAAGGTCAATTTTGGCTTTATTTCCCCTCTAATGCCAAAAGTTATTGATGTTCTTTGAAAACATTAATAGCTAGGCCACAATAGGGCATTTTAGTGTGCAATCCGATCAGGATTTTAATCGTGCACACCAGGTTTGCAGCGCAAGCAGATGGTAATGTGTGCACACATGCACTTTTCCCGCATGTTACCATCCGACGTGCTGGGGCCTCAGCCACAGTGTCACTGCAGTTGTATCAGGCAAAGTGTTGCTTTGGTGGAAATAAGAAATGTGTTTTAATCCGCAATCAGTGTAAACATTAGTTGGTTATTATGAAACTTTGTTTATGGATTATAACCTTGCAAAAAAACTGCTAGTAAAGTTTAAAGAAATCAGCTCAAAAATGTCAATATATAAAATAAAATAAAAAGAGAAATTCAGAAGCAGCCATTAATACATAATGCACTTAGTAAGAACACATTTCCAATGGCACAACAAAGGCTGTTTATATTTATACATAGATTCAATTAATATTCCTAGAGATGAGAAAAATATCCGTGATCCACAACCAAAGAGGCCAATTCCCACTAAAGCAATTTTCTAACAGAGCTGCTGCTGGAATATCATATAAAGCCTAAATGAGGGAAATGTGCAGGGCTCACACGCGGCTATATGTCAGAATTATGGAGCATTCATTTGCATGTATGGAGCCATCAAAGCAAATTAGGACTTGGATCGCATATATATATATATATATACATTGTAACTGACCAATATGTCAAACAATCAACATGGTCAAATTAACAGCAGGCTGCTGGGAAAAAAGGGCCATTATTTAACAGTGGAGGAGAGGGATAATGTAATTTATCAAAAGGGAATATAAATAGTCCACTTTGTATTAAAGGGACAGTAACACAAAAATGAATGTTCCTTAGAGATAAAATATGGAATAAATATGAATATCGAACAGTGTTTCCACATGAACAGCAGATCACAGACAGAATCTGTAAAATTCCCTCTTTGATATGCTAAAGATATGGCTACACACAGTCCAGAATGATTTTCCCTATTACTGACCATAGGGTAATCATTCGGGGCTGCCACACACTTACCAATCCCTATGCCACAGTACAAGAAGCCAACAGCGAATGTTTACTATATACACATTGCAGATAAAGGGCCCATCCCGTCTGCATGAATCCCCCATGTATCGGTACTGTGTGTACCCAGTTTTAAAGGGCAACTTAACTGTAAAAATTACTTTGTCTCATCTTAATCTGAAAATAAATAATGTCTCTGAGAGGTATGTGTTGTTGCATGCATTAATCCAGTACTAGTTTTGCTTTTGCTTAGTACTTCCCTCAGTAATCACACATTCCAACTGTCACCATTCCAGTTACAGTAAAATTGCACACAGCAGAAGAGTTTATGAAGCATTTATTTTAGTATAGATGTCCTTTGAGGAGATAGTGCTCACTTTTGCTATGTGAAGGGATGTTGAGAGCTTTTTATTACAAGGGATTAAATGTATGATAAGCTAGGTACACACAGACAGATCCTTCATCCCGACCAATCGGCACTTTTTAACCAACTGGTCAGCAAGGATGAAGGACTGTCTGTCATGGCAAAAGTAACTGTGGGTGACAGTTTGCTGTGACTGACCATGCAATGCATAGAGGACGGTGCAATCAAGTTTTTCGGAAGCGTCTGATCACCCATTCGTCCGATTCAGCCTATATACAGAACTATCGGTCTATCGGGCCAAAATATTGCACCGTGTGTACACAGCCTTAAAGGATAACAGAAAACAAACCCATTCAATGCTTCTCTATTAATCTAGTGTTACTCACCTGCAAGGAAGTAGAAGAACAACAACTTTCTATTCTCAAAGATGGCAGTGTCTTAGGCTTGGTACACACCAGAAGATATTTTCGGCCGACCGACTGATTCAGTGAACTTTACAGCCAAAAATATCTCCTGGTGTGGGGCGGCTGGCCGTGACTGACCTCAATCGCCTGGATCGGACGTGTCGGAAAATCCCAATCAATGGTGCGGTTCCCTATGGGACCGCATGGTCGAAAGTTCACAAATTCGGCCGAATTTGCTGCGACCAACAGACATTTGTCCCGGCCGAGTGCTTGCTCGTAGCAAGTGCTCAGTCAGGACAAATAGTCCCTCCATGTGTACCCAGCCTTAAGCAACAAGGACTCAAGACGAACAGACAGTTTATGTCATAGTTAGTGACTGAGTCTGAACAAGGCCAAAGAAAACATAGGGTCCAAAACTTTTAGAAACATCAAAAACAAAATAAACTCTGTGACATAATTACAACCCTAAAGCTAGTTACACACCATTGGATCCAACGGTATCAGGGCTTTTTCGGTACTGTGTGTACCTTGGTTTTCCGAATGAGCTCGCGGCCGTTGAGCATTCGGGTCGGCCAAACGTTCACTTGGAAAAGTTTCCCTCTGCCACGACAGACTCCCTATAGAGGAGTCTGCCATGGCCGAGGGAAACACATTCGGGACTGTGTCTATGCAGATCTTTGAAAGATGGCAGAGAGGATCTTGCAGATCTTGTCTGTCATCTTTCAGAAATCTATATAACAAGAACCCACAGAAAAAAAGAAACAATCTGCACACTCTATATAATAAAGTAAAAATCCTTTATTTAACACTCAGGGACATATCTACCCAAATACCTCCTAACTTGTTAAAAACAATTAAAAATCTAATATATACACAGCGTGTTGCCTGTCACATCTATACTAAAGCAGTACAAAAATGATTAAAGTGCAATATATTATATATGTAATAAAGCGGTACCTCCGTCCTGTATGTTAAACAAGCAGTCTCTGTGTCAGTCAGCATATAATTCACTCACAGTCCTAATGTCGCGGACAGGCTAAAGGGACTAACTTGATTAGCAGCAGATCAGAGGAAACAGTCCATCGCTCAAATTTGGTGCAAGTCTACCACGCGGGAACGCCGAACGATCTTTCAGAAATCTGTAGTGTGTGTACCCAGCTTTAAGGTGGCCATACACATGCCATTTCTATCGCAATGTGCCGACAGATCACATTGGTATCTGTCGGCACATTGCGAAGGGAACCTGCACAAATGGAAATGACCAATCCCCATACGCACTATGGGGATCGGTCGGGCGTGCGACCATACACGGCATGATCAGTATTGGCTCCCTCTATTAAAGTAAAGGGAGCCGTTGCCGACTGATAGAAATTTTTCCATCTTTCCCGATCGATCGGAGTGGCAACTACGGTCATTTGTTGGCACTCCGATTGGTTGGGAATATCCCCTACAAATGAGCGATAATAGGTAAATCCTGTTGTGGAATGACGGGATTTACCTATTATCGCTCATGTGTATGGCCACCTTTAGACAGTTGGTGGGCATGATTCTGGTGTAGATTCCAATCTGGTTTCTTTCTATATAGGGTCTGCGGCTAAGTGCACACGGAGGGACCACCTGTGGTATTTGCAAAGTACCGTGTATCATTAATGAGTCTGTAGTTCTGGTTAAGGAACTATTGTGAATTTAGAGGACTGTTGTTTTAATTTTTTTTAACTGGGACCTGGGTATCTGCACCTGGACCAGAAAGCAGCTGAGGGCTGGTAAGTATACTTAGGAACAGGTGGCAAAAGCGTCACCTTCCCTAAACCAAAGAAACTCAAGATAGCACTGCATCTAATAAAAGACACTAATGGAATGGGCTAATTAAGCACCTGAATGAATATATCTGTTGTATTCAATTAGATCAACTGGACTTGAAGTTTAGTTCTTGAAGAAGTTTCTTGAAAACTTCAAGTCCAGTTGATCTAATTGAATACAACAGATATACCATGACCTGGATGAATGAGAACCTTCACAAGCACCTGAATGAACAACGCTGCCAGGAATAACCAGATTCAAGCTGTATTAATAGAAAACACACAATAAAATACAATAACAATAAACCCCATAAAAAAACCCACAGTCACCCATACTATCAGCAGCAGAGGAGAAAAACAAAACAAAAATGCAGCAAATAGCAACACTATCAAGGCACTTTGTATCCAAATGCACTAAAGAGCAGAGTCCTTTGAAATACTAGCAACTCAGTTCCCTTAATCAGAGTTCTGGATATTAACAAAGTTTCCAACATGCCGGCACCCATAGCAGCAGCAGAGTGAGTCCGGAGTGAGGAAAGGTAATTGTGGATCCCGTTGTGTCTTGGACTGAACAAGTGAATTACAAGATCGGCTGGAATGGAAGGAGACCCTGTGACCAACGAACCGTAGTGTTAAAGACTCTGACCTGAGGATTGGAATGTGGATTGATAGCCTCTACAGGAACACGGAGGATGGTAACTGTGTATCACGGCAGCAGGATTCTTGTTGGAAACTTTGTTAATATCCAGAACTCTGATTAAGGGAACTGAGTTGCTAGTATTTCAAAGGACTCTGCTCTTTAGTGCATTTGGATACAAAGTGCCTTGATAGTGTTGCTTTGCTGCATTTTTGTTTGTTTTTTCTCCTCTGCTGCTGATAGTATGGGTGACTGTGTTTTTTTTTATGGGGTTTATTGTTATTGTATTTTATTGTGGGTTTCTATTAATACAGCTTGAATTGGTTATTCCTGGCCGCGTTGTTCTTCAGGTGCTTAATTAGCCCATTCATTAGTATCTTTTATTGAGACAGTGCTATATTGAGTTTCTTTGGTTTAGGGAAGGTGACGCTTTTGCCACCTGTCCTAAACAACCTACAGCATTATCTTTACTCATAGCACCACCTGTATTTTGGGTGAGACATCGACACTGTAATTATATGAAGGAAGTGCTGACCTGCTATCGATATGAATACGTTTATTTAAGAGCCTATTTGAATGATTTAAACCTAGAGAGGTCTAGTATTCTACCAAATATCAAATTATTGTTTGGGTGTGGACATACAGTTTAAGTCAGTGATGTCCAAAGGTTCATATACACGTGTGATCACGGGGGCTGATCAGTGAAGCACTGTGTGTATGCACAAGCATTTCGGTCGATAATCGTGCCGTGTATGGGCACTTATCAGTCAAAATGGTGTTCAGTCTGGGCTAGTTCACAAATCCCCCAACCAATCAAACTTGTGCATGAGGCTTAACCCTGGGTGGGTGGGCATGTTTGAGGCTCAAGCAGGAGAGTGCACGGAGCTCACAGGCATTATTGTTTGAGGCTCAAGCTGGAGAGTGCACAGAACTCACAGGCATTACTGTTTGAGGCTTAAGCGAGAGTGCACGGAACTCACAGGCATTACTGTTTGAGGCTCAAGCAGGAGAGTGCACGGAACTCACAGGCGTTACTGTTGGAGGCTCAAGCAGGAGAGTGCACGGAACTTACAGGCTTTAATGTTTGAGGCTCAAGCAGGATAGTGCATGAACTCACAGGCATTACTGTTGGAGCTCAAGCAGGAGAGTGCACGGAACTCACAGGCATTATTGTTTGAGGCTCAAGCAGGAGAGTGCACGGAACTCACAGGCGTTACTGTTGAGGCTCAAGCAGGAGAGTGCACAGAATTCATAGGCGTTATATTTGAGGCTCAAGCAGGAGAGTGCCGAGGAACTCACAGGCATTACTGTTTGAGGCCCAAGCAGGAGAGTGCAGGAACTCACAGGCATTAGTTTGAGGCTCAAGCAGGAGAGTGCACGAAATCACAGGCTTACTGTTTGAGGCTCAGCAGGAGAGTGCACGGAACTCACAGGCATTACTGTTTGAGGCCCAAGCAGGAGAGTGCATGGAACTCACAGGCATTACTGTTTGAGGCTCAAGCAGGAGAGTGCACGGAACTCACAGGCATTACTGTTTGAGGCCCAAGCAGGAGAGTGCACAGAACTCATAGGCGTTATTATTTGAGGCTCAAGCAGGAGAGTGCACGGAACTCACAGGCGTTACTGTTTGAGGCTCAAGCAGGAGAGTGCACAGAACTCATAGGCGTTATTATTTGAGGCTCAAGCAGGAGAGTGCACGGAACTCACAGGCATTACCGTTTGAGGCTCAAGCAGGAGAAATCAGAGGAAATCTCAGAGGGGTGGAGCTTAACATTCAGCAAACCAGTGACAAGATGTAAGCAACTTTCAAGGCACAAAGGTAGGCTCTGGAGGGGCATAGGTAAAAACTGTAACTGTATTTTTAAAGCTGCAGCTTCCAAATAAACATAACAGTGTTTTTACAGTGCACTTATCCTTTAAAAGGATTGAAGCAGTATGTTCAAGAAGCAGTTGTCTAACTGCCGACAGATAAAAAATGTCTGTATATCCACATGTTTTATAATAAAACTTCCAAAAGCATCTGCCAGAAGGGAAAAGGAGCAACACGTTCAAACCTTGGATTAAAAGGGTTGGAAAGGGTTTTTCACTTGAGAATGGTAAAACTATGGAACGGTCTTCCATTGGATGTGGTGATGACAGGTTCATTGGATAGTTAAAAAAAAAAATCTGGGTGAAAACAATGAATGTTGCAGGTTACTGGTATTGATTAGATATGGGATCTGGGTCCAACTCGGACCCAGATCCGACACAGAACCCCTCAGTTCCGAAATCCTATTTTCTATAATTATTGAACATTCGAAGATTAACGGAAATAGCCTTGAATATTCAACAACAATCAGGATTTTCCTGAGGTCTGGGAACGAAAATGGAGTTTCAGCCATTTCTAGTATTGATACATAAAGTACAGTTGATCCAGGGAAATTTCCGATTGCCTAACTGTTGATCTAGAGTAAGGCAAAAAACCCACTGGAATTATAAAGGAGAAAAAAAAATCCTTCCTGTTTAGACAGGAAATGTGTTTATTGTTGAGTAGGTGCATGGACATATGTCTTTATTCAACCTCAATTACTATACTATACTACAATATATTATTTTATTGACTCTATTTCATCTGCGTTTAGGAAATATAGAAAGCACTGATGGTAGCTCAGTGGCAACAATATATTGTGCGTATTTAACTATGCGTTGTAGGGAATCTAACTCTGCTTTGATACTATTGTATGTTAAAATACTTTCAATAGTACAGCTGTAAAAGTTATTTAAAAGATCCCTGGGCAGGTGCTTAACTTCCTAATAAATAGCCTGGGTCTTTTTAACATAGCTATCAATATTACCTCCCCATGATAAGTCAGAGCTAAGGTTCGTACCCCGAAAAGTTTCTAAATACTAATAATTGGGGTGGGAGGGGGAGGTTGGTGTGTTTATTTTCCAGCATTTACTGTAATACTATCTGCAATTTCTGGGTTTACCAAGATCGCCATTTTTTCTTTTTGCCGCAATACAGGGCTTAACGCAATGAGAAGATACTGCCACTGCGCAGTGCCACGGCTATACTTTTCAGCACAAAACCAATCTGCTTTCTAATTATGGCGAAAATACCGATCTTTGCCAAAGCACAATAATAAAACATACTTCTATTTACACAGAATGAATTTTGAAATGTTCATGTCCCGTTTCATAACCATAGAAATGTTATTGGGTTTAAAATTAGCAGCGGTACACCTAGACACATGTATTGATAGGGCTTTGTGCATTCACGGCGCCTTCCATTAAGAAATGGGGACTTTATAACAAATGGAAAGTTTAGACCTAAACTTTCCTTTTCTGGTTCTTTTTGTTATTATTGCTCTGCAGTTACCCTCATTGCAAAGCGTTCTTCCCACAAATTCTCCATCAAGATTGTCATAAATTACATGGTGAATTCCCTCACACTCCTATCTTCACTGTCCAGGCGTGTGAATTGGGTAGTTTTTATTTTGTCTCTCCAAGTCATGTTACACAACTTTGCTCGTAGATTTCCAAACACTGATTTCTCCATTTTTAAGGCTCTTTAAACACCCTGTAAAACAATAATTCAAAGAAACATCATTTCCTTCAACTCTGCACTAGAGATTTACTAGAACTCGAACCTGAGTTCGGCCCGAACTTCAGCATTTAAACAATTTGATAATTATTGTTCAAATTCGAACGTTCAAATAACCCTCAAATTTAGCGATGCATAACCAGAGTAGCAGTAGGAGTAGGAGAAGGGAATATAAGTGAGGAGAGGGGGAGGGTTCAGGCACAGCGAGGCAGAGGAGGCAGAAGAAGCTGGTTGGTGTTGCAAGTGGTGGAGGTAGCCCAGGGGGTGGCATCTCCAGAATATCTTGATTTGGACCATATGGTATGGTGTCGGCATCTCCAGAAAGGTGCTCATCGAGTCGGTACATCCACGACTGATGAGCAAATTCAATGGTAGCTTCCAGTGAGCCACTTTACAGAATGGTTAGGTCACGTAAAATATTAAGTCGCAATGTTTAAAATGTTTAAAATGTTTTGTACTAAACAATGTATTTTCTTATTGTAACAATGGAGATTGGTTGTAACAAAGAGTTGTTATGTAAATAAAGCTGTGACCCCTTTTGATCCAAAGTCAGTTGTCGAGTGTTTAATATTTAGGAGAGGTTAGTAGGGCTTTAAGGGGTCAGCTATGGGCAGAAATGGAAGGGTGAAGTGGGTGGTAGGAATAATTCTGTGCATCCATCATATCCCAGCCAAGTGTCTACACAAGTTTTGGTAATATGTACGTGTTCCCCAGGCCATTTCCTAGTCTGTTTTCCAAACTATTGAGCTTTTACTGAAGTTTGGAAGTTCGAAAACGAACTGAACATTAGGAAGTTCGTCCATCTCTACTCTTCACCTAGGGAAAGGATTTAGTATGTATTTCAGGTACCAAAGAGACAGGTCACATGGAGCATCACTGATGATATTGGCAGCATTAGATTCTAAAGCTGTATACATTTCTCTAAATACCCAACAAAATCTAAATCCTAAACTGCACATTAAAAGTGCAATTTCCCAAATGATTAAATCACATCTGTGACTGACCACGATCCAGCCTCTGCGAACAATAATTCCTTCTCTTCAGGTGCCCAGCACAGTAAATCTACAGGAAAACAAAGGTTCACCTTAAGTTCAACAGACTTTAGAACTGGCAAAAATTCCCCAGTAGGATTCATCTGAATAGCAAGTTGAAGTCCCAGAACAGAACATCCCTTACGTATTGTGTTGGTACGGTGAGTTGGAGTCCATGCTATTTATTTTATTTTTATATTTGGAATAACTAGAGTGCAAGGGAAAATAAATGCTATTGAGAAATACTAATCTAAATGATTAGAAATGGTCCATTTACAGCACAATGGAAACGATTATTTGTTCGCCATTATAGTAGCACTGGGCTTCTTGGTTTATTGCAGCCTATTGACTAAATAATAAATACAGATTCAGTTAGACCTGAGGTCATGGCTTTATACTTTATTGGATATGGCGCAATTCGGGAAAATTACTGAAGCCAATAAGAAAGGGTCACCTCGATTTGGGGTCAGCGGCCGCTGTGCAGGGTTTGCAAAAGACACCCTTGTAGCCGCCACAAGCAATGAAGCGTGATTATTTAATGCCATGTTGTGTTAAAGGGGAAGTTCAGTACAAATACATATGCTTTTAAGAAAAAAGAGCAGTGTTTTTCCATCCCAATGAACTTAACCTGCCCATTCAGCATTTTGTCTGTGTATAAATAAATGCTTCCGAAATACTGACTTCCTGTTTGCAGGACCCCTAGTAGAGACCTTTATGGTTTTGCCCTTGACCCAGCGCCAGAGTTGATTCAGTTGCTCAGTAGAGATCTGAGCATGTTTGACCCATCCAACAGCCAGTCAGTAGAAATTACTGTTAGGAACGATCCAAGGAAGTGGTGCATCCTTGGTTAGAACTTGAAATGGCAGCTCACTAATGTCAACAGCAGGGAATAGCAAGGGGTAGAAATTCAACTGACTTTTTCAAAATGGAAGAGAATATCTAGAATAACTAGGTATGTATAATATAAACCAATAATTTTCAAAATATTGATATTTTCCACTGAACATTCCCTTTAAAGTCATACAGAGGGGTGAATTGGAAGGAGTTAAAGGAATTCCCTGCAATCTTTGATATTGAAGCTGTAGTCGGAGTATTTTGATTGGCTGACAACTAAGGGTCTGTAAATAGACACCACTGTGACCATACCTTTTTTTATAGTTGTGCTGGAAAGGCAGAACATGCTCTGGTTAGCTGCAAGTATGAGAGTGCAGCTTCTTTGTAGGTTTAATTTGTAATTGCAAATGTAAATTTGTAATCACCATGTTTAATAATATACTAATTAAGTCAAACACAAAATCCAAATTTTGAAATAGAAATGATTCAGCGCTCCCTATTCTTCCTCAAATTTTGCTAAAATATTAATGTGATTTAACCCGCCTTTCATGCACCACTGCCAATCTATTTACAGCCTACCAATTCCCGCAACCTTATGTCTCACCCCCATATCCTCTAGACTGTAAGCTCTTTGGGCAGGGTCCTCTCTCCTATTGTATCATGGTATTGCTGTAAGAAACTCATCATTCGGTTTACTTATATTATGTATTACCTGTGTATGTAATATGTATGACTTTGTATAACATGTATTACCCTGTATGTAATGAATGACTATGTAATTGTAAAGCTGTAAAGCTCCACGGAAGATGTTGGCACTATATAAATCAATAATAATTTCTGCTTGGTTATCACCACTTATGCAGTATGGATGGCATAGTAGAGGTAGTATAGTCATGTGACAGAAACAGAGCCATTTTGTTTTGTTTGTTAGAGGGAGTGAATTTGTGAGTTAGTGTGTACAGTATATATTTGTGTGTGTGAGAGTATGCACAGAATACTTTTCTGAGAAAGTGTGTGTATATGAAAGTGTAAATAAGTATTTATGTAAAAGTGCGTTCACATGTAAGTGTGTAAAAGTGTGTGTATGTGTGTTAGAAGGTGTTTAAGAAAGTATGTGTGCAGTGGAGGGTGTAACAAGTGGTGGGTGGATGTATCCACCCTGAGGAAGGGTGGATACGTCCCACTTAAACATTGGATTGCTTTACGTCTGAATAAACTAAAAGGGTTCTCCCCTTTTGTCACCTGCTCATCCGTGTGGCATTCTGGTTCCTCTTTCTGTTCTGGGTGTAACAAATTCCCTCATAACCCCTGTTGGTTATTATGCTAACAGCACTTGTAAATTGCTGTATTTCTGATTAGTTGTACAAACAGTCTTGGTGCTAGCACCGGGAGGTTTTTTTTTAATTTTATATACTTTTCCTTTAAATACTGTAACATCAGGTAGTTTGAAACATGGTTCCAACTGTTAGGTCCTCACCTCTGGATTTACCTGTAATAGCTGTCAATTATTAAATGGGCATTACCATCACATGTTTTCCCACTGGAAAGATCATAGGCCACGATGGGGGACTCACCCCAGGGTACTTTACTAAACTACTGTAATACTTAAAGTTTCCCTCTGCACTCTGGTCTGTTCCACCCCTCTGCTGCTGTCAGTGTCAGCGTGTTCCCACTATCTATATTACGGACAGCGGAAGAGGACTGGAACTGCAAAGCAAAACTTAATGTAAGTATGTACAGGACTTAGCGATGGGTACTATACAGGTATGGAGGGAAGGGGAAGAGTAGAATTGTCCTTTAGTTGTTTGTGTTTTATGAACTGATATTGCCTATATATTGTTACCATATATTTTCTGTAAGTTTATATTTGAAGCCTTTAGGCTCGTACACACGCTCGATTTTCGAGCGAGGCACGACCCCCGATGGCAGGTACACCCGACGAACGGCCATTTCGCCGAGAATCATCCGTGTGTATGCACTCGGCGTGTCGTTCGTTGGTCCGCCTAGATCGGCGTGTGTACAAGTCTTTAGTCGCAAGCCCATTTTGTGTTTGGGTTTCTTTTCATTCCCAGAAAGGAATTTCCATCTGAATAGGGTAAATAGTGTATCTGCAATCATTTGCAGCTCAGGCCATTAGCCCACACTCTCCCTGTAAGCACAAGCACTAATTAACATATAATTGGTGCTAATTACGCTAAACCATATTAGCAATTAGTATTACATTTCAGATTCTGAATAAACAAATTGGAGGATCGAGACCTTCTCTGCTCTTTTTCTGAAAAGGGAATTTAATGTCTTTGTGAACATTTTAACTAACAGTCATCAATGTTCCTTTCTACTGTTACTTTGTACAGAACAAGAGTTTGGAAATATTGGCCTACTCTACTGAATACCACAAACTGCACAGAGAGCAACTAAATGTGGCCTTATGATGGGGCCAGATGATTACTGTACCATTATCACTTGCCATCTTACAACTGACAGCTTTATGTACTGCTGTATAACCCACTGAGCATTAGAAAGGAGGAGGAATATTTTACTTGGGTTAAAATGTTAACAGGGGTATCCCTGTGGGTTATCACCTAAAGTAAATCTCCTCCACTGCTGTCCCCTTGCCACTCATAAGAACATCACTGAAAGTAAACATCCTCTACTGCCGTCCCCTTGCCGCTCATAAGTACATCACCGAAAGTAAACATCCTCTACTGCCGTCCCCTTGCCACTCATAAGTACATCACCAAAAGTAAACATCCTCTACTGCCGTCCCCTTGCCACTCATAAGTACATCACCGAAAGTAAACAGCCTCTTACTGTGCCGCCCCTTGCCACTCATAAGTACATCACCGAAAGTAAACATCCTCTACTGCTGTCCCCTTGCCACTCATAAGTACATCACCGAAAGTAAAAACATCCTCATTGCCGTCCCTTGCCACTCATAAGTACATCACCGAAAGTAAACATCCTCTACTGCCGTCCCCTTGCCACTCATAAGTACATCACCGAAAGTAAACATCCTCTACTGCCGTCCCCTTGCCACTCATAAGTACATCACCGAAAGTAAACATCCTCTACTGCTGTCCCCTTGCCACTCATCCAATACAAGGATTGTGGAAGCGTGCCAATTAGGCTAATTTACAACTACATTAAGCGGAAGTGCTACTGATCTGGTCAAACATTTATACAAACATAGAAAAGATAATCAATGCACATTCCTAGTAGAGATGTTCGAAACTGATGAGTTTCGTCCCGTTTTTGAATTTTCGAATTTAACTGTAAATTCAAAAATTCGAAAACGGACCCATAGAAGTCTATGGGAGAATTTTTTTTGAAAGTTTCTATCGATTTTAAGGATGAAATAGCAATAGTAGGTTACTGTAAATAACACAGGGACCTGGGGAATGGTCTGGGGACCCCGTAAATATAACCAAAACTCATTTAAAAACTATCTTTCCTCTCAATCAGGCTGTTTTTGAGCTTCCGCATTCTATTTTCGAGGGTTACCGAAATCAGCTTGTACATTCGAGGGTTACCGAAATTGTACTCTACTTTTGAGGGTTACCGATATTACAAACATTTTCTGCTAATTTTCATTTTCGATAATCATCTACTTTCGATTTCAATAATCATCTACTTTCGACTTCAATAATCATCTACTTTCGACTTCGATAATCATCTACTTTCGATAATTAGCGAATTTTTGATAAAAATCGAAAACTCTGAAAATTCGAATTTTGTAAATTTCGGGAGTTCCAAAAGTTTGGTTGGGACTTCGAAACCCTCGGATTCGATTGGAAACTGGGTTTGATTAGAACCCACAGTACAACTCTAATTCCTAGGCCCCATACAATACCATATAATCTACACACTGGCATACTTTATAAACAAAGGGGTTTTACTATACACTACTGTGATCACATGAATGAAAAGCCACGTCAAGGTAACCCCAGTCTGGAAGGTCCTAACTTCTAAGCTTTTTTACTTCAATTACCATAAGCAAACTTTTGCATTTCTCATAGTTGTGCACTGGATCCATATAACATGCTTTCTCACTTCCCCCCAGCCTTTTGGCTTTTTAAAATGAGGCCCAGTACTTGATAATTATATTAAAGGCATATGACCTCCCTTGCCACTCATAAGTACACTAATTGACTTACAATACAGAAGGGCTTGCCATTTGAGGCAAGTGGCTTAATTTACAGTCCATAGCTATATACTTCAGCCAACCTGTAATGGGCCAGGATCTTCAACCACCATTATGGACATTATAACTTTAATGTGTCTGCTCCTCCCTTGTATATATACCCCAATTTCTTCCCACCTCTGGATATACATTATCCCTTCCTCTACCTGCTATAGTTGGGATTAATAACTACTAATTTTCCCCCCAAGATCTCCACTAGCTTTGGACGGACAGCTATGTTCATACACCTGAGGAAGGGGACACTCCCCAAACGTTGTGCACGCATGTCACCAATAAACTAGTAAAATGAACAAAGCCTTCTAGAGTGCGTTCTTCAAACAAACATAAGCTACTGGAAAAGTCACTGCTAGTGGTTAGCAGTAAAGAGGAACAGCCTTAATAAAAAAATTCTGATTGTTAAAAGCCTGTTCATAACTTTTATAAGCCACACAATGACAAAAATGGTGATATTCAACCAATATATATATCTATATATATATAGATATATATATACGAATAAGTGTGGGGGTGCCCCGACCAATCAGATGTTGGCTTTCAAATGTTAAATAACATCTGCAGTAGCGTCACTACGTTAAAACATTTGGGGTACGTGCCCCCGGATATTTGGCAAAGTGGCCCGACTGTTTTAATGCCCGTTACCTTTAAGAATTGCCCCGAATCTTTCCTCAAAGTTCCGGACTTCCCGGGGGCACGTGCACGCTGGCACGATGATGTCACACGCACGCCAGCACGGCCCCTGCGCTTCCAGCTACACTGAACTCCCGCTGAGAGGAGATAGATAGATAGATAGATAGATAGAGAGATAGAGATAAAGATAGATAGATAGACTATTAGTTAGATAGATAGACACATAGATGATAGATATAGATAGGTAGATAGACAGACAGACAGACAGACAAACAGACTTAGATAGAGAGAGACAGAGAGAAAGACAAGAGGCAGATAGACATAGAGAGAGGCAGGTAGACAAGAGGCAGCAAGACAGAGTAAAATAGATAGAGATAGATAGAAACAGAAAGAGAGCCAGATAAAAAGAGAGATAGACAAGAGGCAGATATAGACAGAGATAGATATACAGAGAGAGAGAGGGACAGATAGAGATAGATAGGGGCAGAGGTCCATGTAGAAGGTACAAGAAGGTCTCCCTGGCCAAAGGTGTGGGCAAGTGTCTGACTACAACTGAACACAACAGTAAGTTTAATATTACCAGATAGCTACCAGTATATAATGAAATTGTCAGTTTACTGTGCCTTTGTGTAATTAATTATTGTATCCCTTTCCAATTCTTATCTCTATCTCTGACTGTCTAATTCTCTCTCTTTTTGTCTGTTTATCACTATCTGGCTGTGTATCTATGTTTGTGTTTATCTATCTGCCTGTCTGTCTTTTTTGGTGGTCTCTATTAAGTACCTAGTGGGTGTGGCTTAATGGGGCGGAGAAAGGGCATGGCCTAAAAATCTCACAATGTGCGTAGTCCGAGAGTGCCCCTGATCTTCTTAGACCCTAGAGACGCCCCTGAATATCTGATTGGTTGGGGCAAAACTATCACAATTTTTAATGGTAAGAACTTTTATTGAGGCCCTGATGGTCTTTAGTACTATAGCATGTCTGTCTTCAATATTTTAAATGTACTTTTAACACAATTTTGTTTTGTGTTTAATCTCTGCTATATGTCTTTGGGTTAATGTCCAATGGGATCAGATGTGAACATAATTACCTGGGAAAGGTAAAGCAGTATTCACAAAGTTACTCCCCTTACTCTCCTTATACGAGATTTTAAACAAGTTAGGGTACACAGGTGTAGTAGCTGAAAATTCCAGTATGCCTCACACCTCTGGTTTCCACTGTAACAGATAATGATAAAATAGATGTAGGGTGTAGCATACAATACCACAGGACTAGAGCTGTGTACACAAAAAGAGTTTTACTGAAAAAACGTGTGCAAACATGTTTCTTCAATAACAGTTTGCACAGCTCTAGTCCTGTGATATCATATGCTACCCCCTACACCTATTTTATGACCTCCTTCTTTAATAATTAGGATGGATTGACATATGGAGACAAAGACACCAAGATATCTTAGACTATACCTACTGTTTAGCAACATACCACTCTCACAATTAGATTTCTTTTTTATCAACACCTATATAGTACATGATGTTATCTCAATGCAAAATCAGACCAGAATAATCTCTGCCAACTCACCTGTAGTACTTCTACTCCGCTCAGACCTACCAACGTGCCATATGAAAAACTCCACCCATTTTGGCTTACTCTGTTTCCAATCCAAGACTTGATTGCAGATCACATCAAATTATACTTTGAGTTTAACCATGATCCAGTTCCTGTAGGAATACACCGGGGCACCTCTATGCCTCTATGAGGCACTCTTCAATCAACAGAACTACATGTTAAATAAACATGGCAATCAGACACACAGACTGCCACAAAATACAGAGGCTGAACAAACATACATCTCCCTACCCACCCAACAAACCCTAGCACATTGCAAGCTAGCTTTTATTAAACAAACAGAAAAAAAATTACCACATCAGCGATAGTTCGAACACAGCACATGGCTAGCACATTTTGCAATACAGTTCAGAAACACTCTAGCACACCGCTGTTGGCTTGCTGCCAGACATTAGATAGGTGCTATCCCTCAGCTCTCTACTCCACAAGCTCAGATAATCCAAGAACAAAGATGCAAACGAGGGAGCACACTACACGTGTAGAATCAACAATTTATTGTGAACAAATTTAGAAAAAATACAGTGAGATACTAAATCACCAACTCTTACAAACCTATCAAGAATACTTTCAGGCTAATGAGCTTCACTCCACTTTCCATGAGGCCACCATGGTATTACTATTAAAGCCAGATAAAGACCCACAAGACTGTGCCTCTTACCGACCCATCTCTTTGCTTAATGTTGACTACAAAATCCTAGAAAACATTTTACCAAACTGCCTCCAAAAAGTAAAAACTTTGATAATTCATTGTGATCAATCAGGCTTTATGCCCAATAAATCTACCTCAGAAAAACCTACAAAAAAAACCATATAAACTCACAAGTAGGTCATGACAATTCAGGAACTAGACTAATGCTCTTCCTAGATGCTAACAAAGCATTAGACTTGGTCGAAAGGCCTTACTTGTTTGCATGCATACCAGACAGGGTTGCTCCTTATCCACTTACTTATTTTCCCTGGCTCAGAATCAACCCAAAAATAATGGATCTTCTTTTTCCCAAATTCAGTCTCTTTTCAAGATTGTACACCAATTGCTTTCCCCCAATTGCTTTACCTTGCTGGTCCCAGTTGTACAATTTAAATACCTGAGAGTCTGGAATACGTTCTCCACTACTGGATACAACAAACTTAGAATATCCCCTTTTCTCAATAGTTAGATTAACTTGCAAGCCAACTTATATACTACATCCACTAGTTTAGACCTCCTAAATCTTTTTTTATTACCTGACTCTACCTGCCTTGTTCTAGTAGATCTAGATAGACCTAGAACCAATTTTAAATGCCTACCTCCCCACATCTCCCTTAGCATTTTTGGATAACCCTTGATATGAAGTTGCGGGATGAGGCACTACACTCCAAATTCAGATGTTTAAAGTATGGAAACAGATGTTAAAGATAATACAACTTGAAGGGGTGTATAAGTGGCTGAAAGGCAGCCAATCACAGATACAGATGCCAGCAATGCAGAGCGTCGGGGGAATAAAACAATGTAAGTACGTTTCTGCTGCTTTTTTAACAAAACAAACATGGCGGTTGGGGGTGGGCTAGGGTGCCCTACACTACAGAAAACCCTTTTCTACACTACAGACTTTTTTTTATAGGTAGGGCACCAAGCAGCAAAGATGGATCCAGATGGATGGAGAAGGGGGAAGTGTGTTTAGGGCTCCCCTGCACATGCCAGAAACCTCTCAGAGGACAAGGAAGCAGCAGGGACCGGATGACTCACTGACAGCTCCTACTCTTTCTGGAATTTTGCACAAGCACTGCAGGAGAACCATATGGAGCTGAGGAGTAAGGTAAGGATTTTTTAACTCTTAACAGTTGAGCCAGCACTGAGGCAAATTTTAGTTTTGGGGGTGGACATGCTTTTTATGATAATCAGTTCACTTCCAACTAAGGGGTTGATATCAAAGATGTAACGCTCTGGATTCCCTCATATTCCTTCAGTCCGAATACCCCAATGTACAACCACTATCTTTGCCAATAGACAAGCCCCTGTTTGCCGGGAGGCTACATGCGCCTCACCGAACACTGTTGCCCCCTGGACTTAGAGTGCAAGGTCACTAAGGCCAGGAATACAAGAGAAGTCCGGAACGAAACTGACAGGCAATTCACATGGAGAGATACAAAGGTCGGAGACCAAAATACGAGGTACAGACAAGGAGCAGGCAAAAGCAGGGTCAGGAACAGAGCAATAGGTCAGAACCAGTAGTCAGGCCGCCAGGCACAGTACAGAGGGTTAGGCAGAAGCGTAGTCAAAAACAGAGCAGAGGTCAGGACAGGATCAAAGTCAAAATAACAGGCAAAGGTCGGTAACAGGAAAGCACAGAGATAAACACACCGCAAGCAAGAATAGTAAACTAAACCGCTATATCGGGCAGGGTTACTAAGGGCTGATGTGTATAAATAATGCAGAGGGACCGATGGGGAATGGAGGACAGAGATAATGAAGGGGATAGGATAGTTTAAACTAACAAGCCCTCCTCCATCCAATGGGTGAGCTGGAGGGGCGGAGGAGGAAGCAATGGATAGTAAAACTTAACTAACCCTCCTCCATCCAATAGATGACCTGGAGGAGCGGAGAAGGTATGAAGCAGTGCCTGTGTGCATCCGCATAGCACTGGAAGAAGACCGGCCGGATGCGCGATCACGAACTGACGTGCTCCCGTGATAAGAGCACGGACACATGACGTCACAGCGCGCCGAGAACCGGGACCGAACAGAGACACCGCGGGATCTCTGCGCAGGTAAGACCCTTGTTACAAAAGATTTATAAAATATTACAACATGAGCAATGCTCCCCCTTATATAGCACTCTCCTATCATCATGGCTAGAGATGACGGTTCACGGATCCGAACCCGGATCCGCCGCGGATTTATCCCGTTTGCGAACGGCGGATATTTCCGGATTTTCCGCCTTCTGAACTTCCGAACCGCGGATTTCTCGTATTTTTTGTAAATAAGCATTTTCGAAAATTTTCGAAAATATGAGGATTACTCGTATTTTCGAAAAAATACGTGGGTAGCTCGCGGATTTTCGAATTTTCTAATTTTTTCGAAAATTCGCGGATCCTCGAGCGGACCGGATTTTGCGAAGTTCGGACATCTCTAATCATGGCAACAATGGATACCTTCCATTACATCAGAGGAATGGGAGGACACCCTGGTTTCCCCTGCCACAATGAAATGTGAGAAGAAGATTCAAGCAAATAGAGGTATATAGCATTCCTGAGTCAGCCGACCACAAAGAATTTTCCATACCAAAACTGTTCCTTGAACAAAGCTATCTTTTCCAAGGCAAGGTTTCAGCCCTATTAATGCATCATAATTACGGTAAAGGGTATCATACTCTAAGTAATCTTCTAATAATTTTCAAAAATTGTACCTTTAGATACAGAAAGATCCCACTGCTCCAAAACTTTTTTTCAGGTTTTAAATCTGAGCCTGATCCTGAGAAATCATCATTTGAAATCACAGCATTTACAGGGAAAGACCTGTCACTCCAGAAGCAGAGATTATAATAGGTGCCCTATCCCTGACCTCTTACTAGGATCTTTGGCTGCCTGCCAGCACAAGTTCTGCAACAGTTGATAGAATCAGCAGAGAAAGGCAAGAAGGGGAGGGAGGAGGATGTATAAGCACAGCAGTGTCCATGGTGAGGCTGTGCAGAACTTATGAGTGTTGCAGACACTACAAGAAAGCAATGAGTAAGGGAGGGTGGGGGCAGTTAGGAGCACTCACTAAAAATGAATAATTTAATGACAAAGCAAGCACAGATAAATATGTGAGTACCACCGTTTTACTTCTCTCAAATTGTAGTTTCAAAAAATGTAAAGTTGTTTGAGTGAGTTTAGTGAACCTTTAATATTGAACCCACTACTGTATAAATAATAGCTTTTCTTTTAGATTCAGGACAATAGTTGCACCTCGCTACCACAATTATGTCTCACAACCTATGTTATTATAGAGTAGAGGCATAGATGCCCACAAACCACCCAGCCCAACCAATGCCACCCGGACAGTTGGGAGCTATGATAATACAACTGAGAGAGAAAGATATTCCAATTACAATAATTAGAACTAAGTGTAAGGAAGCCTTATATTATTGTATATTATTGCGGGTAATTGCTATTATGTTTGATAGGGTACTGCAATATACAGACCAAACAGTATTTTATCAACACATTTTGCTAAAGCGTGTCTGTAGGAATGCTGTGCGTTACTATGGTGACCCTATTCATTTAAACAAACAACTCCAAAAATATGATTACTCTTTGCAATGTAGTGCAGTAGATAAAACTATACATTTATAGATTTTCAATGCTGCCACTATGCCTACCTTCATGGACAAATGAAATGATTAAGCTATACATTAATCCTATTAACCTTCAACTATATGGTATTCATCAATAAATTCTTCACCTTTTGGGTTTAAAAGTCTTTTGACATAGAAACACTGAGTGGTCACAGGGGATGTAGCTTTAATTAAGTTTAGATGCAAGACCTTATGTGCAATGGCAGTTTACATATATAAAGGTAATTTTAGATACCAGCACTGGTAAAGTAATGCTTAGAGATCCACTAATATCTACAGTAACTACTGTAGGGAACTATAAACTAGTTACTCTTTAGTCTTCTTGTTCTGGCATGATTTGGCCAGTAGGGGTTGCTGTGTAATGTTCTAAAAGGGAAAGCAACCATGTGCTCAGCCTCTTTCTACTTCTTGGAGTTTCTTTCCCCAGAGGAGAGGGGACGAGCCTGGGACCTAAATAACAGGTAGGCCCAGTTAATGTGAGACTAGTTCTGTATAGATCACTCCAGGAGTGATAGATAGGAGTAGGGTAGCTAGTGAAAAGCCTTTGCTCCAACAAGGAGATTTAGTAAGGACTAGAGTCCTGGGGATACCACCGAAGAATAGGGACATAGTGCCAGACATAGGGGTAGAAGATTTCACTACAGTGACATGCGAGCTGGGGTGGCATTACAAGCTGATTGTTATTTATACTGTTTTGAATGCAATTCTTATCAATATTGTTCTGTTAATAAATAAGTTACTGTTTAAGTTCAAGAAACCACTGGCGCCCATTGATTCTACCTAGAGTGGTAGTTCAGCAAAACCCTGCCTCCAACATATGTGAGGGCTCACTCCTGATAAGTAAGAGTCTTGTGCATAGAATTTGGGTAAGGCTGACATAGAAACACTGAGTGGTCACAGGGGATGTAGCTTTAATTAAGTTTAGATGCAAGACCTTATGTGCAATGGCAGTTTACATATATAAAGGTAATTTTAGATACCAGCACTGGTAAAGTAATGCTTAGAGATCCACTAATATCTACAGTAACTACTGTAGGGAACTATAAACTAGTTACTCTTTAGTCTTCTTGTTCTGGCATGATTTGGCCAGTAGGGGTTGCTGTGTAATGTTCTAAAAGGGAAAGCAACCATGTGCTCAGCCTCTTTCTACTTCTTGGAGTTTCTTTCCCCAGAGGAGAGGGGACGAGCCTGGGACCTAAATAACAGGTAGGCCCAGTTAATGTGAGACTAGGTTCTGTTATAGATCACTCCAGGAGTGATAGATAGGAGTAGGGTAGCTAGTGAAAAGCCTTTGCTCCAACAAGGAGATTTAGTAAGGACTAGAGTCCTGGGTATACCACCGAAGAATAGGGACATAGTGCCAGACATAGGGGTAGAAGATTCCACTACAGTGACATGCGAGCTGGGGTGGCATTTACAAGCTGATTGTTATTTATACTGTTTCTGAATGCAATTCCTTATCAATATTGTTCTGTTAATAAATAAGTTACTGTTTAAGTTCAAGAACCACTGGCGCCCATTGCATTCTACCTAGAGTGGTAGTTCAGCAACACCCTGCCTCCAACATATGTGAGGGCTCACTCCTGATAAGTAAGAGTCTTGTGCATAGAATTTGGGTAAGGCTGACAGTCTTAAGAGCAATTAAGTACCCCCATTTTACAACTATTTGAATAATGTTGATATTGTAAAAAGGTAACAAGGAGCACTCCAACCCTATATACGTACGTACAGTTACTATCCCATCTGTTTGAGGAAGAAGAAGAGAGAGAAGAAAGAAGGAGAAAGAAGAAGAAATACAAAGAAGCACAACGTAAAGCCCACAATGGACTTTGACTTTCAGATTTAGAACTGATGCTGAACAAGGTGAAAAACGTAATTTTTAAGAAGAAGCAAGAATTTAAATTTCAGTCTCATTTAACATCTTTGACATTTAATTCATTCATATTTACTGTAGCTTTATATATTTTGAGCTTCATTAAAGGACATGACCACCACCAAAATTATAATTTGCAATGTCTCTGCAAAGTACCAAAAAGTAAAGAGCAGAAGCCTGGCTGTGTCCCATAATGTTTTTGCCTCTTACCTCTCCTCCGGGAGAAGTTTGTCATGCACAGCGAAGCCCTCCTCCCCTCCCGTTTTTCTCTCCATTCCCCTAACTCAAAACCTCTTTTCTGTAGTGTAGCAGTCCCCCCCCCCCAACCGCTATGTTTATTTGTAAAAAAAAAAGATCCGAACATTATTACTTTCCTTTATTCCTCTGGCGTTCTGTAATGCCAGCAGCTGCGTCTATGAATGGCTGCCCCTTAGCCAATCACGGACGCTGCAGGTCTGGCTCCCTGCTTGTAGTTCCAGCAAGCAGAGGGCCGAGATTACAGCGCCGGGGGAATGAAGGAAAGTAAGTATTGTTAGGAATGGTTTTTTTTACATATAAACATAAGTGTTTGGGGGTGGGATAGGGAGCACTGCCTAATATAAAAAAAATCGATCTGAGGGTGAACATGCCCTTTAAGGGATGGTCCAAACACATATAACTTAGAACCTACAAAAAATGATGATATGATAAAAACTTCCCAATGGGACAGGAATACAAGAGAGGAAGGAGCTGTGGAATAATGCTAAGGTGAAAAATGGTAACAAAGCATTTGAAATTGAATAAAGACGTAGATCACGATAAAGTCCAAGCTTTTAGCCTACTCATGAGCCCTAACTAACAGTTGATCCAAAGGAGATAGAAGTAACAGTAACACAATGTTAAAACGAACCCCTACCAATTAATATAACCAGTAGAGATTGACCGGTTCTGTGGTGGATTTCCGAGATCTGCGGTTCGTGAATCTGGGCAAATTTTCTGGAATTCCGCTTTCTGCATGTTGGAAAATATTGAAAAATTCTAAGATTTCCAGAATTTTTGAAAATTAGAGGATTTTTCGAATTTTCTGTAAATTATTTAACACAATCCAGCCACATATCCCAAATTCACCAATGGTAGCCATTTTTAGCAGTGCCAAACCCTGTGCATAAGAGGCAGCTCAACAGGCACTAATTTTTCAATGTTTTGGAGGGGGTTTAGTGGAGACCCGACAGTGTAGGAGTTGAAGAGTGGCTTTTTTGTGCATTTCAATTTATAATGATTGATCAAGATTTCATTTTTTATTTTAGTTGCCTTTTAAATTGGGCTGCCATGGAAATAGAGTGGTGGGTCAGTAGGTGTGCTAACCTATCAGTGTGGATATCAATTTATGAGTGTTAAAGTAACTTTTAAATGATTTCATTTTTTACTTTAGTTACCCTTTAACCCTTTCATTGACAGACTTCAATGAATTAGGTGAGTACCATCTTGGGTATCTACTAAAATATTGTGCAGCTTGAATGGAACCCAGACCAAATTATTCACTTATCAAAACCCATTATAAGAAACATAACAGTAGGAGCTGCTCATTTAAGCCCCTGGGGGAAAGGGTGTCCAGTTTCCAAATCCATGTTGCCTCCTTCATTGGGAGGGATCGCTTACCATGGTGGCCACCGAAAGTTCCCATAACCTGCACTTCAGCTTCCCTACTTGTAGATCGTATGGAGGCCCGATGGTTAGCCATCCTCTCTCTGATCGTTGTCGTGATCATGCCAATATAATAAAGCCCGCATGGGCAAACGATGAAATAAATTATATATGTGGATAAACACGACAATCTATATTTAATCTTAAACTTTTGTCCACATATTATTCCTTGAGATCTTTACTTACAATGATGCTATGCAAATTATTTATTATTCGCCTATGGGCAAAGATGTGCTTTGTGTCCTTAAATGGGAGTTGAGGATCACTGATTAGTATATCCCAATTTTTAAAGACACTTTTCTTAATCACCCCACTATTGGCTGAATATTACAGCCCTAACTTGGAGTCAGTGCTCCTTGGAGGAAGTTTACTGTTACCCATACCATTATAAAAATTAAAGGTTCTTGCCTTTTGGGCTAGTATCATTTCTCGCTGGTACCCATCCTGTATAAACTTCATCTCCATTGCATCTAATTGTCCAGCGGCATTTTCTGAGTCTGTATTGTTAAACAAAACTCTGAATATAAACTGAGAATATAAAATCCCCTTCTTCTGGGATATTGGGTGATGGCTATTGGCCTGCAAAATGGTGTTTCTATCTCTATCTTTAGAAAATATACTGGTACAAAACCTCCCCTCTTTTTTAAAAATCCTGAGGTCCAGAAAGTCCACCGTCTCATTACTGATAGTGCTAGTAAACTTGACTAGGGTCTCTAAAGCATTTAGATCACCTCTAGATCACCACTCAAAAAAAAAGGTCAAATATATTAAGTCTATATATTAATAGACTTTGTTAATACTGGGGATAAATGTATTTTGTTTCGAAATATTCCATGAATAAGTTTGCGAAAGATGGAGCTACATTTGACCCCATTCCTGTCCCCATAATTTGTTGGAAGAAATTATTCTCAAAACGAAAATAGTTTCGATCCAGTGCCAACTTCAAAAAACTCATAAAAAGTTCAATTGGGGGGTGTTTGTGACCAGACTTAGTGAGGGCCTGCCTACAAATGTCTATTCCCTGTGACTGAGAATTAATCGTATAAAGGCTGCCCACGTCACAGGTAAGGAGCACTGTATCATCCAAAGACCCAGAGAACTGTCTTAGTACCCCCAGTAACTGATCAAGGAAAAGGGTAGAGGTTTAAGTACAGATTCCTGTGAGACCACAATAGGCTTACCTGGAAGTAAATAAGACACCGTATAATTAATCGGCACCTTAGGGTTATCTGTTTTTAAAAACTTAACCTCATCATTAGTGATCCATCCAACATTGAACGCTTGGTCAACCATGAAGTCTATATGCCTTTTGAGGCTCTCAGTAGGATCACCAGAATGATTTTTGTACACTAGAGGGGCTACCAACTGGGTTATTAGCTCCTCCCTATAATATTGTAGGTCCAGAAGCGCAGACGTTGCAGATCCTGTCTGTCATCTTTCACTGATCTGTACTGTGTGTACCCAGCTTAAGGCTTAAGGCCTTCATGATCCTGACCTTTACCGGTGTTTAGTCACAGCTGCCTTCAGCATTCCTCCTTCTCTATTGGGCTCAGCAGCTGACCACCAGAAAATCACCAAGTAACCCCCTACACGACATAAGTGCAAAGGATTCAGACTCCTACAACTCAGTTGTAGTTTCCAAACATCCCAGTTTGGGACATGCCCAGGAATGGGGGTTACTGTATGGGATTACTGTCCATTTAAAGGGCAACTAATGCCTCAAAACAATACAGAGTCATTGTTAAAAAGATTGCCTTCTGGTTCTGTTTTGTTTTGAGGTTTTAGTTGCCCTTTAAATGGACAGCAGAATTCTTATACAGTACTGTAGTAGTTTGCACAGGAGATGTTTTTACTTGCACAATATTTAATCTATAATTACTATGAGATGAATTTCACTGTAAGGCTACATTTGCTGCATTCATACTATTCTGCAACAAAGGCAAAGGAAACTGTTAGTTTACTTTCCTGATAAGGTATCCGTGTTAAAATCTGCAGATACTCAATGGTCGCCCAGGTAAAACCACCCTAAACTATATTTAACACATGATGGCAATGTAGCCTTGGGCAATGTAAAACAATGTAAAACATTGCCCAACATAACAGCTTGTTATTCACCAGTGTGGGCTGCTGAAAGGATATTTCCACTGGTATAAACGTTATTGCAATGGTAAAAAAGCCTTAGGTTTATTATAGCAAGGCCTTCTCCACAGAGGTAACCCATTCTGACCTCAAGCAAGTCCCCCAAACTTCCTGTGTCTCACACCACTTCTTCTCAAAGTAGAGAAATCTTTAATCTTGACAGTGCAGGTTTAGAAAGGACGGGGAGAAAAAGGAAAATCACACCGATCTACACATTTTTTCAATCTGAGAGCAAAATAATACAAGGAATGCACAGATACAATTACTAGGATTGTGGGGTATTCTTGCTGCAGACACATTTCTTTCGTTTACAAAGTCTTCCATTATCCCTTAAAATTGTCACTCACTGTATGTCAATCAACCAAGGCAGCATCATTCTAATTAGTCAAGCGGACAGAGAGAGAGAGAGAGAGATGCTGGAGGGAGATGCACAGATCACCCCTGTCAATGTACTACTATTCTGGGGCCATTGAAAGTACTGCAGGGTAGGCAGCATTTGCTCGCAGATTTACAGGTTATTTATATAGCAGATTAGCACAACCAGAATAATAACTTGGTGCAAAACAATGAGATGACAGGACCGAAGGTTGAATCTTCTACAGTCACATTCAGTAACACAATAAATAATGTTTCTGAATGAGGTCCTCCTATTGTGACGGCATCTTATTGTCTAGTGTTTTATATATGGGGAATGCATTAACATGTTTAGGTTTACTTATAACTTTAATAATCAGATACATGCATTTTTTAAATATTTTACATCAATTTACAGTTAGTTTATCCATTTATATCAGACCCTGTCCCAATCAAAGCATGCTATCTCACACACACACAACAGAATGTGTTTAGAATTGTGAGGGGAATTGTACCCGGAGGAAGTCCACACAAACACAAGAAGAACAAACTCCTTATAGCTATAGCTGAGGGTGAATAAGTATAGTATAGCACAGTATAGTATAGTACAGTATGGTATAGTATAATACAGTATGGTATAGTATAATATAGAACAATACAGTATAGTATGGTATGGTATAGTGTAGTATAGTATGGTATGGTATAGTCTAGTACAGTATTGTATAGTATAGCGTAGTACAGTACAGTATAGCACAGTATAGTACAGTATAGGAAAGTATAGTGTGATATGGTACAGTACAGTGGAATAAAGTACAGTATAGTATGGTATGGTATAGTATAATATAGTATAGTACAGTATATTATAAAACATTATAATATAGAATAGTTCAGTACAGAAAAGTACAGTATGGTATGGTGTAGTATGGTATGGTATAGTATAGTATCGTTCAGTATAGTACAGTACCGTATAGTATGGTATAGCATGGTATGGCATAGCATGGTATGGTATAGTACTGTATAGTACAGTATACTATAGTACAGTATAGTAAAGTATAGTGTGGTACGGTATAGTATAGTACAGTATAGTATAGTATAGTACAGTATAGTATAGTTTAATAAAGTACAGTATAGTATAGTACAGTTTAATAAAGTACAGTTTAGTACAGTATAGTACAGTTTAATAGTATAGTATAGTACAGTTTAATAGTATAGTATAGTATAGTATAGTATAGTACAGTATAGTACAGTTTAATAAAGTATAGTATAGTACAGTATAATAAAGTACTATATAGTATACTACAGTTTAATAAAGTACAGTATAGTATAGTATAGTACAGTAATGTTTAGGACAGTATAGCATAGTGTAGTATTTGAGGTTGAATAAATACATACGTCCATCTAGTCCAACCTTCTCAGAAATACATTTCCTGACTTACAGTTGATCCAGAGGAAGGCAAACCCAGTATGAAGGGCCATATTAATAAACAATCTGCAATTTTACATCCACAATCATACTTTTATGATTGTGGTCGTAAAATTAGTATTGAGACAACAAGGATCGTACATTGTCGTCCGTCCATACAATACCATGGCGGTAGTACTTCTACGATAATGGAAATTTGCGATATCACAGGTTTTTAAATATCAACTTCAGCTCTATTTAACAATACCAGTCACATGCAACATTTTTTTTAGAAACTCATCCAGGTTCCACATCCAATGGAAGACGATCCATAGTTTTACAGTTCTCACAGTGAAAACCCCCTTCTGAACTTGACTTAACCTCTTCCCATCTTAAGGGATGTTTTGTGTCCTCTGACATTAGTGAACAATTGAACTCATTAGACATCATTGCTAATCACTTAGTATGGATGCATCAAAATTAAACCCTGACCTGCAAACCCACTGGAGTTTTTTCTGTTAACGCTCCATGGTCCCTGAGTATCCCTTCAACATAGATACTCCAATCTATCACCCCTTTCCTCACCAATAGCCAAGCCCTTATCTCACGGGATTCTAGAAGCGCCTCACTGGACTTGGATGCCCCCACAGATACTCAAGAAAACCGAAGGGCCAGTGGCAGATTGGGCACAATTAGCGAGAATGCTAGCCAAATTGTAATTGAGGGTAAGCAATCGCTTCATGGTCCCTGAGTATCCATTCAGCATAGATACCCCAATCTATTACCAATAGCCAAGCCCCTATTTCACAGGATTCCAGAAGAGCCTCACTGGACATGGATACTCAAGAAAACCAAAGGGCCAATGGCAGACTGGGCACAACTAGCAAGAGCGGTACACAGATAAAATGTCAGCGTGGTGTGGTACCAAGGGGTCAAGAGAAATCATAGTCAGGTCACGGTCTTGGGTCAGGGCAGGCAGCAAAAGATCATAATTAGAAAACATGCAGGAATTAGAACCAGAAAATGTTCTTATCAATGTGATGGGATGACTCATCAATCACTATACTGACACGTGTTTCGTGGCTCCTATAGCCACTTCATCAGAGGGAACAGGGCCCTCTTATAAAGTGGCTACAGGAGCCACGAAACATGTCAGGGATGCTGACATCATTCCCCCCTTGTTACCCTATTGTTTTGATACACATGAAATAATAAACTCCACGTTAAGCCCATAGATTGATGAGCCTTTCTTTCAAGTCTTCTTTGAAGTCACTTTGGTTATTTAACTGGGTCTTCCCGGGACTAGATTCTCTCATGAGTGTGGTCAGGGTTCTGTAGGCAGGAGGTATGGTATACGCTTTGCTTTATTTTTATCAGAAAATATATTAGACAAGAAAACTAAAAGAGTAGGGGGGACCACAAACTAAAACAGGCAAAGAAGGGGTGAAGTCAGGAAGCTAATAGAGGCACCAAAAACCATTCAGAAGAAGCAGGGGCAAGCAAGTACCAGATATGAATAACAAATTTGAATTTGCCGTCTAAACAGAAAGCCGCCAATGAGAAGAGCCGGAAATTAGGGAGCTGTATTAAAGTTTTCTGGAAATAGAATAAGCTGCAAAAACACCACCGAACCTACCTGGAAGAAGACGAAGAGGCAGACAGAGCAGTGTGGGTGCAGAGAAAAGGTAAGTAGCAAATCTGACATCTTGAATTTCCATTGAATTTTGACGGTTGAAACTGGAATTCTGTCAGTAGTTTTAATCAACAAAACCAGTAGTTCCACCCAAAAACTTGGACTGGAACAAAAAGAAACTTATGGTTCACTATTTTCACAAAATGTCACTTCTCTCTACATTTCGTAATAGAAGTAACTTGATCTACTTCTCCTTCATTATGTTTTTTTCCGTCATGTATTGAGCCAAATTTTAATCTCATCTGAACTTGTTTGTAGTTCATGCTTTTATCAGTATGATGCTTTCTTGTAGAGAGATTTATCAGCCACATGATATTTATCCTCATGTCAAGTTCAATTCTTTGTTCAGCTCAACCTTCCCTTGCTAGGTTTCATGTTTCTCACCCCAATGTTTAATTGGTAGTTGTGTTTTATGGCCTGAAGTATTCCTATGAGCGCTGACATGGTTGGGAAGTCAGTCGAACGTTCCTTCTGATTTGTAATTGGGATTTCATTGAATGACTAAAGCTGACGCCCATGTCGAAGCAACACTCATTTGTTTGAAAAGCAATCGTAATTGTGCGATTCCATTCTGCAGATAATTAGTATATATTCTATTGACGCGACATTTGAATTCTCTGAGAAAGAACATGTTAACGAAATCTTTTTTTTTCAGGGTTTCCACCCTGGAGAATAACTTGCCATGTTTTCTCAATAGCTTATAAGCCTTTGAGAATGAAATCCGATTGAACAAATAAGAACAGGTTCTTCAGGCGAGTTGAAAAAGCTGTAGGAGAGCAGCTTAGTATCCCATATTCTGTAAAGGGATTTCAAGAAAATATTACATTTTGCCGGTGTAGTGTTATTATTACATCCTGAACGCTTAGAACTCACTCGAAGCAGAACCAATAGCGTTGGGGGAATTAAAAAAATAAAATAAAATGATTACTTGGTGAAACAGACTCTACGAAAGGGGAGAAATAAACACTTCAATAGGATTCTATATAATATTTGGAATTGCTAATTTTCTAATGCCTTGTCACAGCCAATTCAGCAATATTTCCATTATCTGTTCTCTGACCCTCTATCTCTTTTCCATATTGATTGTAATTCAGTGTACACTGGCTTATTTACCTTAACAATGTTTGCTCTTAAATCTGCCTTGTCTCTTTGGTGGATATCCAGTACAGTATGGGGAGCACATCATGTATGAAAATATGTTAAGCTTTTAATCCAGATTAATAGCCAAGCAAAAGTCACCGCTCTAACAGAAAGAAATAAAATGCAATATACTTGGACTTTACAGCTTAAAGAAGATGAGAAAAAAACACATTTTATTTCCTGAAAATATAGCATAGAAATTTCTGATTAAACAGTGTATAAAATTCAATATAATTCAGTGTTTATATCAGTATAACTCAATATATAATATAAAGTCAGTATAATCTTTCACTGAAGCAAGCCCTATAATTACTTTCTCAACTCCCCCTGCCCCTTCACTTGACCAATGGTACAGACATGCTCAGAGTGTGATTCACCCACAAAGAGAGAGAGATACCGTTGGTAAGGCCTCATTTGGAATATGTGGTGCAGTTTTGGAATCCCATAAACAAAATGGACATCTTGGAAATGGAAGCAATTCAGAGAAGGGCAACTAAAATAATAAAGGGAATGGAGGGGCTTGACTGGTTAGGCAAGTTAGGGCTGTTTACATTAGAGAGAAGCAACGTTTGCATTTTGCGGCTATGATAACTTTATACAAATAAATTAATGGGCCATACAATAAACTCTCTGGTGCATTGTTTACTAATAGGTCATATCAAAAGACTCGTGGACAACCTTTAAAGGGGAACTGTGGTCTACAAATACATATACTGTAGTTCTAGTTGGTACAGGGTTACTATATAATATTGAGAATTACTGGTATTAATACATATACTGTAGTTCTGGTTGGTACAGAGATACTATATAAAAAAAAATTAAAATTGGAAGAATTACTGTACTAATACATATACTGTAGTTCTAGTTGGTACAAGGTTACTATATAATATTGAGAATTACTGGTATTAATACATATACTGAAGTTCTGGTTGGTACAGGGGTACTATATAATATTGAGAATTACTGGTATTAATAAATATACTGAAGTTCTGGTTGATCCAGGGATACTATATAATATTGAGAATTTATGGTATTAATACATATACTGTAGTTCTGGTTGGTACAGAGATACTATATACTATTGATAATTACTGGTATTAATACATATACTGTAGTTCTGGTTGGTACAGGGTTACTATATAATATTGAGAATTACTGGTAATTATACATATACTGTAGTTCTGGTTGGTACAGGGATACTACCGTATATAATATTGAGAATTACTGGTATTAATAAATATACTGTAGTTCTGGTTGGTACAGGGATACTATATAATATTGAGAATTACTGGTATTAATACATATACTGTAGTTCTGGTTGGTACGGGGTTACTATATAATATTGAGAATTACTGGTATTAATACATATACTGTAGTTCTGGTTGGTACAGGGATACTATATAATATTTAGAATTACTGATATTAATACATATAATGTAGTTCTGGTTGGTACAGGGATACTATATAATATTGAGAATTACTGGTATACATACATATAATGTAGTTCTGGTTGGTACAGGAATACTATATAATATTGAGAATTACTGGTATTAATACATATACTGTAGTTCTGGTTGGTACGGGGATACTATATAATATTGAGAATTACTGGTATTACTTCATATACTGTAGTGTTGGTTGTTACAGGGATACTATATAATATTGAGAATTACTGGTATTAATACATATACAGTAGTTCTGGTTGGTACAGGGATACTATATAATACTGAGAATAACTGGTATTAATACATATACTGTAGTATTGGTTGGTACAGGGATACTTTCTGATTGCCGTTCGGAGTCAGAAAGGAATCCCCCCACTTTTTTTTTTTGCCTTCTCCAGGACCAACTGTTAGGTAGGGTTAAAAAGGAGGGTGTAAAGGTTGGACTTGATGTACGTGTATCTTTATTCAACCTCAGTTACTATATGTTACTATGTTACTATGTTACTGTGCAATGACATAGAAAGGCAAGTAACTTAGCTGTTTCCAAGCTGTACTTCAGGACTAAGAGGTGTTTTAGACAAAGCTTTTATTTTTGAAACAATTCCAGAATTGTTTACTTAATTATATCCTAATGCTATTGGTTTATGGATGCGCCTAGGGACCTTACTCGTTATGTGTCAAGGCAAGCTATTAATAAATGTAATAATAAATTGTGTATTGTTTATTATTTAATGTATTTTTAGAATTACCTGCTTATCCCCTGGTAAATACAGTTAGGTAGATTTACCCAGAGCCGCTATCGCTCTGGCTAAACCTCCCTTCCGAGATTCAATCTAGTAAATTATATATTTGTTTATTTGATGCTGAGCATTACCAACAGAATCTACAGTGGGAAATCAACAACCTACTTCCAGGCAGTGCTAAACAAGGAATTGCCAAGAGACCCAACCCAAAAGTTTCCTTTAATCCATAGGCTTTCAATGGTCTAGAGTATAAAGAAGGGCTCACACACAGTGTTTTGTTGAGGGGTGTGTGCACAAACATAAACGTGTACAACATTACTGACGGTCCCTGATAACACCCTGTGCTATAGATAACTAACTATACTTAAGCTGGGTACACACTTGCCAGATTTTTGAAAAAAGACAGACAGGAGAGACAGGATCTGCAAGATCAGGCTACACACAGTCCCGAGCGCTCCCCCTATACACAGCATATACACAGCATATACACAGCATATACACAGCATATACACAGCATAGGGAGAACGCTTGGGACTGTGTGTGTTTCCCTTGGCTGCGACCAACTCCCCTCTAGGTAATCTACTGCAGCAAATTTTCCCTCTTTCCCAAACGAGCGTTCGCCTGACCCGAATGTTCGGCGACCTCGCGCTCGTTCAGGAACGCACAGTACTGATAAATCCCTGATACAGTTGGATCCAATGGGGCTTTATCGGTACTGTGTGTACCTAGCTTAAAGGGTATGTACACTGCCAAATTTGTTTTCTTTAAATTGCCCATTAGTGGAAGCTATAATTCATCCCAACTATCACTGTATCATTTTGTTGTTGATCCAATTTCTGTAAGCAGTTTTGCTGTGGCTGAACCCTGTGGTGCACGCACCATTCTGCAATTAAAAATGTAATCAAACTTTGATGCATTCTGTCGGGGGTCATTTGTTGATCCACCTGGTGGATTGGCGAACAGCCCCTGACCAAATGCATAGACACGGATAATTATCATCCGAAACGGCCGTTCGCCGCGTGTAGCGCTCGGCCATCAGGGGACGTTTCTTCCTGGAAAATTGAGCGTGTGTACGAACCTACACCATTAAACTAGGTACACACAGTACCGAGTGCGGATTGTCATTTAATACATTTTGTTTGAAGAGATTTCGACTCCAGCTCCTTAGGTTCCGGTCTGTGCGATCACAGATTATTTTGTGTGGTCACAGTACCGATAGAGCCCCGATATCGTCGGAACGGTATTGGGGCTTTATTGGCACTGTGTGTGGCGGCTTTCCTGAACGAGCGGGTGTGCGTGAAAGTTCAGGAAAGAACATAAATTTCCCTCGGCCGCAGTAGTCTCCCTGTAGGGGAGTCGGCCGCAGTTGAGGAAAACACTTTGTCCCGAACGTCCTCTCTATGCTGTGTAAATGTTGTGTATATGCTGTGGAAGTTTACGTAAAACTGCAGGAAGAGGAACTTGATTTTATCACAGCTCTAAACAATGCAAATCTCAATAGTGTACCTATCTGATGATAAATATTGACTGTAGTGCAAGGAGACCCTGTGCGTTCTGTGCCACACACACGGCGCAGTGAGATGATGTCACACGTGCACACATCCATGCATGCACTAACGTCATGCCGTGTGTGCTGGGACGTCATGTGCACGCACAGGGCTGACCAATCAGGAAGGCTGACAAATTTTGGAAAGGCAGAGAAAACTATTCATTTACAGATAAACAAGATGTCAGCATCTTTAATTCTTCAAAGCTAGGCTCTGGAGGGGCATGGGGAAATGCCATTAGTATTTTTAAAGCTGCAGCTTCCAAGTGACCATAACTTGATTTTACGGTCTACTTATGCTTTAAGGTCTAGGCCGCACTGGAGATGGCCGAAGTTCTACAGTTCGAAAACAAACCCATCCATCTATGACGGAAAAAAGTTTGGAAAACATCTAATAAAATACAGTCAAAATAGTAATGGTAACTTACTGTTAATGGCTGTGGCACCTGGGGAACATGTTCATATCACCAAAACTTGTTTAAACACTAACTTCACCACGATCGGGCAACTATCGGGTTTCCACATTGAGTTTTCAGTACATTCGAGGGTTATCGCAAATTCAAGGGTTACTGAATGTTACATTCAAGGATTACCGAACCCTACATTCGAGGGTTATTGCTAATTCAAGGGTTACCAAATGCTACATTTGATGGTTGTCGCAAATTTGAGGGTTAACGAACCCTACATTCGAGGGTTATTGCAAATTTGAGGGTTACCCAACGCTGCATATGAGAATTTGCGATTTGTAGCATTCGGTAACCCTCAAATTTGCAGTAACCCTCGAACTTGCAATAACCCTCTAATGTAGTGTTCGGAACCCTCGATTGTAGCATTTGGTAACCCTTTGAATTTGCGATAACCCTCGAATGTACTGAAAACTCAATGTTGGAAACTCGACAATTGCCCAATCGTGGGGAAGGTAGCGTTCTAAATAGTTTGAGTTTGTCCCAACTTATTAAGTTTGGCTCGAACTCTGGTTCAAGATTCAGTTCTAGTCCATCCCTAGGCCACACTAGTCTGTCTTAAAAGCACACACTAGAGTTGGCCAATTTGTCTGGCCATACCAGATGTGCTGGTGTCCTTTGTGCTATGATCCACTTTTCAGAGCGCATGCAATCACCGTTTTTGGTGTGATTAGCATGCGCTCTCATAACAAAATATTACCAGTTTTGCACAAGCAGACAACAAGGCACACATAGTAGTATGGCCTCAGCATAAAATCATGCTTCATTTCTCAATTTTTTTTTAATGGTCATTTGCAAGTCTATGTGACTTGTGTCAAATAGAAAGTTGTCTCACAGGGATCTGTTAACAGAAACAGAGCAGCTTGGGAAGGGAGGAGCAGCATCTACACACATATCATAGCAACTGATAACATTTCTAAGGTATAAAATATAGTAGGCACCTTACACCCCCGAAACGTTGTGTTTTGTGTGATGTGTGGTTCACAATAAACCTATAATTTATTTGGAGTGCGACCCTCAGTTCTTTTATTTCCTGGGATACCTTTGGTTTTGAAGGAAAACCATTCAAGGCGTCTGCACCCACTGATTGGTAAAGAGTGCACCTCCACCTCTGGTTACCTATAAAATATAGTAGTTTGATTCCTCCTAAAATAGGGGACCATCTGAAACTAAATTATAATTCTTCTTTAAATATCACCAAGGACAAATACATTAATTAGTCTGCTTTATGAAAAAGATTACATTCTTGGGAAATAAAAAATTCTAGTTAATACATTTGTACAGGTATAAGAAACAAAACAATTATATGGCTCTGGTGATAATTAGAGATGTTCAAAACCGACAAGATTTGTTCAGTTCCCAGATTTTTCGGAATTCTGGAAAACAAATTGAAAATCCAAAATATTTTAAAATGGACCCATAGAAGCCAATGGTGAAAAAAAATCTGAGAGCATGGTTACTTACTAGGGTGGCTCAGGCAGCTTGGAAATGGTATGGGGGAGTACATACAAATCACCAAAACTTAAATAGAAATTAACTTCCTACACAAAAGTAACCTTGTATTTTCGTTAACCTCAAAAGTAGTTCTGCATTTTTGAGGGTTATCTGCTATCCAAAAGTTCCTATCGGATCCAAACGGAATTTCAGATCTGAAAGTTCCAATCCGGAACCGGGTCCAATCGGGACCCGGATTCCATCTCTAGTGATCATCTCCACTTAACTAAGAACAAAAGCTTCCTTTTAGTATTTACTTAACACTAACATTTCACAGCATGTCAGTGCAATATAACGAGTATACTGATCTATGAGGTGTAAATATATTTACATGACATTAGCAATTAACTAGTGAACTGTGATCTTATGTGCGTTAGCATTAATGAATACGAAACAAATGCACTAATAAACTCATTTATAACCATGATCTGAGAGATGTTCACATTAGTCTGAACCTGTAAATTACTGGCTTAACAGGACAAAAAAACAAACTTAAAGGGGAACTAAAGTCTCCTAACAGTCTCAATAGACAGATCACATTCACAAAGATACAACATGCTGTGAAGCTCCTCTATGTAATGAACCTTTGGGTACTAGGGTGAGCTCCCATAATCCACCTTAGCTGGGTGACACCCAACTAATGATACATTGTACACTTCACAGGAAGCTGTAGCCCTACTTGAAGCTGAAAGCCAATAATGTTACAACTCAGAGATCCTCCCTCTCTCTGACATAGAACAGGGATTTCAGTGCAGTTTTTTTGTAAACATATCCTGTCTCTAAGAATGATACATTATTTGCTTTTAATACAAAAACTGTATTCCTTATCAAGCACGTATGTAGGAAACAGAATATTAACATGTCAGTAAACAAATGAAAGACTGTCTGGGGAATTGAACCTGCAAACGTGTGCGATCTGTTAAAACTCTTAATAGTGGTAATATACCACTATCCCACCATTTACATTTTATATTGTTTTTTAAGCCGGGGGATTTGAACATGTTATCTCATGGGATGTGTGTTAAAAGTGTTTATATGCTAACATGCTAGGGCTGCCACAAAAACAACTGTTACATTTAAAATCCAATATCCCAAAAGGGCAATTATGTCCTGTATTGCATGGTGGGATCACGGAAAGTTAAGAAATGTGGCTTTGTGCACTTTTAAACATAAAACAGGGAGAAGATGGAGGACTGTAGTGTACCACAAATTCACTGGTCTCACAAAGAGGTAACGCAGCAAACAACTTTATTTACACATGAATATAGACATAAAGGGTCATGTGTAAATTAAGTCCTCCATCTTCTTAGTGTTTTTCATTTATGTACATGGACCTTGCGAGGGGTCCACCCATTTTACTTAAGCTTACTTCAGTGTGGAGAAATCTTAAACAGACAATTTTTTCTATATATATATATATATATATATATATATATATATATATATATATATACAGAGGTTAAGGGAATCCGTTGCACTCCGGTCTCAAAGACATCTGCCTGGGTGCTCGGTTAAAAAACATGCAGTTACCGAAGACACTGACACTCCGAGGGCTTGTACATACTCTTAATTGGAACAACAATAGGTCAAGTGAAGGTTCACTTGACCTATTGTTGTTCCAATAAAGAGTATGTACAAGCCCTCGGAGTGCTCAGTGTCTTCGGTACTATATATATATATATATATATATATATATATTATATATATATATATATATATATATTGTATATTCCTTAAGTAATTACAGTATCAAGCTTTTGTGAATAATCCACCATCCGAGGTGGTCGGTACACTCTCTTTGTATTACTGGTTACTATATTATTTGCGCTCTCTTACAGCCCCTTAAAATACCCTGTTAAGTTTTGCATTACCTAGGCAGTGCAAACTTAACTTAAGGGGTATTGTATTGCCACTTCTTCCAAACACATTTGGAAATGGGGCAGCCCCCCATACAATAAGAGTCAAGCCCATGGTAACTCTATTTTACATGGGGTTGCATGGGTTTCCACTTATTTTTGCAATGCTGAATCTCCCTGTCTATATTTTGCTAGAAACAGAAGCAAATAATAAAAAATAAAAACTATTGTAAAATCAGCAAGAATACCTGCTCACAAGGCTCTTTGAAGCCTACATGGGTTGTGAGTTGTACTGGCAACAACATGAAAGCCTTCTTAGTTACAGAATCTACTTCTTACATGTATGTGAATGCAACTTACTAGATAACTATTACAATGTTTAGGTGTTCTGGGGAGAAAAGCTTTCACATTAAGATTTTAAAAAGGACAAGTTTAGTTCTCCTTAAACAAATATATACCATACTAAAACATTTGCAGAGCTGCAAATGATGTTGTTTGGCTTTAGTCAAGTGCTTTTCTAAGGGATTATTCCTGTTGATATAAGAGTATGGTGAGGTGATTAGTGAGAGTTAGATTGATGGACCATCCGAAAAAAGGGTCAGAAGCAATGAGCAGGGCATTTTTTACTATAATGGCTGCTGATGCCACAATACAAGGTGGAACTCTCTAGGAATGCCATGAGGGTAGCAGAGACCTGGGTGTATAGAATAATTGTGTGGTTATATATATATATAATTCTATGCAAAACAAAATGTGCCCTACATTCAGCAGATTTTGTATGGACTATATTTAAAGATGAACTGTGATCTCCAAACTAGTAATCAGTAAGTAAAAGGCTGTTCTCTTACCTTCAAAAGGGTGTCCCATGTCACATCTCTAAGCACAAGTATTGTAACATTATAGTGCTGAAAAGGATAATTTTTGCGTCTTCCATTAGCTTTAATGATGTCACAAGTACACTTCCCCCTATAGTTTAAAGCTTGTAAATTCCAGATTTACTGCTGGGAAAGACAGGGATTCTTGCTTAAAGGCCATGTCCACTCCAAAACTAAAATTTGACCCAGTGCTGGCCCCACTGAGGTATAATTTTAAAAAAAACCTTACCTTACATCCCTGCTCATAATGGTTCTCCTGCAGTCCATGTGCAAAATCCAAGAAACTGACCAGTAGGAGCTGTCTTCCTCTGTGAAAGGTTTCTGCCTCTGATCTGTCCGCTGAGAGGACAGTGGCATGCGCAGGGGAGCCACACACACCCTCCCTCCAAATCCCATGTCTCATTACCTAGCGTACAACCCTTTTAATATAATGCTCCTCTCCCTTGCCCACCCCCAACCGCTGTGTTAAAACTTCCCAATGCAAACTTACAGCCCTTTGCTCCCGCGGCTGTCTTCACAGCCGGCAGCCGTGTCTGTGATTGGCTTATTTCCAGTTAGCAGAGAGGGGGAGAAGACCGCACTTGGATCCTGATATCTTTTCCCCCGACATTTAATTCCCACTATCCCATAGTTACATACACATCTTGACCCTCTAATTAAATGGCAGTTAAAGGTCAAAATCCAAGACAAGAATAAAATGATACAAACTGTCAAAAAAACGATCATCCGGATTTCGGGAGTGTATTTTCGATTATTATTGCATGTTCGAGGCTATTTTCGATCGTTTTCGAAAATAACCTTGAATGTTCGATAATCCTCAAAAATATGATCGGAAACTCGAAAGTAGTCGTCGATCGTATTTTCAAGGGTTATCGAACGTTCAAGGCTATTTTGGAAAATTTGTTCCGTTTTCGGATCTTCGGGATTTTCCCCAGATCTCGGAATCCAAAAACGGAATGAAACTGGTGAGTTTTCGGCCATCTCTATGTTTTAGGTTTAAATGTTGTGTCAACATTGAAGTTATTGTTTGGCCAGTTATTATGATGCCCTTATTTTTATCACCCCAAAATATGGCCATGATGATTAAAAGTTGAGAAACATTTGTTATCTTTACTCCACTGCACATTGCTAACATCCTTTAGAGAATTAATAATTCAACACCAGGAGTGAGAGCGGAAATCTACCTGTTGTAATAATTTAGAACCTTTTTTTTGACAGAGCATACATGGTTTCTTAATAAAAGATGGATAGACAGAGGCATTGCATGTCTACAAAACGAACTACAGCATAGGCCTCCAGTGTTTTCTATCAACTCATTTTTGGATCAATGTGGCAGGAGACAATCCCCTGTAACACTCCACTCAGAGACACTGGATTAATCCTACACTACGGCTGTAATCACTACTCAACAACTCAAGCGTGAGATATGTGACATTTAAAAATTTGAATTAGTATGAGTGACGTGCAAATAGACAAAACCTGAAATATCTTGGAAAATATCCATTTTCCTACTGAATTTGGCCAAAACATATTCTATTAACTTAACCATTAGCTGCTAATGTGAAATGCAGAAAATTACCATAATGTTATTAAACAAACAAAATCACTAGTATTTGGTATGTGTTATGGTATGCACTGCAGTTTAATAAATAACCTCATTCACAGATGGTCACCCAACTGTGTACAGAAAATAGAGGGTTAATTTTTACAATCACTGCAAAACCTAATATATAACGATAATCTAAAAATGTTACTCAGATTAAATATTTTTTTGCCTGAGCTGTTAATTTGCCTCAACCAATCCTATGTTTCCTTTTTACTGAATGAAAGTGAGCCATATATCCAGCAAATTTCTCTCATTCCATAATCTATAATAATCAGGCTGTAATGCAGGTAGAGCAGGATCTGGTGGTGAGGTTGGTCTGGGGTAAGTGGAAGCTGACACAGCAGTCAAACAATCAATACACAAGTTATAACAAAATTCAAAATATATCATGCTCATACAAGGGTAATTTAATCTATTATTTCCATTCTAAAATTAGAAATAGGTCCAGAAGCCATATTATAATTGCACCGTTGTAGCTAAAGGCGAATATACATTGTCTGAGGTCTGGTAGGCTGTTTGACATCTTAGCAACAGATTGCTGATTTGACAGCTCTTTGACACCAGTCCTTCACCTCTCTCTAGACTTCAAATCAAGTTTCCTGGTCTGGTAGTGATGAGGGCTTTTTAAGATCAATACAGGGTTTTATTTGCAAAATGTACTTGTCAGAGAATGTTGCTTCGGATTAAGGGAGGGAAAAAAATTCTCCCAGTTCTTGCAGCTTGGTGAAGGAAAACTTAATTCAAAGTCTGGATTTCATTGAATAATGGAAAAAAAAGCAAAATATTAAATCTGCTTGCTGGCTGGCCTGCATAATTCATTGCCATGGCATGAAATATGAATGTTGTTAAGAAGGGGTTGTCAGCGACACACAAAAAAGTGAAGAGCTTAGTTCTAGAAGGACCATAGTTCAATCAACAAATGTTCCAGACTGGCAGATTGGACACATCCACCCCTGTCAAACTTCATTCTGCCTAAAAGGTGACTGCAGAGTTACTGCCTATTAGTAGAATGTAGAATCTTACTTTGTATGTTCCCATTGCAATGCTGCAGATTTCTAGCATTAAAACCAATGTGAATCAGAATGCACACACATTATAATCTCTGTACAATACGATCTATTAGGATTCTACCTTCATTTCAATTCAGTGTAAGGGTTGTGCGCAATCTGTGGCCACACTTATTGGTGATCGGATCACCATTCTCCAGAAGATTTAGTTGATACATCTGAGTTCATAGCCAAAGGGTCACTATACCCTAAAAAAATCCTTTTATAACAAACAAATATTCCTACCTCTCATTCGGCTTTATTTCAAAAGTAACGAGCTTTAGAAACTTTTTTGTTTCAGTATAAATCTTATGTTGGGGGATGGACATGCACTTTAAAGTCATTGTCACAATCAGTAACCCTAGAACAGAAAGACGGTTTATATTGATAAACACCTGTAATACATTTCTGGGCAATCAGGCTTGCCAGATATTCCCTGAGCGAGAGGGCATGTGGCAGTGCCGGATGTGGGTGTAAAATAGGTGGGGCAGAGGCAGAGGGTAGGGTAAGGGTAAGGATTTCAGGGACACTGTGTGGCTCCCAATTCACTGCTAATCTTTCTATATTCTACCTTTATTCTTTCTAGCACTTCTTTTTTCCAATTTCCTTTTTTTCTTTCTTTTATATTTGTCTAGTGCTTTCCTTCTTTCTCTAATGCTTTCCCTTACTCTTCCCTTCACACATGTATCTGTTTCCTTCTACTCCCATTTGCTTTCTTGTCTTTTCACTACATTATGTTCAGCTTCTCCTTTACAATCCTCATTTCTTTCTTGCTCCTCATTGCATTGTTTTCCCTTTCTCCCCTTCTTTGTATCCTACTGCCCCTTCTGGGTTTCAACCATTGAAATTCCACGTTTAAACCTGGGTCTGTTCCATGAGCCACTAGCAACCCTATTTGCAGGGGTGAGGTGGTGTATCCATAGATCTACAGTGAACTATCAATACCCCATTGACAGTAAAGCTGAAGACGCTTTCAGGGCTATGTACTGAGAGCCGCTATCGCTCTCTATTGCCCCCTTTAGGCAGAGCTGATAGTGGCTCTCAGTGCATTGCGAATGGAGTTTGCCTTTAATCTTTAAAGTAATTAGATCAATATGCAGTTCCATGGACTCTGATGTGAATAAGGAGATAAAATATCAACTCCCGATATAATAAAACTCTTACTTCAGAGTACAGGTGGTCCGGATGTCAATCAAACCCCGGACCCTTCGCTTCAAGTCAATGTTCACAAAGTGCAGGGTCCCAATATCAGGTTTGTTTAAACAATGTTTCAACTCACCACGGAGGTACGGTGGATATTTACTTTAGGAACGCGTATACCCTCTGGCCTCAACTCTCGATATGATATAGCATGTTATATTGATTAACTTAGATATATTGGTGTATATTTACATATATATCTTTCTTCTGATTCAGTAGCTAGTTATCATATAAGGTTCAGGTTACATCTCCCGTAAGTATGTAATATATTAATGTATCCATTTAGGCCTGCACGCGGGTTTCTTTCTACACCAACCTACATTTCCCATGACCCCTGTTAATACTACATGTATATATGTGTCTTTATATTGACACACTTTGTATCTTATTCTCACTTATTTCTTTGCTTATATGTGAGATTTTCTTATGATGTCTCCTCTGGTGTTCTATGTTTTGTGATTTTAAATGTGTGCATTTTGTACATGTGACATGCACCTTTGCGGTTGTGAGTCCCCGCCCCACGGGGAGTTCTTTCCGATCTCCTGATTGGAGGGACGGGGTTATTTACAGGTGCAGAGGATTATGCCATTTAAAGGGACACTAAACTCCCCTAAAGCCAAAAAAATAACTGCCATTCGTTTGTATTATTCACAGGGAGGTGAGAACGCTTATTCCCACCTCCCTGTGAATAATATTACGCTCGGGGGACCTGGAACTTACCTTACCGCCGCTCCACTCGCAGCCGCTCCTTCACTGACAGCCGCTCTGTCCCGACCACGCGATCGGGAGAGAACAGCTGTTCAATGAAGAAGCAGCTTGCGAGTGGAGCGGCGGTAAGGTAAGTTCCAGGTCCCCCAAGCGTAATATTATTCACATGGAGGTGAGAATAAGCGTTTTCACCTCCCTGTGAATAATACAAACGAATGGCAAATACTTATTTTTTTGGCTTTAGTGTTCCTTTAAGCCTATGAGTAAGAGCCATACCAGGCTCAAAAAGCATAAGGCCATGCTTGTGTTTTTCTGCATATTTGCTTAATAAATATTGATTTTATGTATCCAGTGGAGTTACTTCGGTGTGCGCCGGTAGCCTTCTTCTTTGTGGATTGTTTTAATCTTTAAAGCCAGCGATCTGCTGAAGTAAGAGATTATGTCTCGGTATATTGGCTGCGGCAGTTGCTCAACAGTTTTTGTATAATGTGGCATCTGCCTTTAGTTGTGTCTTAAAGCTTGGTACATCGGTTAACGTGGCTTTAAGACACAAATAGCCGATAACGTCTCTTGGTACATAGCCCTGCTAGTGACAGGTTGATTACAGAACAGCAGAGCAAGCAATGGCGTCTCTATCAATCATTATCAATCGCTAGTACTTGTCTATTTCCGTTCATTTCATTCATATATTTAAGAATAATATAGTGAAGGAGAATTAAGGGAATTTTTTTTTCGGCAAATGAAATGAAAATAGGAAAATGAAAATCAGGAGCTGCATTACATGTTCCTTAGAGACTATGTGGGGAAGGAGAAGTCAGACAAGAACAACATAGACGGGAGAACGTTACAATGTTTTTAAAACATTTCTCCAACACTGTGATCTGAATTATTTATTACATCCTGCGAAGGTTCCGGCATCTAAAGTCAATGGCACTTTAAGTTTTATTTATTTACAAGACGTGTCAGTGTTTGCAAATCCGGAGTGTATGATTCCTACACGGTTTCTGTTTGTTGAGATAACGCCGGTTGTGTGAAGCCTCCTGGTAACAGAATGTGGACACACAGGGATCACTGCCTTTGCAATGTTTTAATTGGAAAAAATAAGCCACTCTATTATGCCTGAATATTCTTTACAGCAGGAGGCTAAGAAAGGAATCCAAGTGTCAAGTCAATCCGAGAACCAGCCAGACATCCATTAATCATGGAATGTCACTGAGAAGAGCACGGGGCTTCTTTCTGTGATCTTTTGCTGACATTTTTTTGAATACACTTTACTTTCTTTTGTATTCTTTGCTTTATAGGCACTTAGATTATGATATATAAATTCTTTATTGCTCGCCGCTAGTGTTTGAACTTTCATTAATCTGATACTGACCTCAATTTCATACGCATCACTCACATCAAGCTACAGAACAAGTTTTCCCCAGCACAAGGAGATGTTAATCTGAGGAGGCTGATGATGGAATGAATGCTTTCTGTAAATTGCCTGCATTTAATTTAAAGTTTAACTACCCGGGTAGCAACTCCTGGGACTGCAGGGGAACTCGGAGGACAGGAATGACCCATACCTTTTACTACCTTCTACAGATACAGCCAACAGTAGATGAAGCTGGGAGGAGGGGCAATTATAGAGCTGCTGGTCTTGGTATCCTGTTTCTGGGGAATATTTAGGCAGAAAATTGCCATGTGCATTTACATAAAAATTGCCATGTGCATTTAAATGTAAAGAAAGAGCAAAACCTGCAGTCTTTATATTAATGAAATCCAAATGCAACATAAAGTGCTTGTGATAATTAAAAAAGACCTAAAAGTAAAAATAATCTTATGTCCTCAACGATAATAACAGGAACTCGGCCGGTAGAATACTATATATATTCTCTGGGTGATAGACTGAAAAGTAGCTGCAGTAATGTCATTAAACAGCAAAACTATGGAACCACACCACCCGAAAAACGTTATTATAAGGGTCTTGGTAATTTTACGTGTAATTTAATGGTGTGAAAATCACTTTAGATTAATATATGCGAAAACACCTGTTATTTAAAGCACAATATATATCAGGAAGGTGTTAAATGCATTGATGAGACAGGAAGTAGAATCATTGTAATTGGGCCAACACAAGACTAGTCAGTTTTAGAAGTTTGCAGTTTCTCTTCATCTTGTCTAAAATTAACTTTGAGTGAACCTTCTATGGTGGATTTCTTGTAACTTTTAAACCAGGTGTCATGCTAATAAAATGTACAGAACGTATTGCTACATTTGTGCGTTATGCTCTCTAAATGCAGAATGACCAAGTGATTGATACTGTGTGCTAAAAGTCATAATACATACAAATAAACAGAAATAAGAAATTCTATTCTCGGTTGATGGGGTTAGTTTTTAAACTGCTCCTTCTCAACGTGTAGATTATAGCCAAAGCTAGGGCCATATTCGTAAAGGCGCTGTATCGCTTTTTAGTGGTCGGTTTAACGACCGTAAAACAAAAGGACATTAGTTGTTCGTCTGCGGTCACGTGTTTAGTACACACTTGAAAAATGATTATTCTACAGGATATCCCAGAATATGTCTTGGCCCAGTAGCACAAGTGGATCTAAGACTATAGGAACACTGGTAGATATATATTTAGGATATTTGAGCCTGACTGACTGCCTTGTGTGACATTTTAAACACTCAATCCAAAACATTACTAGGAATACTTGCAGTGACCAATATTTCCCTCTGATTTTATGCTAAAACTGGTCAATAAAGTTTGAGTACTGTACGCTAACCATCGATTTCAATGTTATTCCTCGAATGTTCCATTTCGGCGATAAACCTCGAAAGTTCCGTTTTGCCAATAACCCTCGAATGTACTGTTTCTTTGATAACCCTCAAATGTGGCGTTTCGGTGATAACCCTCGAATGTTCAGCTTCTGCGATATCCCTTCAATGTTCTGTTTCAGCGATATCTCTTGAATGTTCCATTTCAGCAACAACCCCCGAATGTATAGTCTGTTAACCCTCGATGTATCATTCAATTTCGGTAACCCTCGGCTGTATTGTTTGATTTCTGTAACCCTCGAATGTATCATTCTGTAACCCTCGAATGTATGGTTCGGCAACCCTCAAATGTATGGTTCGGTAACCCTCGAATGTATGGTTCAGTAACCCTCGAATGTATGGTTCGGTAACCCTCGAATGTATAGTTCGGTAACCCTCGAATGTATTGTTTGGTAATCCTCGAATGTATTGTTCGGTAACCCTTGAATATATTGTACGGTAACCCTCGAATGTATCGTTCGGTAAACCCTCGAAGTATTGTTCGGTAACCCTCGAATTTAGAGTTTGGTAACCCTTGAATGTATCGTTCAGTAATCCTCGAATGTATCGCTTGGTAACCCTCGAATGTATCGTTCGGTAACCCTCGAATGTATTGTTCGGTAACCCTTGAATGTATCGTACGGTAACCCTCGAATGTATCGTTCGGTAACCCTCGAAGTATCGATTCGGTAACCCTTGAATGCATCGCTGGTAACCCTCGAATGTATCGTTCGGTAACCCTCAATGTATCGTTCGGTAACCCTGAATGTATTGTTCGGTAACCCTCGAATTTATGAGTTGGTAAACCCTTGAATGTATCGTACGGTAACCCTCGAATGTATCGTTCGGTAACCCTCGAATGTATCGTTCGGTAACCCTTGAATGCATCGCTCGGTAACCCTCGAATGTATCGTTCGGTAACCCTCGAATGTATCGTTCGGTAACCCTTGAATGCATCGCTCGGTAACCCTCGAATGTATCGTTCGGTAAACCCTCGAATGTATCTTCGGTAACCCTTGAATGCATCGCTCGGTAACCCTCGAATGTATCGTTCGGTAAACCCTCGAATGTTCGAATATCGTTTCGGTAACCCTCGAATGTATCGTTCGGGTAACCCTCGAATGTATGTTCCGTAACCCTCGAATGTAACGTTCGGTAACCCTTGAATGTATTGTTCCGTAACCCTCGAATGTAACGTTCGGTAACCCTTGAATGTATCGTACGGTAACCCTCGAATGTATCGTTCGGTAACCCTTGAATGTATCGTTCCGTAACCCTCGAATGTAACGTTCGGTAACCCTCGAATTGGTGATAACCCTAGTATGCGGAAATCTGACAATTGCATCATCGTGGGGGAAGGTAGTGTTTAAAGAGTTCTGGTGATATGGACATGTTCCCCAGACCATTTCCCAGGTGCCACAGCCATGTACAGTAAGTTACCATTGCTATTTTAACTAGAACATTGACTTTCATTGGTTCGTTTCCGAACTATAGAACTTTCAAACTTTTGCTAAAGTTCTATAGTTTGGATACAAACCAAACTTCAGGAAGTTCCACCATCTCTACCCAGAATCCCTTCTTGCTTTACACCTGTCAATAGCAAGTTCAACCCTGCCACGTTCGTCTATTTTGCAACCAAGGCATGCTGGGAGTTGTAGTTTCCAAATATCTGGCAGGCCACAGGTTCAGTGCCCCTGGTCTATATCTTATACATTTAGATTTATTTGACATCAGCTTTCACATTGTTCTCTTCTTCTTTGTTTTCCATATTGTGCTTTTTGTTCATTTCAGAATCACATTTGCAGTCACTACAGGTGGGGAAGATAATGCTTCGCTGCTATTATATTTATGTTATCGGGTACGCAGGGAGATGGAAATACTTTGCCGAAGGTCATAAGAAGCTGGCACTAAAAAACAGGTTCTTCTAATTCAAAGTCAATGTATTTTCCATTAGACATTTTCTCCCCCGTTGGCTTCCACAGCGATTACAATGATGTTATAATATTATTACTACAACGTTATAATTCTTGTCAGTGAGGAGATGTCACAGCGCAGAATGAGAACATTGGTTGAGTTGATTTGATTGGTGAGGGCCTACAGGGAGTGTGTGTAGAATTCCTGGATCTGACAGATGCCTGTAATACTAAAGGTGTCACACAGCAAGATAATCCAGCATCTAATAACTCTAATGCAATTCTACATTTTAACCGAACAGGCTCAGTGTCACCTTCCCTCCCTGCTGTCCCCACGCAGCCTCCGGCTACGACCGCATATGGCTGCACTGTGCTTAACCCCTTCAATGCCCAAAACCTACCGAAGGGCTTTAGTTTTGATCAGGTTAGCACTCTGATTGTCAGCATGTGGCTGGGCGGTTCTACGGGACAATGTCACAGTGAGAATTTAGATGAATATCTTCCTGAAGTTCCATTTTTTTGTTATCCGTCACATGACAGATAGACAGGTAGGTTCCAACTTTGTAGCCTCGCAAATGAAAATCAAATGAATCTCTAAGCCATCATTGTCTGTATTAATATTTCATTAGAATATTACATTGTACTGGTTATTAGACATGACAATGTTCTGAAAATGAATGAATGAGTGAACCGTGCGTGTACCTTCTAGCCAATGACTTGGAAAATCACTAAATTGTTCTTGATCGAATGGGACATGCGACCGAGCTTGCTGGAGGCTGAATGGCATCACTTGCCATGCGAATGAACTTCAACATGGAGTAAGCCAGTAAAGCAAAAAAATCCACCCAGACCTTGCCCTGATCAGCCCAGTCTCCTTCCCCAGGCAGTCCCAGCCCATAGCGCATTTATTTTTAACAGGCCACGGGTTGGGCAGCCATGATGACCTTTAAGTCCCACATCTCCACAACATTCAGGTTCCTCCGCACAGAAACTCTGAAACTGGCATGCGATAATCACATGCTACAGGATCGCAAAACGCGATTGGAAGCATATGAGCATCATGCTGATTGGTTGCTGATTATAAGGGAACCTTTACACGTTTTATTGTATTTTTGCAATTATTCTCTGCTAGAATAATTGTGTGGTATATATATATAATTCTATGCAAACAAAAGTGCCCTACATTCAGCAGATTTTGTATGGACTATATTTAAAGATGAACTGTGATCTCCAAACTAGTAATCAGTAAGTAAAGGCTGTTCTCTTACCTTCAAAAGGGTGTCCCATGTCACATCTCTAAGCACAAGTTGTAACATTATAGTGCTGAAAAGGATAATTTTTGCGTCTTCCATTAGCTTTAATGATGTCACAAGTACACTTCCCCCTATAGTTTAAAGCTTGTAAATTCCAGATTTACTGCTGGGAAAGACAGGGATTCTTGCTTAAAAGGCATGTCCACTCAAAACTAAAATTTGACCCAGTGCTGGCCCCACTGAGGTATAATTTTAAAAAAAACCTTACCTTACATCCCTGCTCATAATGGTTCTCCTGCAGTCCATGTGCAAAATCCAAGAAACTGACCAGTAGGAGCTGTCTTCCTCTGTGAAAGGTTTCTGCCTCTGATCTGTCCGCTGAGAGGACAGTGGCATGCGCAGGGGAGCCACACACACCCTCCCTCAAATCCCATGTCTCATTACCTAGCGTACAACCCTTTTAATATAATGCTCCTCTCCTTGCCCACCCCCAACCGCTGTGTTAAAACTTCCAATGCAAACTTACAGCCTTTGCTCCCGCGGCTGTCTTCACAGCCGGCAGCCGTGTCTGTGATTGGCTTATTTCCAGTTAGCAGAGAGGGGGAGAAGACCGCACTTGGATCCTGATATCTTTTCCCCGACATTTAATTCCCACTATCCCATAGTTACATAACATCTTGACCTCTAATTAAATGGCAGTTAAAGGTCAAAATCCAAGACAGAATAAAATGATACAAACTGTCAAAAAAAACGATCATCCGGATTTCGGGAGTGTATTTTCGATTATTATTGCATGTTCGAGGCATTTTCGATCGTTTTTCGAAAATAACCTGAATGTTCGATAATCCTCAAAATATGATCGGAAACTCGAAAGTAGTCGTCGATCGTATTTTCAGGGTTATCGAACGTTCAAGGCTATTTTGGAAAATTTGTTCCGTTTTCGGATCTTCGGGATTTTCCCCAGATCTCGGAATCCAAAACGGAATGAAACTGGTGAGTTTTCGGCCATCTCTATGTTTTAGGTTTAAATGTTGTGTCAACATTGAAGTTATTGTTTGGCCAGTTATTATGATGCCCTTATTTTTATCACCCCAAATATGGCCATGATGATTAAAAGTTGAAAACATTTGTTATCTTTACTCCACTGCACATGCTAACATCCTTAGAGAATATAATTAACACCAGGAGTGAGAGCGGAAATCTACCTGTTGTATAATTTAGAACCTTTTTTTTGACAGAGCATACATGGTTTCTTATAAAAGATGGATAGACAGAGGCATTGCATGTCTACAAAACGAACTACAGCATAGGCCTCCAGTGTTTTCTATCAACTCATTTTTGGATCAATGTGGCAGGAGACAATCCCCTGTAACACTCCACTCAGAGACACTGGATTAATCTACCACTACGGCTGTAATCACTACTCAACAACTCAAGCGTGAGATATGTGACATTTAAAAATTTGAATTAGTATGAGTGACGTGCAAATAGACAAAACCTGAAATATCTTGGAAAATATCCATTTTCCTACTGAATTTGGCCAAAACATATTCTATTAACTTAACCATTAGCTGCTAATGTGAAATGCAGAAAATTACCATAATGTTATTAAACAAACAAAATCACTAGTATTTGGTATGTGTTATGGTATGCACTGCAGTTTAATAAATAACCTCATTCACAGAGGTCACCCAACTGTGTACAGAAAATAGAGGGTTAATTTTTACAATCACTGCAAAACCTAATATATAACGATAATCTAAAAATGTTACTCAGATTAAATATTTTTTTGCCTGAGCTGTAATTTGCCTCAACCAATCCTATGTTTCCTTTTTACTGAATGAAAGTGAGCCATATATCCAGCAAATTTCTCTCATTCCATAATCTATAATAATCAGGCGTGTAATGCAGGTAGAGCAGGATCTGGTGGTGAGGTTGGTCTGGGGTAAGTGGAAGCTGACACAGCAGTCAACAATCAATACAAGTTATAACAAAATTCAAATATATCATGCTCATACAAGGGTAATTTAATCTATTATTTCCATTTAAAATTAGAAATAGGTCCAGAAGCCATATTATAATTGCACCGTTGTAGCTAAAGGCGAATATACATTGTCTGAGGTCTGGTAGGCTGTTTGACATCTTAGCAACAGATTGCTGATTTGACAGCTCTTTGACACCAGTCCTTCACCTCTCTCTAGACTTCAAATCAAGTTTCCTGGTCTGTAGTGATGAGGGCTTTTTAGATCAATACAGGGTTTTATTTGCAAAATGTACTTGTCAGAGAATGTTGCTTCGGATTAAGGGAGGGAAAAAAATTCTCCCAGTTCTTGCAGCTTGGTGAAGGAAAACTTAATTCAAAGTCTGGATTTCATTGAATAATGGAAAAAAAAGCAAAATATTAAATCTGCTTGCTGGCTGGCCTGCATAATTCATTGCCATGGCATGAAATATGAATGTTGTTAAGAAGGGGTTGTCAGCGACACAAAAAAGTGAAGAGCTTAGTTCTAGAAGGACCATAGTTCAATCAACAAATGTTCCAGACTGGCAGATTGGACACATCCACCCCTGTCAAACTTCATTCTGCCTAAAAGGTGACTGCAGAGTTACTGCCTATTAGTAGAATGTAGAATCTTACTTGTTATGTTCCCATTGCAATGCTGCAGATTTCTAGCATTAAAACCAATGTGAATCAGAATGCACACACATATAATCTCTGTACAATACGATCTATTAGGATTCTACCTTATTTCAATTCAGTGTAAGGGTTGTGCGCAATCTGTGGCCACACTTATTGGTGATCGGATCACCATTCTCCAGAAGATTTAGTTGATACATCTGAGTTCAGCCAAAGGGTCACTATACCCTAAAAAATCCTTTTATAACAACAAATATTCCTACCTCTCATTCGGCTTTATTTCAAAAGTAACGAGCTTTAGAAATTTTTTGTTTCAGTAAAATCTTATGTGGGGGATGGACATGCACTTTAAAGTCATTGTCACAATCAGTAACCCTAGAACAGAAAGACGGTTATATTGATAAACACCTGTAATACATTTCTGGGCAATCAGGCTTGCCAGATATTCCCTGAGCGAGAGGGCATGTGGCAGTGCCGGATGTGGGTGTAAAATAGGTGGGGCGAGCAGAGGGTAGGGTAAGGGTAAGGATTTCAGGGACACTGTGTGGCTCCCAATTCACTGCTAATCTTTCTATATTCTACCTTATTCTTCTAGCACTTCTTTTTTCCAATTTCCTTTTTTTCTTTCTTTTATATTTGTCTAGTGCTTTCCTTCTTCTCTAATGCTTTCCCTTACTCTTCCCTTCACACATGTATCTGTTTTCCTTCTACTCCCATTTGCTTTCTTGTCTTTTCACTACATTATGTTCAGCTTCTCCTTTACAATCCTCATTTCTTTCTTGCTCCTATTGCATGTTTTCCCTTTCTCCCCTTCTTTGTATCCTACTGCCCCTTCTGGGTTTCAACCATTGAAATTCCACGTTTAAACCTGGGTCTGTTCCATGAGCCACTAGCAACCCTATTTGCAGGGTGAGGTGGTGTATCCATAGATCTACAGTGAACTATCAATACCCCATTGACAGTAAAGCTGAAGACGCTTTCAGGGCTATGTACTGAGAGCCGCTATCGCTCTCTATTGCCCCCTTTAGGCAGAGCTGATAGTGGCTCTCAGTGCATTGCGAATGGAGTTTGCCTTTATCTTTAAAGTAATTAGATCAATATGCAGTTCCATGGACTCTTGATGTGAATAAGGAGATAAAATATCAACTCCCGATATAATAAAACTCTTACTTCAGAGTACAGGTGGTCCGGATGTCAATCAAACCCCGGACCCTTCGCTTCAAGTCAATGTTCACAAAGTGCAGGGTCCCAATATCAGGTTGTTTAAACAAGTTTTCAACTCACCACGGAGGTACGGTGGATATTTACTTTAGGAACGCGTATACCCTCTGGCCTCAACTCTCGATATGATATAGCATGTTATATTGATTAACTTAGATATATTGGTGTATATTTACATATATATCTTTCTTCTGATTCAGTAGCTAGTTATCATATAAGGTTCAGGTTACATCTCCCGTATATGTAATATATTAATGTATCCATTTAGGCCTGCACGCGGGTTTCTTTCTACACCAACCTACATTTCCCATGACCCCTGTTAATATACATGAATATATGTGTCTTTATATTGAAACACTTGTATCTTATTCTCACTTATTTCTTTGCTTATATGTGAGATTTTCTTATGATGTCTCCTTGGTGTTCTAGTTTTGTGATTTTAAAGTGTGCATTTTGTACATGTGACATGCACCTTTGCGGTTGTGAGTCCCCGCCCCACGGGGAGTTCTTTCCGATCTCCTGATTGGAGGGACGGGGTTATTTACAGGTGCAGAGGATTATGCCATTTAAAGGGACACTAAACTCCCTAAAGCCAAAAAAAACTGCCATTCGTTTGTATTATTCACAGGGAGGTGAGAACGCTTATTCCACCTCCTGTGAATAATATACGCTCGGGGGACCTGGAACCCTACCTACCGCCGCTCCACTCGCAGCCGCTCCTTCACTGACAGCCGCTCTGTCCCGACCACGCGATCGGGAGAGAACAGCTGTTCAATGAAGAAGCAGCTTGCGAGTGGAGCGGCGGTAAGGTAAGTTCCAGGTCCCCCAAGCGTAATATTATTCACATGGAGGTGAGAATAAGCGTTTTCACCTCCCTGTGAATAATACAAACGAATGGCAAATACTTATTTTTTTGGCTTTAGTGTCCTTTAAGCCTATGAGTAAGAGCCATACCAGGCTCAAAAAGCATAAGGCCATGCTTGGTTTTTTTGCATATTTGCTTAATAAATATTGATTTTATGATTACCAGTGGAGTTACTTCGGTGTGCGCCGGTAGCCTTCTTCTTTGTGGATTGTTTTAATCTTTAAAGCCAGCGATCTGCTGAAGTAAGAGATTATGTCTCGGTATATTGGCTGCGGCAGTTGCTCAACAGTTTTTGTATAATGTGGCATCGCCTTTAGTTGTGTCTTAAAGCTTGGTACATCGGTTAACGTGGCTTTAAGAACAAAATAGCCGATAACGTCTCTTGGTACATAGCCCTGCTAGTGACAGGTTGATTACAGAACAGCAGAGCAGCAATGGCGTCTCTATCAATCATTATCAATCGCTAGTACTTGTCTATTTCCGTTCATTTCATTCATAATTTAAGAATAATATAGTGAAGGAGAATTAAGGGAATTTTTTTTTCGGCAAATGAAATGAAATAGGAAAATGAAAATCAGGAGCTGCATTACATGTTCCTTAGAGACTATGTGGGGAAGGAGAAGTCAGACAAGAACAACCATAGACGGGAAACGTTACAATGTTTTTAAAACAATTCTCTCAACACTGTGATCTGAATTATTTATTACATCCTGCGAAGGTTCCGGCATCTAAAGTCAAGGCACTTTAAGTTTTATTTATTTACAAGACGTGTCAGTGTTTGCAAATCCGGAGTGTATGATTCCTACACGGTTTCTGTTTGTTGAGATAACGCCGGTTGTGTGAAGCCTCCTGGTAACAGAATGTGGACACACAGGGATCACTGCCTTGCAATGTTTTAATTGGAAAAAATAAGCCACTCTTTATGCCTGAATATTCTTTACAGCAGGAGGCTAAGAAAGGAATCCAAGTGTCAAGTCAATCCGAGAACCAGCCAGACATCCATTAATCATGGAATGGTCACTGAGAAGAGCACGGGGCTTCTTTCTGTGATCTTTTGCTGACATTTTTTTGAATACACTTTACTTTCTTTTGTATTCTTTGCTTTATAGCGCTTAGATTATGATATATAAATTCTTTATTGCTCGCCGCTAGTGTTTGAACTTTCATTAATCTGATACTGACCTCAATTTCATACGCACACTCACATCAAGCTACAGAACAAGTTTTCCCCAGCACAAGGAGATGTTAATCTGAGGAGGCTGATGATGGAATGAATGCTTTCTGTAAATTGCCTGCATTTAATTTAAAGTTTAACTACCCGGGTAGCAACTCCTGGGACTGCAGGGGAACTGGAGGACAGGAATGACCCATACCTTTACTACCTTCTACAGATACAGCCAACAGTAGATGAAGCTGGGAGGGGGGCAATTATAGAGCTGCTGGTCTTGGTATCCTGTTTCTGGGGAATATTTAGGCAGAAAATTGCCATGTGCATTTACATAAAAATTGCCATGTGCATTTAAATGTAAAGAAAGAGCAAAACCTGCAGTCTTTATATTAATGAAATCCAAATGCAACATAAAGTGCTTGTGATAATTAAAAAAGACCTAAAAGAAAAATAATCTTATGTCCTCAACGATAATAACAGGAACTCGGCCGTAGATATAGAATACTATATATTTCTCTGGTGATTGACTGAAAAGTAGCTGCAGTAATGTCAGTAAACAGCAAAACTATGGAACCACACCACCCGAAAAACGTTATTATAAGGGTCTTGGTAATTTTACGTGTAATTTAATGGTGTGAAAATCACTTTAGATTAATATATGCGAAAACACCTGTTATTTAAAGCACAATATATATCAGGAAGGTGTTAAATGCATTGATGAGACAGGAAGTAGAATCATTGTAATTGGGCCAACACAAGACTAGTCAGTTTTAGAAGTTTGCAGTTTCTCTTCATCTTGTCTAAAATTAACTTTGAGTGAACCTTCTATGGTGGATTTCTTGTAACTTTTAAACCAGGTGTCATGCTAATAAAATGTACAGAACGTATTGCTACATTTGTGCGTTATGCTCTCTAAATGCAGAATGACCAAGTGATTGATACTGTGTGCTAAAAGTCATAATACATACAAATAAACAGAAATAAGAAATTCTATTCTCGGTTGATGGGGTTAGTTTTTAAACTGCTCCTTCTCAACGTGTAGATTATAGCCAAAGCTAGGGCCATTTCGTAAAGGCGCTGTATCGCTTTTTAGTGGTCGGTTTAACGACCGTAAACACAAAAGGACATTAGTTGTTCGTCTGCGGTCACGTGTTTGACACACTTGAAAAATGATTATTCTACAGGATATCCAGAATATGTCTTGGCCCAGTAGCACAAGTGGATCTAAGACTATAGGAACACTGGTAGATATATATTTAGGATATTTGAGCCTGACTGACTGCTTGTGTGACATTAAACACTCAATCCAAAACATTACTAGGAATACTTGCAGTGACCAATATTTCCCTCTGATTTATGCTAAAACTGGTCAATAAAGTTTGAGTACTGTACGCTAACCATCGATTTCAATGTTATTCTCGAATGTTCATTTCGGCGATAAACCTCGAAAGTTCCGTTTTTGCCAATAACCCTCGAAGTACTGTTTCTTTGATAACCCTCAAATGTGGCGTTTCGGTGATAACCCTCGAATGTTCAGCTTCTGCGATATCCCTTCAATGTTCGTTTCAGCGATTCTCTTGATGTCCATTTCAGCAACAACCCCCGAATGTATAGTCTGTTAACCCTCGATGTATCATTCAATTCGGTAACCCTCGGCTGTATTGTTTGATTTCTGTAACCCTCGAATGTATCATTCTGTAACCCTCGAATGTATGGTTCGGCAACCCTCAAATGTATGGTTCGGTAACCCTCGAATGTATGGTTAGTAACCCTCGAATGTATGGTTCGGTAACCCTCGAATGTATAGTTCGGTAACCCTCGAATGTATTGTTGGTAATCCTCGAATGTATGTCGGTAACCCTTGAATATATTGTACGGTAACCTCGAATGTATCGTCGGTAACCCTGAATGTATGTTCGTGGTAAACCCTCGAATTTTAGAGTTTGGTAACCCTTGAAGTATCGTTCAGTAATCCTCGAATGTATCGCTTGGTAACCCTCGGATGTATCGTTCGGTAACCCTCGAATGTTTGTTCGGTAACCCTTGAATGTATCGTACGGTAACCCTCGAATGTATCGTTCGGTAACCCTCGAATGTATCGTTCGGTAACCCTTGAATGCATCGCTTGGTAACCCTCGAATGTATCGTTCGGTAACCCTCAATGTATCGTTCGGTAACCCTGAATGATTGTTCGGTAACCCTCGAATTTAGAGTTGGTAACCCTCGAATGTATCGTTCGGTAACCCTCGAATGTATCGTCGGTAACCCTTGATGTATTGTACGGTAACCCTGAATGTATCGTTCGGAACCCTCGAATGTATCGTTCGGTAACCCTTGAATGCATCGCTCGGTAACCCTCGAAGTATCGTTCGGTAACCTCGAATGTATCATCGGAACCCTTGAATGCATCGCTCGGTAACCCTCGAATGTATCGTTCGGTAACCCTCGAATGTATCGTTCGGTAACCCTCGAATGTATCGTTCGGTAACCCTCGAATGTATGTTCCGTAACCCTCGAATGTAACGTTCGGTAACCCTGGATGTATGTGCCGTAACCCTGAATGTAAACGTTCGGTAACCTTGAATGTATCGTACGGTAACCCTCGAATGTATCGTTCGGTAACCCTTGAATGTATCGTTCCGTAACCCTCGAATGTAACGTTCGGTAACCCTCGAATTGGTGATAACCCTAGTATGCGGAAATCTGACAATTGCATCATCTGGGGAGGAGTAGGTTTAAAGAGTTCTGGTGATATGGACATGTTCCCCAGACCATTTCCCGGTGCCACAGCCATGTACAGTAAGTTACCATTGCTATTTTAACTAGAACATTGACTTTCATTGGTTCGTTTCCGAACTATAGAACTTTCAAACTTTTGCTAAAGTTCTATAGTTTGGATACAAACCAAACTTCAGGAAGTTCCACCATCTCTACCCAGAATCCCCTTCTTGTTTACACCTGTCAATAGCAAGTTCAACCCTGCCACGTTCGTCTATTTTGCAACCAAGGCATGCTGGGAGTTGTAGTTTCCAAATATCTGGCAGGCCACAGGTTCAGTGCCCCTGGTCTATATCTTATACATTTAGATTTATTTGACATCAGCTTTACATTGTTCTCTTCTTTTGTTTTCCATATTGTGCTTTTTGTTCATTTCAGAATCACATTTGCAGTCACTACAGGTGGGGAAGATAATGCTTCGCTGCTATTATATTTATGTTATCGGGTACGCAGGGAGATGGAAACTTTGCCGAAGGTCATAAGAAGCTGGCACTAAAAAACAGGTTCTTCTAATTCAAAGTCAATGTATTTTCCATTAGACATTTTCTCCCCCGTTGGCTTCCACAGCGATTACAATGATGTTATAATATTATTACTACAAACGTTATAATTCTTGTCAGTGAGGAGATGTCACACGCGCAGAATGAGAACATTGGTTGAGTTGATTTGATTGGTGAGGGCCTACAGGGAGTGTGTGTAGAATTCCTGGATCTGACAGATGCCTGTAATACTAAAGGTGTCAACAGCAAGATAATCCAGCATCTAATAACTCTAATGCATTCTACATTTTAACCGAACAGGCTCAGTGTCACCTTCCCTCCCTGCTGTCCCCACGCAGCCTCCGGCTACGACGCCTATGGCTGCACTGTGCTTAACCCCTTCAATGCCCAAAACCTACCGAAGGGCTTTAGTTTTGATCAGGTTAGCACTCTGATTGTCAGCATGTGGCTGGGCGGTTCTACGGGACAATGTCGCAGTGAGAATTTAGATGAATATCTTCCTGAAGTTCCATTTTTGTTATCCGTCACATGACAGATAGACAGGTAGGTTCCAACTTTGTAGCCTCGCAAATGAAAATCAAATGAATCTCTAAGCCATCATTGTCTGTATTAATATTTCATTAGAATATTACATTGTACTGGTTATTAGACATGACAATGTTCTGAAAATGAATGAATGAGTGAACCGTGCGTGTACCTTCTAGCAATGACTTGGAAAATCACTAAATTGTTCTTGATCGAATGGGACATGCGACCGAGCTTGCTGGAGGCTGAATGGCATCACTTGCCATGCGAATGAACTTCAACATGGAGTAAGCCAGTAAAGCAAAAAATCCACCCAGACCTTGCCCTGATCAGCCCAGTCTCCTTCCCCAGGCAGTCCCAGCCCATAGCGCATATTTTTAACAGGCCACGGGTTGGGCAGCCATGATGACCTTTAAGTCCCACATCTCCACAACATTCAGGTTCCTCCGCACAGAAACTCTGAAACTGGCATGCGATAATCACATGCTACAGGATCGCAAAACGCGATTGGAAGCATATGAGCATCTGCTGATTGGTTGCTGATTATAAGGGAACCTTTACACGTTTTATTGTATTTTTGCAATTATTCTCTGCAAAACAGCAGATTGTATTGTAACTGTAGTATAATGTACGTGGTAGTGTGTACTGTAGTGTTGTATTGTACTGTGTAGTGTACTGTATTGAACTGTAGGGTATTGTATTGTAGTATACTGTACTGTTTTGAACTGTACTGTATTGTACTCTACTGTATTTTACTGTAGTGTACTGTATTGCACTGTAGTGTACTGTAGTATAGTACTGTGGTATTGTACTGTAGTGTATTGTATTGTACTGTAGTGTATTGTATTTTACTGTAGTGTACTGTATTGCACTGTAGTGTACTGTAGTATATTGTACTGTAGTGTATTGTACTGTAGTGTATTGTATTGTACTGTAGTGTACTGTATTGAACTGTAGGGTATTGTATTGTAGTATACTGTACTGTTTTGAACTGTACTGTATTGTCTCTACGTATTTTATGTAGTGTACTGATTGCACTGTAGTGTACTGTAGTATATTGTACTGTAGTTTGTATTGTAATGTAGTGTATTGTTTTGTACTGTAGGTGACTACAGTACAATACAATACACTATAGTACAATACACTACAGTACAATATACTACAGTAAACTACAATGCAATACAGAACACTACAGTAAAATACAGTAGAGTACAATACAGTACAGTTCAAAAAAGTACAGTATACTACAATACAATACCCTACAGTTCAATACAGTACATACAATACACTACAGTACATATACTACAGTACACTACAGTGCAATACAGTACACTACAGTAAATCAATACACTACGTACAATACAATACTACAGTACAATACAATCACTACATTACAATACACTACAGTACAATATACTACAGTACACTACAGTGCAATACAGTTACACTACAGTAAAAGACAGTAGAGTACAATACAGATTACAGTCAAAAAAAAGTACAGTATACTACAACTACAATCCCTACAGTCAATACCAGTACACACAGTACAATACAATACATACAGTAATAATACAATACAGTACAATATACTACAGTACACTACAGTGCAATACAGTACACTACAGTAAAATACAATACACTACAGTACAATACAATACACTACAGTACAATATTGTACTGTAGTGTATTGTACTATAGTGTATTGTATTGTACTGTAGTGTACTGTATTGAACTGTAGGGTATACTGTATTGAACTGTAGGGTATTGTACTGTAGTATACTGTACTTTTTTGAACTGTAATGTATTGTACTCTACTGTATTTTACTGTAGTGTACTGTATTGCACTGTAGTGTACAGTAGTATATTGTACTGTAGTGTATTGTACCGTAGTGTACTGTATTGTTATATAACTACGTGGGGGGGGGGGGGCGGGGGGGGCGGGGCGGGGGGGGGCCTACATGCAATACAGGTACACTACAGTAAAATACAGTAGAGTACAATACATTACAGTTTCAAAAAAGTACATTATACACAGTACAATACCCTACAGTTCAATACAGTATACTACAGTACAATACAATACACTATAGTACAATACACTACAGTCAATATACTACAGTAAACTACAATGCAATACAGAACACTACAGTAAAATACAGTAGAGTACAATACAGTACAGTTCAAAAAAGTCAGTATACTAAATACAATACCCTACGTTCAATACAGTACACTACAGTACAATACAATACACTACAGTACAATATACTACAGTACACTACAGTGCAATACAGTACACTACAGTAAAATACAATACACTACAGTACAATACAATACACTACAGTACAATACAATACACTACAGTACAATACACTACAGTACAATATACTACAGTACACTACAGTGCAATCAGTACACTACAGTAAAATACGTAGAGACAATACAGTACAGTTCAAAACAGTACAGTATACTACAATACAATACCCTACAGTTCAATACAGTACACTACAGTACAATACAATACACTACAGTACAATACACTACAGTACAATATACATCAGTACACTACATTGCAATACAGTACACTACAGTAAAATACAATACACTACAGTACAATACAATACACTACAGTACAATACCACATACTATCTACAGTACACTACAGTGCAATACAGTACACTACAGTAAAATACAGTAGAGTACAATACAGTACAGTTCAAAACAGTACAGTATACTACAATACAATACCCTACAGTTCAATACAGTACACTACGTACAATACAACACTACAGTACAACACTACAGTACATATACTACTACAATACAATCTGCTGTTTTGCAGAGAATAATTGCAAAAATACAATAAAACGTGTAAAGGTTCCCTTATAATCAGCAACCAATCAGCATGATGCTCATATGCTTCCAATCGCGTTTTGCGATCCTGTAGCATGTGATTATCGCATGCCAGTTTCAGAGTTTCTGTGCGGAGGAACCTGAATGTTGTGGAGATGTGGGACTTAAAGGTCATCATGGCTGCCCAACCCGTGGCCTGTTAAAAATATGCGCTATGGGCTGGGACTGCCTGGGGAAGGAGACTGGGCTGATCAGGGCAAGGTCTGGGTGGATTTTTTGCTTTACTGGCTTACTCCATGTTGAAGTTCATTCGCATGGCAAGTGATGCCATTCAGCCTCCAGCAAGCTCGGTCGCATGTCCCATTCGATCAAGAACAATTTAGTGATTTTCCAAGTCATTGGCTAGAAGGTACACGCACGGTTCACTCATTCATTCATTTTCAGAACATTGTCATGTCTAATAACCAGTACAATGTAATATTCTAATGAAATATTAATACAGACAATGATGGCTTAGAGATTCATTTGATTTTCATTTGCGAGGCTACAAAGTTGGAACCTACCTGTCTATCTGTCATGTGACGGATAACAAAAATGGAACTTCAGGAAGATATTCATCTAAATTCTCACTGCGACATTGTCCCGTAGAACCGCCCAGCCACATGCTGACAATCAGAGTGCTAACCTGATCAAAACTAAAGCCCTTCGGTAGGTTTTGGGCATTGAAGGGGTTAAGCACAGTGCAGCCATAGGCGTCGTAGCCGGAGGCTGCGTGGGGACAGCAGGGAGGGAAGGTGACACTGAGCCTGTTCGGTTAAAATGTAGAATGCATTAGAGTTATTAGATGCTGGATTATCTTGCTGTTGACACCTTTAGTATTACAGGCATCTGTCAGATCCAGGAATTCTACACACACTCCCTGTAGGCCCTCACCAATCAAATCAACTCAACCAATGTTCTCATTCTGCGCGTGTGACATCTCCTCACTGACAAGAATTATAACGTTTGTAGTAATAATATTATAACATCATTGTAATCGCTGTGGAAGCCAACGGGGGAGAAAATGTCTAATGGAAAATACATTGACTTTGAATTAGAAGAACCTGTTTTTTAGTGCCAGCTTCTTATGACCTTCGGCAAAGTTTCCATCTCCCTGCGTACCCGATAACATAAATATAATAGCAGCGAAGCATTATCTTCCCCACCTGTAGTGACTGCAAATGTGATTCTGAAATGAACAAAAAGCACAATATGGAAAACAAAAGAAGAGAACAATGTGAAAGCTGATGTCAAATAAATCTAAATGTATAAGATATAGACCAGGGGCACTGAACCTGTGGCCTGCCAGATATTTGGAAACTACAACTCCCAGCATGCCTTGGTTGCAAAATAGACGAACGTGGCAGGGTTGAACTTGCTATTGACAGGTGTAAACAAGAAGGGGATTCTGGGTAGAGATGGTGGAACTTCCTGAAGTTTGGTTTGTATCCAAACTATAGAACTTTAGCAAAAGTTTGAAAGTTCTATAGTTCGGAAACGAACCAATGAAAGTCAATGTTCTAGTTAAAATAGCAATGGTAACTTACTGTACATGGCTGTGGCACCGGGAAATGGTCTGGGGAACATGTCCATATCACCAGAACTCTTTAAACCTACTCCTCCCCAGATGATGCAATTGTCAGATTTCCGCATACTAGGGTTATCACCAATTCGAGGGTTACCGAACGTTACATTCGAGGGTTACGGAACGATACATTCAAGGGTTACCGAACGATACATTCGAGGGTTACCGTACGATACATTCAAGGTTACCGAACGTTACATTCAGGGTTACGGCACATACATCCAGGGTTACCGAACGTTACATTCGAGGGTTACGGAACATACATTCGAGGGTTACCGAACGATACATTCGAGGGTTACCGAACGATACATTCGAGGGTTACCGAACGATACATTCGAGGGTTACCGAGCGATGCATTCAAGGGTTCCGATGATACATTCGAGGTTACCGAACGATACTTCGAGGGTTACCGAGCGATGCATTCAAGGGTTACCGAACGATACATTCGAGGGTTTCCGAACGATACATTCAGGGTTACCGTACAATACATCAAGGGTTACCGACGATACATTCGAGGGTTACCGAACGATACATTCGAGGGTTACCAACTCTAAATTCGAGGGTTACCGAACAATCATTCAGGGTTACCGAACGATACATTGAGGGTTACCGAACGATACATTCGAGGGTTACCAAGCGATGCATTCAAGGGTTACCGAACGATACATTCGAGGGTTACCGAACGATACATTCGAGGGTTACCGTACGCTACATTCAAGGGTTACCGAACAAACATTCGAGGGTTATCCGAACGATACATCCGAGGGTTACCAAGCGATACATTCGAGGATTACTGAACGATACTTCAAGGGTTACCAAACTCTAAATTCGAGGGTTTTACCAGAACATACATTCAGGGTTACCGACGATACATTCGAGGTTACCGTACAATATATTCAAGGGTTACCGACATACATTCGAGGATTACCAACAATACATTCGAGGGTTACCGAACTATACATTCGAGGGTTACCGAACCATACATTCGAGGGTTACTAACCATACATTCGAGGGTTACCGAACCATACATTTGAGGGTTGCCGAACCATACATTCGAGGGTTACAGAATGATACATTCGAGGGTTACAGAAATCAAACAATACAGCCGAGGGTTACCGAATTGAATGATACATCGAGGGTTAACAGACTATACATTCGGGGGTTGTTGCTGAAATGGACATCAAGAGAATCGCTGAAACGAACATTGAAGGGATATCGCAGAAGCTGAACATTCGAGGGTTATCACCGAAACGCCACATTTGAGGGTTATCAAAGAAACAGTACTTCGAGGGTTATTGGCAAAACGGAACTTTCGAGGTTTATCGCCGAAATGAACATTCGAGAATAACATTGAAATCGATGGTTAGCGTACAGTACTCAAACTTTATTGACCAGTTTTAGCATAAATCAGAGGGAAATATTGGTCACTGCAAGTATTCCTAGTAATGTTTTGGATTGAGTGTTTAATGTCACACAAGCAGTCAGTCAGGCTCAAATATCCTAAATATATATCTACCAGTGTTCCTATAGTCTTAGATCCACTTGTGCTACTGGGCCAAGACATATTCTGGATATCCTGTAGAATAATCATTTTTCAAGTGTGTCAAACACGTGACCGCAGACGAACAACTAATGTCCTTTTGTTTTACGGTCGTTAAACCGACCACTAAAAAGCGATACAGCGCCTTTACGAAATGGCCCTAGCTTTGGCTATAATCTACACGTTGAGAAGGAGCAGTTTAAAAACTAACCCCATCAACCGAGAATAGAATTTCTTATTTCTGTTTATTTGTATGTATTATGACTTTTAGCACACAGTATCAATCACTTGGTCATTCTGCATTTAGAGAGCATAACGCACAAATGTAGCAATACGTTCTGTACATTTTATTAGCATGACACCTGGTTTAAAAGTTACAAGAAATCCACCATAGAAGGTTCACTCAAAGTTAATTTTAGACAAGATGAAGAGAAACTGCAAACTTCTAAAACTGACTAGTCTTGTGTTGGCCCAATTACAATGATTCTACTTCCTGTCTCATCAATGCATTTAACACCTTCCTGATATATATTGTGCTTTAAATAACAGGTGTTTTCGCATATATTAATCTAAAGTGATTTTCACACCATTAAATTACACGTAAAATTACCAAGACCCTTATAATAACGTTTTTCGGGTGGTGTGGTTCCATAGTTTTGCTGTTTACTGACATTACTGCAGCTACTTTTCAGTCAATCACCAGAGAAATATAATAGTATTCTATATCTACGGCCGAGTTCCTGTTATTATCGTTGAGGACATAAGATTATTTTTCTTTTAGGTCTTTTTTAATTATCACAAGCACTTTATGTTGCATTTGGATTTCATTAATATAAAGACTGCAGGTTTTGCTCTTTCTTTACATTTAAATGCACATGGCAATTTTTATGTAAATGCACATGGCAATTTTCTGCCTAAATATTCCCCAGAAACAGGATACCAAGACCAGCAGCTCTATAATTGCCCCCCTCCCAGCTTCATCTACTGTTGGCTGTATCTGTAGAAGGTAGTAAAGGTATGGGTCATTCCTGTCCTCCAGTTCCCCTGCAGTCCCAGGAGTTGCTACCCGGGTAGTTAAACTTTAAATTAAATGCAGGCAATTTACAGAAAGCATTCATTCCATCATCAGCCTCCTCAGATTAACATCTCCTTGTGCTGGGGAAAACTTGTTCTGTAGCTTGATGTGAGTGTGCGTATGAAATTGAGGTCAGTATCAGATTAATGAAAGTTCAAACACTAGCGGCGAGCAATAAAGAATTTATATATCATAATCTAAGCGCTATAAAGCAAAGAATACAAAAGAAAGTAAAGTGTATTCAAAAAAATGTCAGCAAAAGATCACAGAAAGAAGCCCCGTGCTCTTCTCAGTGACCATTCCATGATTAATGGATGTCTGGCTGGTTCTCGGATTGACTTGACACTTGGATTCCTTTCTTAGCCTCCTGCTGTAAAGAATATTCAGGCATAAAGAGTGGCTTATTTTTTCCAATTAAAACATTGCAAGGCAGTGATCCCTGTGTGTCCACATTCTGTTACCAGGAGGCTTCACACAACCGGCGTTATCTCAACAAACAGAAACCGTGTAGGAATCATACACTCCGGATTTGCAAACACTGACACGTCTTGTAAATAAATAAAACTTAAAGTGCCTTGACTTTAGATGCCGGAACCTTCGCAGGATGTAATAAATAATTCAGATCACAGTGTTGAGAGAATTGTTTTAAAAACATTGTAACGTTTCCCGTCTATGTTGTTCTTGTCTGACTTCTCCTTCCCCACATAGTCTCTAAGGAACATGTAATGCAGCTCCTGATTTTCATTTTCCTATTTCATTTCATTTGCCGAAAAAAAAATTCCCTTAATTCTCCTTCACTATATTATTCTTAAATTATGAATGAAATGAACGGAAATAGACAAGTACTAGCGATTGATAATGATTGATAGAGACGCCATTGCTGCTCTGCTGTTCTGTAATCAACCTGTCACTAGCAGGGCTATGTACCAAGAGACGTTATCGGCTATTTTGTTCTTAAAGCCACGTTAACCGATGTACCAAGCTTTAAGACACAACTAAAGGCAGATGCCACATTATACAAAAACTGTTGAGCAACTGCCGCAGCCAATATACCGAGACATAATCTCTTACTTCAGCAGATCGCTGGCTTTAAAGATTAAAACAATCCACAAAGAAGAAGGCTACCGGCGCACACCGAAGTAACTCCACTGTAATCATAAAATCAATATTTATTAAGCAAATATGCAAAAAAACCAAGCATGGCCTTATGCTTTTTGAGCCTGGTATGGCTCTTACTCATAGGCTTAAAGGACACTAAAGCCAAAAAAATAAGTATTTGCCATTCGTTTGTATTATTCACAGGGAGGTGAAAACGCTTATTCTCACCTCCATGTGAATAATATTACGCTTGGGGGACCTGGAACTTACCTTACCGCCGCTCCACTCGCAAGCTGCTTCTTCATTGAACAGCTGTTCTCTCCCGATCGCGTGGTCGGGACAGAGCGGCTGTCAGTGAAGGAGCGGCTGCGAGTGGAGCGGCGGTAGGTAGGGTTCCAGGTCCCCCGAGCGTATATTATTCACAGGAGGTGGAATAAGCGTTCTCACCTCCCTGTGAATAATACAAACGAATGGCAGTTTTTTTTGGCTTTAGGGAGTTTAGTGTCCCTTTAAATGGCATAATCCTCTGCACCTGTAAATAACCCCGTCCCTCCAATCAGGAGATCGGAAAGAACTCCCCGTGGGGCGGGGACTCACAACCGCAAAGGTGCATGTCACATGTACAAAATGCACACTTTAAAATCACAAAACTAGAACACCAAGGAGACATCATAAGAAAATCTCACATATAAGCAAAGAAATAAGTGAGAATAAGATACAAGTGTTTCAATATAAAGACACATATATCATGTATATTAACAGGGGTCATGGGAAATGTAGGTTGGTGTAGAAAGAAACCCGCGTGCAGGCCTAAATGGATACATTAATATATTACATATACGGGAGATGTAACCTGAACCTTATATGATAACTAGCTACTGAATCAGAAGAAAGATATATATGTAAATATACACCAATATATCTAAGTTAATCAATATAACATGCTATATCATATCGAGAGTTGAGGCCAGAGGGTATACGCGTTCCTAAAGTAAATATCCACCGTACCTCCGTGGTGAGTTGAAAACTTGTTTAAACAACCTGATATTGGGACCCTGCACTTTGTGAACATTGACTTGAAGCGAAGGGTCCGGGGTTTGATTGACATCCGGACCACCTGTTACTCTGAAGTAAGAGTTTTATTATATCGGGAGTTGATATTTTATCTCCTTATTCACATCAGAGTCCATGGAACTGCATATTGATCTAATTACTTTAAAGATAAAGGCAAACTCCATTCGCAATGCACTGAGAGCCACTATCAGCTCTGCCTAAAGGGGGCAATAGAGAGCGATAGCGGCTCTCAGTACATAGCCCTGAAAGCGTCTTCAGCTTTACTGTCAATGGGGTATTGATAGTTCACTGTAGATCTATGGATACACCACCTCACCCTGCAAATAGGGTTGCTAGTGGCTCATGGAACAGACCCAGGTTTAAACGTGGAATTTCAATGGTTGAAACCCAGAAGGGGCAGTAGGATACAAAGAAGGGGAGAAAGGGAAAACATGCAATAGGAGCAAGAAAGAAATGAGGATTGTAAAGGAGAAGCTGAACATAATGTAGTGAAAAGACAAGAAAGCAAATGGGAGTAGAAGGAAACAGATACATGTGTGAAGGGAAGAGTAAGGGAAAGCATTAGAGAAAGAAGGAAAGCACTAGACAAATATAAAAGAAAGAAAAAAAGGAAATTGGAAAAAAGAAGTGCTAGAAGAATAAGGTAGAATATAGAAAGATTAGCAGTGAATTGGGAGCCACACAGTGTCCCTGAAATCCTTACCCTTACCCTACCCTCTGCTCGCCCCCACCTATTTTACACCCACATCCGGCACTGCCACATGCCCTCTCGCTCAGGGAATATCTGGCAAGCCTGATTGCCCAGAAATGTATTACAGGTGTTTATCAATATAACCGTCTTTCTGTTCTAGGGTTACTGATTGTGACAATGACTTTAAAGTGCATGTCCATCCCCCACATAAGATTTACTGAAACAAAAAATTTCTAAAGCTCGTTACTTTTGAAATAAAGCCGAATGAGAGGTAGGAATATTTGTTGTTATAAAAGGATTTTTTAGGGTATAGTGACCCTTTGGCTGAACTCACGATGTATCAACTAAATCTTCTGGAGAATGGTGATCCGATCACCAATAAGTGTGGCCACAGATTGCGCACAACCCTTACACTGAATTGAAATAAGGTAGAATCCTAATAGATCGTATTGTACAGAGATTATATGTGTGTGCATTCTGATTCACATTGGTTTTAATGCTAGAAATCTGCAGCATTGCAATGGGAACATAACAAGTAAGATTCTACATTCTACTAATAGGCAGTAACTCTGCAGTCACCTTTTAGGCAGAATGAAGTTTGACAGGGGTGGATGTGTCCAATCTGCCAGTCTGGAACATTTGTTGATTGAACTATGGTCCTTCTAGAACTAAGCTCTTCACTTTTTTGTGTCGCTGACAACCCCTTCTTAACAACATTCATATTTCATGCCATGGCAATGAATTATGCAGGCCAGCCAGCAAGCAGATTTAATATTTTGCTTTTTTTTCCATTATTCAATGAAATCCAGACTTTGAATTAAGTTTTCCTTCACCAAGCTGCAAGAACTGGGAGAATTTTTTTCCCTCCCTTAATCCGAAGCAACATTCTCTGACAAGTACATTTTGCAAATAAAACCCTGTATTGATCTTAAAAAGCCCTCATCACTACAGACCAGGAAACTTGATTTGAAGTCTAGAGAGAGGTGAAGGACTGGTGTCAAAGAGCTGTCAAATCAGCAATCTGTTGCTAAGATGTCAAACAGCCTACCAGACCTCAGACAATGTATATTCGCCTTTAGCTACAACGGTGCAATTATAATATGGCTTCTGGACCTATTTCTAATTTTAAATGGAAATAATAGATTAAATTACCCTTGTATGAGCATGATATATTTGAATTTTGTTATAACTTTGTATTGATTGTTGACTGCTGTGTCAGCTTCCACTTACCCCAGACCAACCTCACCACCAGATCCTGCTCTACCTGCATTACAGCCTGATTATTATAGATTATGGAATGAGAGAAATTTGCTGGATATATGGCTCACTTTCATTCAGTAAAAAGGAAACATAGGATTGGTTGAGGCAAATTACAGCTCAGGCAAAAAAATATTTAATCTGAGTAACATTTTTAGATTATCGTTATATATTAGGTTTTGCAGTGATTGTAAAAATTAACCCTCTATTTTCTGTACACAGTTGGGTGACCTCTGTGAATGAGGTTATTTATTAAACTGCAGTGCATACCATAACACATACCAAATACTAGTGATTTTGTTTGTTTAATAACATTATGGTAATTTTCTGCATTTCACATTAGCAGCTAATGGTTAAGTTAATAGAATATGTTTTGGCCAAATTCAGTAGGAAAATGGATATTTTCCAAGATATTTCAGGTTTTGTCTATTTGCACGTCACTCATACTAATTCAAATTTTTAAATGTCACATATCTCACGCTTGAGTTGTTGAGTAGTGATTACAGCCGTAGTGGGTAGATTAATCCAGTGTCTCTGAGTGGAGTGTTACAGGGGATTGTCTCCTGCCACATTGATCCAAAAATGAGTTGATAGAAAACACTGGAGGCCTATGCTGTAGTTCGTTTTGTAGACATGCAATGCCTCTGTCTATCCATCTTTTATAAGAAACCATGTATGCTCTGTCAAAAAAAAGGTTCTAAATTATACAACAGGTAGATTTCCGCTCTCACTCCTGGTGTTAATTATATTCTCTAAGGATGTTAGCATGTGCAGTGGAGTAAAGATAACAAATGTTTCTCAACTTTTAATCATCATGGCCATATTTGGGGTGATAAAAATAAGGGCATCATAATAACTGGCCAAACAATAACTTCAATGTTGACACAACATTTAAACCTAAATCATAGAGATGGCCGAAAACTCACCAGTTTCATTCCGTTTTGGATTCCGAGATCTGGGGAAAATCCCGAAGATCCGAAAACGGAACAAATTTTCCAAAATAGCCTTGAACGTTCGATAACCCTGAAAATACGATCGACGACTACTTTCGAGTTTCCGATCATATTTTGAGGATTATCGAACATTCAGGTTATTTTCGAAAACGATCGAAAATGCCTCGAACATGCAATAATAATCGAAAATACACTCCCGAAATCCGGATGATCGTTTTTTTTGACAGTTTGTATCATTTTATTCTGTCTTGGATTTTGACCTTTAACTGCCATTTAATTAGAGGGTCAAGATGTTATGTAACTATGGGATAGTGGGAATTAAATGTCGGGGAAAAGATATCAGGATCCAAGTGCGGTCTTCTCCCCCTCCTGCTAACTGGAAATAAGCCAATCACAGACACGGCTGCCGGCTGTGAAGACAGCCGCGGGAGCAAAGGCTGTAAGTTTGCATTGGAAGTTTTAACACAGCGGTTGGGGGTGGGCAAGGAGAGGAGCATTATATTAAAAGGGTTGTACGCTAGGTAATGAGACATGGGATTTGAGGGAGGGTGTGTGTGGCTCCCCTGCGCATGCCACTGTCCTCTCAGCGGACAGATCAGAGGCAGAAACCTTTCACAGAGGAAGACAGCTCCTACTGGTCAGTTTCTTGGATTTTGCACATGGACTGCAGGAGAACCATTATGAGCAGGGATGTAAGGTAAGGTTTTTTTAAAATTATACCTCAGTGGGGCCAGCACTGGGTCAAATTTTAGTTTTGAGTGGACATGCCTTTTTAAGCAAGAATCCCTGTCTTTCCCAGCAGTAAATCTGGAATTTACAAGCTTTAAACTATAGGGGGAAGTGTACTTGTGACATCATTAAAGCTAATGGAAGACGCAAAAATTATCCTTTTCAGCACTATAATGTTACAATCTTGTGCTTAGAGATGTGACATGGGACACCCTTTTGAAGGTAAGAGAACAGCCTTTACTTACTGATTACTAGTTTGGAGATCACAGTTCATCTTTAAATATAGTCCATACAAAATCTGCTGAATGTAGGGCACTTTTGTTTGCATAGAATTATATATATATACCACACAATTATTCTGTAGTATATTGTACTGTAGTGTATTGTACCGTAGTGTACTGTATTGTACTGTACTGTATTGAACTGTACTGTATTGTACTCTACTGTATTGGACTGTAGTGTATTGTACTGTACTACAGTGTACTGTGTATTGCATTGTACTGTAGTGTTTTGTACTACATTATACTGTAGTGTACTGTACTGTATTGTAGTGTTGATTTGGGGTTCATATTGGTTCGGAGAGCAATTTAATGAAACTTTCTCCAAACAGTGTAAATTTCCCTTTCAGTCTTAGAAAATAACATTTCACGAGTTCTTCTGTTTTCAGGATTAAATCTTGTTTTTTTAAAAATAACTCCCCAAAGTTGTATCAGATTACATCACTGTTTTACAAATGTTTGCCCATGGTATTAATCTGCAGCAACCAATCAGAGGTTATCTTATTTAATAGGTCAAATCAGTTACATAACATCGGATTGGTTGTTGTAGGGGAGAGCAGAACTTATACTTTAGGACTAGGTACACTAGTTCCCCAGCTCTATGGGCATAGGACCGCTTCTTTAATAATAAGCAATGTTTTTGCAGTCATGATCATATGTGTACAACGGCTTCAAAGTGTTTCGCCCATACACTACCACAGCAGTATTGTACGTCTGCAGTTTTATATGTACGACAGTGGTTGTAATTTTTTGATAACCCGCTGTCTTTTTCCGATACCGCAGGTTTATATAAATAGGCCTATGGGAGGTTATGCAATGCAATTTTAATGTAAGAACTTTTCAAAAAAGGAGAAGGAAAGGAAATAAGCACAAGGCCTATAGATTATGAATATTACAGGGCGAGTCTAACAATATGCAGCAGTAAAAGTAATATATATTCTTCTAACACAGTTATACAGTCCCCCTTTTTTAACCAGGCTTTCTGCTGTCTTCCTTTCTATGATGTCAATGAAACATCCCAGTCTCTGTGCATAACCCATTACAGCAAAGTCAGACTCCTGCTATACATTTCAATAAGGTCATTTCATTTTGGTAAATGATTTTCACGTTGCACCCAGTGATCCCGGTGGCAATCTTTCCATGTGCCTTTACACTATACACTTTAGAATTCCCTCACTGTATTAACCTTCGGAACAGCTTGCAGATATCCAACTCCCTTGGTTTCTATGAAATTGTAATTTATCATATTTCACATGATCATCTCATATTCTTCCTCTAAAAACCTGGTTCACTCTTCTGCTTTGCGTGCGAGTTTCTGTTCTATTCCCGTGAATTATCAGAGGTCACAGACATGCAACATTCTGCCTGACTGTCATTCTGCCAGCTATATCAATTTATATGTGACAGGTACTTAGGATAACAATTTTACTTACAGAATTGCATCTCGCTATCATTTAGAAGTGGTATTATTCAGCGCCATAGTTCTATTCCCTATATCTCCACTGGTTTAGTTTCCTACTGTCTGTGTTTAGAAGGAGAGCTGTAAGGATAACTCTTTACAGAATTGGGCTTATTTAAAGGGCACACACATTTATGTGTAGTATTTTATCTTCAGAATAGAGAAAGATAAAAAGGCAAGTAATCGTGTCTTTTTTTTAAAATCAAGTTAAAGGGTCACTATACTCACTCAAACAACTTTACATTATCTGAAACTACAATTTGAGAGAAGTAAAATGGTGGTATTCCCATGTTTATCTGTGCTTGCTTTGTCATTAATTTATTAATGTTCAGTGAGTGCTCCTAATTGCGCCCACCCTCCCTTACTCACTTATAAGTTCTGCACAGCCTCACCATGGACACTGCTCTGCTTACACATCTCCCTCCCCCCTTCTTTCTTTCTCTGCTGATTCTCTTAATTGTTGCAGTGTGCTGGCAGGGATGGGGAACATATTTTAATTTCTGCTCCTGGAGTGACAGCAGGATCTACAGCTCAGATTTAAAATCCGAAAAAAGTTTTGAAGTAGTGGGATTTTGCTGCATAATATTTGAAAATAAGATTTTTTAGGATCCCTCTGTGCTGCCATACTGTTTAAAGGAGAACTAAACCCAATTTTTTATACCCCAGAGTCTGAAAACAACCCCCCTAAAAACACCAATAAGCTATAAAATCCCACTTCAGTAAATTGTATTAAAGTAAATGTAAGCCTGTTAAGAACCGGATGAAGTATGTGTGTGTATGTGCAGTGCCAGACCACACCTCCTGACCTCAGTCACATGCTTCCTTGCTTTATCTGTCCTGTAAAAGGATTGGCTAGAGATTATTAATGGGTGTGACTAACTGTAACAAGTTTCTGCCATAGCTAAGGACTGAGCATGTGCAGAACATAATGGTCGTTGACCTAACTGTGTGATACTAGAATGCTGAGAAGTAAAGCACAAACCATATGTTATTTAGGTAAATTTCCCACCGCCCGTATCAAAATGAGAGGTAAGACACAGATCATTAGTTTTATATCAAGGTGTTCTGCCTTCTGGTTAAATGTTGTTTTGTGGCTTTAGTTGTCCTTTAAATTACATTGCGATTCGCAAAGCGCACGGAAAACAGTGGGACCTAACCCTTAAGCTGTTTCAGAGACAATCTTAACATGTACAACAATGACACAGATCTGCAGTACAGGAGTGTCTCTCCTCCATCTCATTTTTCAAACATTTCTCAGATCTGCAATGAATTGAAGCTATGTGCTGGTATTTGGTTGAATTACATGCTGAGAAATTCAATAAACAGAATCGGCAACGTAGATTGTTAACTCTGGTTTTACATCTTGATATTTCTATGTACAAGATGGCAGATATCAAAGTCCTTCCAATGTCGCTCACTGCTGTGTATGAAGAGATAAAACTGTTATGTGAAGTTCTATTAATAGATTCCATATTGTGGAAAACACTTTCTCAGCCTTTATTGGTGATATTTGCAAAACAACATTTACAAACAGGAAAAGAAATGTCCAGGACATGTTCTAGTAGGAGGGCTGCAGGACCCAGGAAAGCCAGAAACCTGCAGAATTAGGCCTCACTCACACTAGACACTAGAGATGGCTGAAACTGACGTGTTTCATTCCGTTTTCGGGTTTTTGGATCTTGGGAAAATCCAGAAGATACGAATATGGAACTTAAAATCAGGACTTTAGAGTGAGTTTTCGATTTTCATCGTACGTTCGAGCAATTTTCGTAAATTTTCGAAAATAGCCTTGAACGTTTGATAATCCTCGAAAATATGTTCAGAAACTTTTTTCAAATATGTTCGGAAACTATTTTCCAATCGTATTTATGAGTATTATCGAACATTCAAGGCTATTTTCGGGAATTTTCAAGTCTCAAAATCTGAACGATACGTCCATTTCGGACAGAACATTCGGATTCCAGAAGGTGTTCCATGTCAGATCCGGGTTTGGGTTGGACCTCGACCCCATCTCTACTAGATACGGACCAGAACGGACTGTCCATTTTTTTGTCTGTTTTGGCCCATTTAGAGTGATCCGTTTTCCCTATCTTTTAAATTAAAGAATGTCAGACCACAACACACGTTTCTGTCTTCGAAACATAAGGCTGCTGACCTGAGTCTTATTTATAATTTAGTTTTAACATTCCTTTAAGCAGCAGCCTTAACTCTTTGGCTGTCTCCATAAATCACATTAAAATAAAATTATCTTTACGGTAATTACTTAAATGGCAAATATTCCCCAGGACTTTCCATTTACCTAACTCATTTTGACCCTTTTGTTCCCCTTTAATGTAATGTGTAGCTTCTGTATAGGAAAAGGTTGAAATATTAAACTGATAGTTTAAGATTCTGGTGACGTGTGAAGCTTAATACCAGAACAGTGTCCCCGCAATACTAATGTGATAAGCAAATGTTATCAAATTAGCAGGTTGCAAAGCTGTGTGTGTGATTGCTATCTCTGCTTCTATTATTAAGGCATGAGAGGTGCCTGACACTTCATAAACTCACTAAAATGATAGAGTACAAAACAGAGACGAGATTAAAACCCACTGAAGAATTTCAGAAGACTGTGAATTTAATTAGCGGCTTTCCAACACCGTTAAGACATCTGCTTCTCTGGTGAATAAGGCTGCAGGTTTTCCCATTTGTACACAGGGGGAATATAACCAACGGCACAGAAGGAATAATAAAACCCGTATTAAGGTTGCCCTTTGGCAGCTCTTGTGGATAAATATATTTATTACTTTTGCCTTTAACATTATATGTTAGGGGAATTTGTTTATTTTTTTTTTTGCAAGAGCATCTAATGCTAATAAGTGACTTCCCAATGACAGATAACAGTGATCACTCCCTGCTAAGGACTACAGCTGGGCACATACTGGACAGACTTGGTGGATATTGGAATCTCTCCATTTTTTATATAGCTTAAGCAAACCCTAAATGTTTATAAACTATCCTTAAAGGGTATGTCCACCCTTGAAATAAATTTTTGCTATAACAATCCCCCTGTCCCCCCAGCCGCAACCGCTATATTTATTTTATTAGAAAGTTCCCCAAACTTTACTTACCTCCCCTCTTTCCTCCGCCGCGCTGCTGGCCCTCTTTTGCAAGAAAATGCAAGCAGAGGGGCAGGACCGGCAGTCGCGTCTGTGATTGGATGAGCGGCAGCCAATCACTGACGCGGCTGCCGGTCATTCAGTGCGGCGGAGGAAAGAGAGGAGGTAAGTAATGTTTGGGGCACTTTCTAATAAAATAAACATAGCGGTTGGGGCTGGGGGGACAGGGGGATTATTATAGCAAAAGGGTTTTACACTAGGGGGAGGGAATCATAAATAGGGAGGGGAAGAGGGGAAAGAGGGATGGGATTAGGGAAAGGGAGGGAAGGGAAGGGCAGAGTGGGGAGGGGAGAGGGAGGGGGGAGGGAGGGGGGGGGATGGGAAAAAGGGGAGGGGGGACGATAAGGGAGAGGAGAAGCGGAGGGGGGAGAGGGGAGGGAGAGGGGGGGGAGGGGGAGAAGGAAGAAGGGAGGGAGGGAAGGAGGGTGTAAGGGAATCCAAGGGAGAAGAGGGAGGAGGGAGGGAAGGAATGGGAAAGGGAGGGGATGGGAAATGGAAAGAGGGGAAAGGGCAGAGGGATGGGAATCCTAAAGGGGAGGAGAAGGAAGGGGAAGGGGGGAATCCTAAGGGAGGGAGGGAGGGTGGAGGGTGGAGGGGGAAAGGGAAGGGATGGGAAAAGGGAGGGGGGGAGGGGGGGAGGGAAAATTGCAGAGAAGAGGGAAAGGGACGAAGGGAAGGGAAGGGGAATCCTAAAGAAAGAGGGAATCCTAATCGGGGAGGGAGAGGGGAGGGAGAGGAGGGAGGGGGAGGGAGGGAGGGGGAGAAGGGCTGCAGTACGCATGCCAAACTCCTCCCGTAGGCCAGATAGGAGGCAGAGTCCTATATGGACTCTACTATCCTCCTGGTGGGCAGTTTTGGGGACTTTGGGGGGGGGGGGGGACTACAGGAGAACCAGATGGAGCTGGGATGTGAGGTAAGGATTAAACTACACTACACAATGGGGCCAGTAGTGGGGGGGATTATAGTTTTGGGGGTGGACATGCCCTTTAACCAAACACATGTCTAAGTTTTCTTACAGATCCCAATCCCTTGTACAGACTCGCACAGCAGCAGAATAGGCAGCTTCAGGAATGGTCACCAGTCCTCACGGCTTTCACTGGTGGCCCTTAATGTGAAGCTTGTGGAGAAGAGGAGACAGTCTGGCATTGTGGTCTGTAAATCTGGGTACACCATAGGATCCTTCATCCCGACCAACCTTTTCGGCCCTTGCGAACGGATGGACTGTCTTTTGCAGCTGTAGCTGTGGATTTCCAAAGCATCCAATTGCCCATTCTTCAGTGCAATTTTTTCGGCCTGATAGAAAAAAAATTCTCAGGTGTGTACCAAGCCTCAGTAACTATAGAAGCATTTTTAGTAAAGGTAAGTATAACTATTATTATTATTATTAATAAAGGGTATGTCCACCCCTAATAAAAACGTTTAGTATAATACTCAGGGCCCACCTAAACCCACCCCACCTAAAAGTTTCGCTTTTGCTTAAAAAGTTCAATAATGTTTCCAAACAGAGAAATTATGCCTACAACCTCCACGATCCACCGCTGCGGCTGCCTCTGCATTGCTGCTGCTACTTGCCTTTTCCATTCACGAGCAGCATAAGTAGAGGCTTGTCTGGTAATGGCAGTCAGCCATTGGCTGTGATGTCACTGTCAAAGCCATGACTGACAGCCTTACCAGGAAGTAGCAGAGAGCCGAGCCGGTGGATCGTGGATGTTGTAAGTATAATTTCTCGCTCTGGGATAATTATTAAACATTTTAAGAAAAATTTAAAAACCTTTTTTTGGGGACCCTGAGTAACATACTAACAGGGAGATTCAATAAAAGGTCTTATTGTTTAAAATGGTGCTAATTTTGCCCCAACCACTCAGATATTATTTAACAATTGAAAGCTAATATCTGATTGGTTGGGGCAAAATTAGCACCATTTTAAACGATAAGAACTTTTATTGAATAACCCTGTAAAAGTTTTTATTATTGGTGGACATACCCTTTAAGGTTTTATTTATTTATAACATCTTCTGCAGCGCTTTACAATAACATACATTACATACAAGGGTAATACATATTATACAAAGTAACACATATTACATACAAGGGTAATGCATATAATAAAAGTACCATACACAAAGTGATGAGTTATTAACGGCAATACTATGATAAAATAGGGAAGATACAATGGGACCCTGCTCAAAGAGCTTGCACTAAGAAGAACCGCTCAAAGTTCCCCACCTTGAGCTACTGATCTTTCTGCTGATTTCCCCTTGAAATCTGTGGAGCGATGGGGACTTGATAATCAGGTCAGCGGAAAGTTTCCACCTGGCCCAATCGTTATTTTTCTTATAAACCACTCAACGCTTTTGGTTCAATCAAATTTACCAAATCGCTCACAATATCAAACCCATGTACGGGGGGCCTTAGTCTGATAATTTGTCTATTATTCTTTAATAATTCATTAACAGTGATCCCCTATGCAATCTGGGTCCAACCCAGTATAGTTTTAACTTAAGAACATCAGAACTCGTTTGGGAAAGTCCTGGCCGCTAGATATTAACCAAACAGACAGAGGACATATAACGGCTCCAATACCATATCCATTGCAAGGATGTGTCCACCAGCTGTGATTCCGATTTAGCTCTTCCTATAACTTAAACTTATAATAATTCTAAACCTTTTCTTTTAGGGAGGGAAAACTTGCATCTTCCCGGCATGTTTAAATCAAAATGGCGCTGAAACTTTGTGGAGTCAGGTTAAATAACTAAGGTGACATCAGCTCCTCTGACATCACCTAAATCCTTCAAGACCCAGCGCACTCAATCTGCATCCGTGTATAGCCACAATTGCATCATGGTAGCTGCTGTGACGAGATCCCGCAAGACCTGCTTGACTGCCTGCTGATCCCAGCAGTAGAAAATATGCACACAAATGTGAGCCCTGGCTGTTAGTTTGCCTCAACCAATCAGAAGATTTTTTCTGGTCTACTACAGTTAGAAAACAGTTTATAACATTTTATTGCTTGCTGGAGATTAAGAACACAAGCACAATTTTGCACCTCTTGAATAAACCCACCATGGGTCCTTGCCTAATCAAGATTTCCCCCAAATAATGGAGTCACCAGCAACAGAGGAGCTTGGATAAAAATAGGAGCTGTGTCCACAATCACAAAAAATGTTTAGGCTTCGTTCACACTGCTGCATTTTGGTGCAATGTCATCCCACCAAAATGAATGTGCAATGTTAGTGAACAGCGCCATTCATTACATTGCACTTCTGTGATGCAGAGTGTTTTAAAAACCCACTCCATGCAGCAGTTTGGTGCGTTAACACACAGCGTTGCAATAAAAAATAATGGCCGCTGCTGTGGGTGAAAGCAGTGGAACATCACACTAAATCGCAGAAGTGATGTACTGCTGCGTTAAAAAAATGCTCAATGTGAATGTAGCCTTAGGAAAATATAGCATTCTTGTCCTTATTACATGGGGAGCCACGTAAACAGATTTTTAGTTCTCCTTAAATTTGTTAGTTGTCTGTTAGTAGATTTTTTTTTTTTTTGCAAGCCAGTTTCAGGTCAGGGATCATTCTACCCTTTGTGACCTTTTTCTGTTATATTCACCATATTATTGTTTCGGAGTTTTCTTCCAATTTCAGCAATGAGAACATTTTTTGTAATGCAACAAAAAGCAGCATTTGTATTTTGTTGTCGGCAACTTTTGTTTGTCCCAAAGTTGTGGTGCTGGATGGATTTTCTACACCTGCTGGAAACGCTCTTCTGTTGCTTTCATTGGTTTTGTTAATTGACTTTTGGCTACAATGCTAAAAGCAGACTATTGAAAATCAATCTGCACACAGGGTTTGAAAGCTGAAAAAAAATCAGATATTACAATACTGCAGAGTTAATAATCTAAAATTAACCTTACAGCTGCTAGTAGTACAACAATCATTGAAGAAAATCCATTTCCTGGGATCTAGCAGTGCGGCCTTTTGAGTGCCCAGCTCACCTGGAATCAGGTGCCCACCAGTAAACCAGAAGATTCTCTGTTGATGTCTGTTTGAATAATTTATGAGTTTATGAGAATCTCTTTCTGGACAACTTTTTTTTTTTAAATACAGCAATTTGGCTCTTGCATAGAGAAAGAAATGTAACCCTTTAGCTAGGATAAATAAAATAAGTCTTAAAGGGGAAGTTTAGTGGGTAAAAGCATATTATTTAAATTATTTAGTATATTATACACACCAAGTTATTCTACATATTGCCTTCATTTTTAATTTCATACCCTTTGCTATGGTTTGTGGTCAGTAAACAGTTTTTCTAACATTCATTTCTACTGATTGGATGTTGGATGGGTCAGGCATGCTCAGATCATAACAGACACCTAACAGGAATCCTACAAACAGGAAGTCAGAACTTTGGAATTGTTTCAATTCTGCAATTGTTTAGAATTGGATCGCATGTGATCCACAAAAAAATGGTGAGTGCATGCAGATTGCAGTGCAGCATATGTAATGTGACCACTCACATTGACATGCATTGCTCTGCAATTTTCCCATGCTAATGGTTCACAAGCGGAATTGCTAGCACTTGAGAAAATGTGGCAGTGTGGCCTAGCCCTTAAAGGGCATCTCCACCCTGAAATCTAAAAAAAATCACACACACAGTGCAGGGACCCCCCAACTCCAAATCTATATTGAAATGTTTAAAAAGTGCCCAGAAATGTACTTACCCACCTTTGTTCCCTCGATCTCTGCCTCTTCTGTTTCTTCCAGGAACAAACAATCTGAAGGGATAGGACCAGCAGCCACATCTGTGATTGGCTGAAAGTCAGAAAGATAGAAAGTCACATCAGATGATATATGAAAGTTTGTTAAAGGAGAACTATTGCGTGTTTTCCAAAAACTGTTAAAATGAAAATTACCTGGGGCAGGGAGGTAGGATTGGTACTTTCTACTTCCCAATATAATTTCTATGAGGAATGGCAGCACAAAGAAAACTGCTTCTGCCAGGCTTCCTGAGTGCTTCAGCACTATCTTTAATACAGTAAGGCCCTTGGCACTAACCTGGCAGATGAAAACTGTATCTGCTGTAATTCCTAAATGAAACAATATTGGGAGGTGGGAATAATCAATCCTAACTTCCTTTCCCAGCTACTTTCATTTTTAAAAGTCCTTTCATTTTTTTAAGTCCTAGGGCCATATTCATAAAGCGATACCGTGCCTTTAACAATCCATTTAATGACTGTTAATTGCCAATCATTTTAACGGTCATTAATTAACGATGGTTATCGTAAATTTCCAATAACGTTTGTAAACTTCTGATAACGATTGTAAATCTACGATAATGTGATCATAAATTTATGATCTCCATAGCACACCATTGAGGTATCCGCATGGTATTCTATGGATAAACACTTGTTAATTAAAGGGTGTGACCAGCCTCAGCCTGCATTAATAGGCTCTCCTTTTCAACCAGGTACTTCCTGATTTCCTCTTAACTGAGATTGCTTCTCCCCTGGGGTGGACGGGCAGGGAAGAGGTCAGGTGATGTCACTCAACCTACTGGAAGCAGGAAGTTTGAACATTCACCCCAATTTAATGTCTCACAGGCTCTAGCCAGAGATGTGATTGTCAGCACATTTTAAAGAAAACACTGCAGGCTTTCATTTAACCCTAACTTGTTTTGAGACCACAGTTGCCCTTTAAAGTTAATTTACGGCTGCTGCCGTACATTACTATAACGCGTGGTATCGCTAAATTGCAATACCGTACATTCTTAAATATGGCTAATAAATTCAGAACGTCCATCTCATTAATTGATAATTCATAATCAGATACATTTATTGTGTTGCCATCCTTTTTACTGATTGCCTCTTTTACTCACAATGTTTCTTGTTGAGAGTTCTTTTCTATGCTCTCATCCTGGTTTCTCTTTCCACATCCTTGTATCTGGAATCCTCTTTTTGTTTTTCTTTTACTTTTTTCTTGTCCTTCCCTTTTATCTGTTTGGCTTACTTTGGCTAATCCAGTGCATAGATGGGGTTGTGGGAAAGAAGAAATAGAGACTTGGCATGGTTCAATTGTGTAAATAGAATTGCAGGAGTGGGAAGACATTATAATATCTATCTAAATTTCAAAGTTTATGTGTGGGATATTAATGCTAGGGGCGTAACTACCAGGGGAGCAGACCCCTGTCAGAGGGCCCCATCTTCATACTTTCCCTATGACAGATACAGCCTCCTCCCAGACGATGAAGTAAGGGACTCCATCATTGTTTTGCTGGGAGGCCCAGAGATTTCAATTTACACCACTAATTAATGCTGTGGGGCTTTTCACATTCTCTTTTACATTCTTTGGAACGTTATGTTTACAGCCCTTCTGTTAAACTCATTTCCCTGGTAGCAATTTCACATCGGAACAGACTGTAAACCGGAACTAGCAGACGGGATCACTCCCTGGGGGTTTAAGTGCTAATACATGCATGTTAACTCATCATACACAACTAGAAGGACAAGGCAAACCAAAACCACCATTTTTACTCCCATATACAAAGGAAGGATATAAAATGTAATCTATATGAAACACATTAAAGGAAACAATAAAGCTGCCAGAAAATATTATCAAAATAAAATATTAATAAAAAATGCCCCATAGGTTTACATTCACTAGCTCACAGAGACTTTCTGCTTTCTGTAACAACAGATACAATCACTTAGTTGGTATATTAAAGGAGAATATCTAAACATTAGCTTTGGGGTAAGATAGGGTGAACGTCCATCACCCATGAATGCTGGCTTAAACTTCCCATAAATTAATATTTTTGATTATATTTACCTTCTGTAATGCTGGTGGGCAGAGGGTCCATAAGTCATGTCAAGCACTGCTCTTGCTCTGACATTGGCTCCACCACATACAATGAAGAAGCTGGCCTGCACTTGCCTGGACTCTCTGGGACCTTGGGATGTTACCCAATAAGAACTATGGTTTGTATCTTCAATTTCACTTTTTGGTAGGATAAAGGACAATGCCACCCACAAAATAACATCTTTTAGAAGAATATCCCCTTTAAAATTGGTTGAGATATCCTACCATGTCCTATGGAATTGTTAGCTTATGCCTGCTATGCTCCTGGATGCCTTGTGAAAACTAAGGGGTAGTGTGTGTTAACGACAATATTGGTTCATGTCCCTTTTAGTATTCCTATGAGCTGCTTATGAGTAGAGATGTTCTAAACCTGTGTGTTCCATTTCGGATTTTTGAATTTTCGAAAAATTAGAAAATAAAAAAACGGACACATTGAAGTCAACAGGAGCTAAAAATACAAAAGTTCCAATTTCATTTAAAGTATAACTAGCAATAGTAAGTTAGTGTCAGAACATTTGGGACTGACACATTCTCCTCAGCCTTATACTTAAGTACAGGGGGACGACTGCGACCAAGGGAAATTGCAATCAGGTTTGAGCGTTCCCGAGGCTGAGGGTGAAGCCCTTGTGAACACTCATTTCTGCACTACTCATTTAAATAATAAAGGGGTGATTCTGCTGGATGTGTGTCCCCAGCTTTAAGCTGGCTAGGAGACTGTGACATAATACAGAGAGGATTTTTTTCATGTTAAAAAAAGGCGTCCTGCAAAATGTTCCAGATTTTTGTGTGAGGAGGTCAGAACAGCCTGTCAGATAGGTAAGAGACACTTGAGGGGCCAGTGACTCTGCCGCATAAAGGGGGCCAGTAATTGCTATATCAAGGGGTCAGGTAAGCTAAGGCCACTCTGCAATGGAGTAGCATTGACGTGTGTTACTGTCCATTTGCACTGTGATCTGCACTATTTATAACACAGATGAAAACAGATCACAATACAGGAAATATGCCCACCCAAATTTTTTTGTGAATGGCATTCTCTGAGTAGGTAGGGATGACCCAGAACTTACCCGCGATCACATGTATATTGTAAAGGCTTGTTGAGACCTTTCCCGCAATATGCGCGTACATAGTAAAGGTGAGTTGGGACCTGTCAAAAGTAGCAGGGCTGGAGCGCAATAACGGTTAAGTTCTGTGTGTTCCCTGCCTGCTCCTGTCTATATAACTGATGAATGGGAGGTAATACAAAGCTCCTTTACCTCAATTAAAGGTAAAAAAAAAGTCCTATTTATCTGTGTAAATACACTTTAAGTAGCTCCTTAAAGCCCAATATGACTAGATGTTGGCTTGAACCAGCCCCCATTTTTTTCTATGCCCTTATGTGACTGTTGTTATCTGCATATGTGCCCTGACTGCTGGCAACAGACAAGAAAGCTGCCATTGATAGACCTGAGCGTTATCAGCACTGGATATTTTATATAGATCCCTTACATTTTTCAGAATAAAGGAATAATTTCTATTGTATTATGGTTTAGATTTTTGTCTTTACGTCTCCTTTAAAGACACTTAATTGCCATTAATCTTGGCTGATGGGTGTTTAAAAAAGATACAAAAATGTCATTTTATGCATGAATGGTCACGTTGTTTGATGTTTATATAGGGATTTCTTTCATTTTTTTAAAAGAATCGCGCTAGGCCACACTGCCACGTTTTAATGTGCTGTTGCCCAATGGTTGTGGCCACACTAGGTGGCTGCCATGCGTTGCGATGCGATCCGCTAATTGTGCGTGGTTCCGGCCCGCTAGGATGCGGTATAGTGTGGCCTTAGCCTTACTCTGGGCTTAATGTTAAACTGTGAATTATTGACACAGTAAAATAACCATTTAATTTAAAATATTTAGCTGACTTCTCCAACAGGGAGAATGAAATTCTTATTTAAAGTGTTGGTGCAACGAAACAAAGATTGAATAACCTGCCTCTGCTTTTAGTAAGTACACAACTACTTAGAAATCTAGCTTATAAAACTTTTGTTTTGACAAGCAAAAGACTTTAAGAGAAATGGACTCCAATGTGCTTTAGGCATTAATACAGTCAAGTTAGCTTCCACTAGGTATCCATTAAAATCTGTCATACTGATAATTATTCATAGCGTGGTCCTTTCTGCTTGAAGTCTTTTGAAATCAAGATGTAAATTATACAATAATCCAGGAGGGAAACCGAGAGGAACAAAAAGATCCGGTAAAAAGAGAAATATTTTTGACCTCAGAGGTAGAAAGTAGGTTCTATCAGACAGGTGGAGAAGCAGTTGGAAGTAGCAGATTGTCCCAAAATGATTAAGAACGGGTCTTTGATAAAAGAAAGAGCTTTCAACGAGCTGGCTGACGCACAAACACTAACGGATGGACTTTAAACAATCGCAGGCTTCCACGTGAGTTTCAGTACAAAGCCAGGAGGATTTTGCAATAATTCTTTCATGCTGAGTTTTCTTTTCTTTTTTTTATTTTTAGTCGATAACTCTTCTGGAATTACACAGATCCCCACGATACGTAATTCCCTTTGTCTTTAAGAATCCGGTTACTGATTCAGTTTTCCAAACTTATTACTTTTGCAGGTAGGGTCTGTTTTTTGTATATATACTTTGGTAATAATCTTTAAAAAACAATTCTTTTTTTGTTTCACTCACAGAGACAATAACTGCAGCATTTAAAAAGAAGTGGATGAAGATTAGGAGTGTAATGTAGTTTCAAGTCAAACCTGATTTCAGACTACCTGTTCCACCACCATCAAAATTGTGTTATTCGATTAGATGACTAGATTTGAACAAATGTACAATAAAATTTCTACTGTTGAAACCAGGGACATTTCCGCAAATCCTCAGGCAGTAAAAATCCCGGTGGGTTTGTACACACTTAATGAAGATTGTTTCATTCTGAACATGTATCGGTAATGCTCGAACTCTTTAATATATACCATCAGGGGTGTAATTGTAGGGGCCCAGCCCCCCCTCCCCGTGAGACTGGATGATGAGCTCCTGACCCACCTCACCCCCCTCCCCAGACTGAGGTCCACGATCAGCTGTTTTTAAACAACCGATCGACTGTAATGAAGTAAACATGTGTGCATATGTTTCCTTCATCAGCTGTTTAAAAGACCAGACCTGAACTTACGGTTCGGTTACGGAAATTTGTGCCCTGTCTTTTAAACAGCTAATTAAGGAAACATATGCGCGATCAGCTGACAGCAGAGGTTGTGGCGGGCCCTCTTACCGTCTAGGCCACCCCGGACGGTAAGTAAAGGTCCATGCGCACACATATTTCACCTTCATGTAAACCTCTGCTAGGATTCTAGTTCTGTGAACAAGTTATGGCAATAACCATAGTATAAACTATGATCCATTGTTCTCTATCCTTTCTGTTCAAATTTCTCCCTAGTTTATTAGATAAATTGCTTTCCATTATACTCATTGCAAATTGTTACTGTTGTGTGTTTAAAAAAAAAAAATGGTACCGCAATTGCATTGTCAACTGAAAAGCCACACCCTTATAATGTGTTTGTCATTAGTATAGTGTACTATAGTGTGTTTGGCTAGAAGACTGATGTAGTATTGCATTATCATGGGCCTGCACCCCAAGTCCAAATGTAAAAAAAAACTATATATAATATAATGCGTGGGTAAATACAGTCATTTGGTAATAGGGCATGTAGCAATCTTCTTTGGAGGACCTAAAACTTCTACCAATATAGTTTGCATGCAGATAATATATTTAACATTGGATTGTTGCAATGTTATCCATCACTTTCTGTTGTATTCAGTTAGATCAACTAGACTTGAAGCTCAGTTCTTGAAGATGTCTTGCTAGTCATGCGACTGGCTTTCTCAAGAGCACTCTTCACTGCACTGCGTATAGGAGGTCACTCTTTTATTTTGGTTTTGGGTCTTTTGGATGTACCATGTACCTACTTGCATTCAGTAGGTTCCTGACACCTGGCTGTTATATGCTGATTTGGGACACATTCCAGGGTATTTATTGCCAACATATTCTTGTATAAGTATCTCTGAATTTAGAAAGACAGTCGGATGACTAGTCAGAAGTCTTCAAGAACTAAACTTCAAGTCCAGTTGCTCTAATTGAATACAACAGATATGTCATGGATGAATGAGAACCTTCACACATTATCTGACTTTTCTTCTCCTGGTTCCATCTTCAAATGTTTCAAGAACAATTAGTCTATTTTATTGACAATATCTTAATATTAAGTTCTTAATATCAAAACAAGTCAACCAAAGTCACATATGCTCATCAGTCCTTTCTTAATTATCCAGCCCTCTTAAATCTTGAAGATGGCAGTTGGGAAATTCTGGTATGTGGAGTGAATATGCAAACAAATTTCTGTAATAAATAAATTTTTCTGCATTTTTTTTGTTTTGTAGAGGACTGTGGCTAATTTAAATCCCTTCACCTCAATCTGTCTATCTTCTTGTTTGATATATTCTTCAATTCTATAGGTTGACTTCCTAACTTTAAAGCTACAACTCAGTTCATGGAGTGCTTCATTCCTTTTCTTGGACCCTTACTGTTGAAATGTTCATTTCACGTTAATTCATCTGACAAAAACAAAGAGCTCTTTTTCATCACCTTGTAATAAGAAAAAACATCAATCTGGAGAATATTTATATAATCCTCTGTCTTGAGTCTCATCTTGTCACATTTAGTTGAATGCCTTTCTTGCTTTCTAATACTGAGCAAAACACCCGCCACCAACTCTCAGGGCGCGAGTGTGTTTATTAAGAAGTGTGAAGAGGATCTGCTTACAGTAATTCATAACTTGAAATATTGTCTTCTATTTTCATTAAATAAACAAAATACAAAGCTTCCTGTCACATCGGATTTCTATTGCTGGGGATTGAAATGTAATGTTAACATAACTGGCTGTAAAACCCAACCAAAGGTGATTAATATTTCTGCCGTATGTAAAACAAATCCCACTGCATCGAATAATGTCAATTGAAGACAGAGGATGAAACAAGACCATCTATGGCATTCGCGCGCTGGGATGATTTCACTAATATAGCGTACAAAATGTCTTCATGGTATCAACAATCCGTTACAATATGACCTTTAAGGTATTGCATGAGAATGTGGTAGCTTTCATCCATAAATTACATGCTTGATGCCCCATAGTCACTTAAAAGGATAAGGATTTTATGATGGCCTGGTTTAAAAACCAATACATAATTTTTTTCATCTTCCCCGCAACTGAGCTGCCTTTAGTTCCACTGTATAGTACACTCATATTCCTCGCTGGCTTGCTTGAGTTTTTAAAACCACTTTTAGAATAAATAAGTCTGAATAGATTTTGTAAATTTGAACTTTTAGATTGCAGAGACATAAAAAAACAAAAAAAGATGTATGTCTAATTTTATTTCTGTCTAATGTAAAGAAGGGATAGTTATCAATCTGGGCTAATTTAGATTTAGATTATAAAACTAGAAAGGGAAGATTTAAGTATAAACTTTGAATATGGCTTGAAAGGCTACATTTTTAATATAAGAAACTTCCCCGATCTTTACTTACCTTCCCTCTTTCCTCTTTTCCTCTCAGCCAATCACAGACGTGGCTGATGGTCCCGCCCCTCTGCTTGCATTTCCGTGCAAGCAGTGGGCCGGGCAGTGCGGCGGAGGAAAGAGGGAAGGTAAGTAATGTTTGGGGAAGTTTCTTACATTAAAAATATAGTGGTTGGGGCTGGGGGACTAAGCCCTACACTATATAAAAAATTAAAAAGAAGGGTGGGCATACCCTTTAATATTATAATTACAAAGCCTTAATATGATTTATCTAAATACATATTTTTTTTACAACACACATCACATGATTGTAACATCACACATCACTTGATAGACATTACACATCACATGATTTGTGACATCACACATCTCAAATTACTTATGAGATAAATGTCCTGTCTGCACTTCATTGTTTGTTTGAGCAACTAACTGGTCTCACACAGCAAACTGCATTTGAATCAAAGTGCCACAGCTGTAGTTCAAAGGAGATTTTTTTTTCATAGACAGAAAAAAGATATGTTTAAATTTGTACTACAAATTTAATTTAGAGATTAGGAAACTAGCTGTAGGAAAAAAATTTTAAGGGATGCTATACTGAAATTTCCCCCCCCATCATAATCTATAAATATGTGTATGGTATGTGGTATGGCGGCCATAGATCATAAGATCGGATTGCCGGTCAGCTAAAAAAAATTTAACTGGGCTGATAGGGAAATTATTGGACGATTAATGGATGATCGCTTCCATACATGAACCGATGGTTGTACGATATCGGGATGGCCACCATAAGCATCACTTACTCTGTGGAATGTGTTGCAGCATGCCTTCAATCCAGCACATGTTTTGTTCAGAAGCAGTATCCCCCCTCCCTCTTTTAACCACTCCCACTTTATACTACCACATGGTACTGTACAGCCATAAATGTACCACCACAGTTGTACTTGTGTGAAAATCCATAATATCAATAGTGTTTATAAATTCCCACCAATAAGTTGTGTCGATGTTCTGTACAGCTTTAAAGGAGAACTAAATACTTCCGGCAACCACAGTCTCACCCCATTGTACCAAGGATCCTATATAATAAACCCTAAGTGTGCGTCCCTGTGTCCGTGTGTGCGTGTCACTGCAGTTCCTATGGAATCACCACTAGAGGGAGAGTCTCTGCAGTTCCTATTGACTCACCACTAGAGGGAGAAACACCGGAAACACACAGAGGGAAAACAGCAATTAAACAGACTGCAGATAAGGTTGCTTGGGACAGGGGCCCCTGGATTTGGGACAGAGGGGGTCCCTGGATTTGGTACAGAGGGGGGGGGGGCTTGGATTTGGGACAGAGGGGGTGCCCTGGATTTGGGACAGAGGGGGGGCTAGATTTGGGACAGAGGGGGCCTCTGGATATGGGACAGAGGGGGCCCCTGATCTTGGACAGAGGGGGGACTCTGGCCTTGGGACACTAAGAGGGTACTCTGGCCTTGGGACACTAAGGGGGCACTCTGGGCTTCTAGCGCCCGTTATTGTAGCGGGCTTAATGTCTAGTAAGGTTATAAAACACTGGGCCCTCACCCCTAGGAATACGACAGGAAAAAACTTACGTCAGGAGGCAGAGTGGATGTGCCACCTATATGAAGGTGCTATTTGCAGAGCGCATCTTCTTATTGATTGGATGGCTGTCCAATGAAGGGGCGGCGTTGGACTGGGCTAGAGCTAGAGTTTTCTTTGTTTTTTTTCCTTATCCTCTGTATTCCCAGGGACCTAACATTGTAGGTTCTCATCCTGTGTACAGCAGATTGGACTGGGTTCCAATGTGACTAAAGGTGACAAACAATTATAGCCACCTGTATTGTTCGGATAATGGCAGTGATTTCTACGCTAGTAACTAGTAACTTGTCTTATTGAACATCCTTTAACATCCTATTTGTTTTGTGATTAATGTCGAATGTCGTCCATTGTGAGGTTACGACACAATGTCGTCCATTGTGAGGTTAGAAAACACTACAATCATTTTACTAAACGACTTAAAAACCAACTTTCCCAATCGTAATTACGATCGATTTTACGATCTAATGTCGTGTGATAAGAATGGGAAAATGTAAACATTTTTTCGGCCAATCGATGGAAATGTCGTATTGTATGTTGGATTGTACATAAAATCGGCCTAATGTATGGTCACCTTAAGAGGCTTTAATTATGTTTACATTTCTTTAGTTTTTACAAGATCGTCATTTACATACGGAATGTAATCCAGAAAAGTACAGGAAGCCCAGCAGAGTCAGACATAGAGCTGCAGGAAGTCATCACATCTACAATTCCTGAAAGGTTTGTAAAACTAAACCATGTTTATTGTCTAAATGAGAAATGTAGAATTTGCCCTAACAGTAGACATATTCTTGATAGTTTAGTGCAGTACCATATATACTATGGGGTTGGTGTAATAAGAGGTTAAAAAGTCCACCAGAGAAATTAATTTGTACCAACCAATCAGATGTTAGTTTTTTACTGGGTTACAGAGTTTGAAAACATCTGATTGGTTGCTGCGGATTAAAAGCACATGCAATCATTTGTACATTTTATCAGCCCCTATGTAGCAAGAGCACTGTATGTATTTATGCTGTGGTTTAGAGGGGTAGGAATGTGTTTCTGTATAATATAACCAGAGGGGGTTAATCTATTACTGCAAACATGTATAAGGGCTTCCTGTCTTCTGTATGTGTTAGACTAATGAAGATAATAAACATAGCAATGCTCCTTATATGATATGTAACTCTACACATAATAATAAAATTTACTACGACCACTGCTTTCATTAAGAATCTTTTCATGTATTATCAGCTTTGCTACCAAAGTACAAGGCCATATTCAGTAACCCGTGGTATTGGAATCTTCCGATACTACAGGATATCAGTAATGTACATCCGTAGTCGTACGGTTATGAATGACCGGCTGTATAATACCATGTTGTAGTAGACTACCGCAATGGTATTGTATATGCTAGCGTGCAATTACTATCACGATATGAAATGTAGGATCGTGATCATACTTTTACAACTGCGATCATAAAATGACATTCAAAACCATAATTTTATGATTGTTTAAGACATTGCAAAATAGTAATACAGTACCTTGCTAAGTTGAACAAACTTGGCACTTGTGCCTTTATAAATACAGTTTACAGTGTCAAGCTTCTTCAAATCTGTCCAACCTTTGGCCCTTCAGATATTTTAAAAGTTAAGTACAACTCCCAACATTCCCTTCTACTCTCATCTTTTGACACAGGTCCCTACGCTAGTTTAAAAGTAAGTAAGTTGCAGCTATAAGCTAACTAAGTAGTAGCTATGTGCTACATAAGAGTAGTGCTATTCCCAGCCTTTACATTATCTCTACATCAGATTCATTTATTTCTATATTTATTTTGTTCATACAGAGGTAAACATGAGAAAACTGAAAGCTTTGTTTATTAAAGTATTTGCTATCAACCTTATCAGCAAAATGGTCAATTCCTGTGATCTGTACTGGAAGACTATGCACCACCCCTGTATTGTATTTACAATAAATTGTATTATTGTATGTACAGTATATTGTTAGTATTGTATAATAATTGTATTAAAGTATTGTATTTATCTTGTATGTATGTTTTTGAAAAACATGTAAATAAAAACATAAAAAGTTTTTAAAAATTTTGTTTTACGTATTTAAAAATATGATTTAACTCAGACCTGGGCAAAGTAAGGCCTGGGGGCCACACGTGGCACTTTGGCTGCCCCTGACTGACCCCTCAATACTAGACCTGTACCCCAAAAATTATATTGATTGATTGTCTCAGGCTGGAAAATTGTTTTGTTTTTTTTTATAGTTTATTTTATTAAACATTACCCGATCCATTGATTAAATCTGATGGAATGGATCAAAAATATTAAATACCTAATAAAAATTGCAACTAATAATAAGAAAAAAATCCAATGAACCAGGGATATCAATTTAATCTTTTTTATAAAATGTAGTTTTGCAATCTCTTTAGTGACAATTGAGTTGAACCTTCCCGACAATCCCAGATATTTGTGTGGCCCCTGTGAAACTGAATAGCTCACCCCTGATCTAACTGCATTTCCATGTAGATCTCAATTTTCCCTGATACGTTTCCCTCTCCTATACTGTAATAACTATGTCCCCACTATGTGTCTAATGTACCCTGATTGGGTAGTAGACATTGGGTGTGTAGTAGAGATGGACTAGAACTCGAACTCGAACCTAAGTACGAGCCAAACTTATCGAGTTTGAACAGACTCGGACTTCTCGAACTATCCTGGACCTGGATTTCTTGGACTTTCGAACTTTTATTTTTAATTATCGAATGTACGAATTGTTTATGGGATAATTATCGAATGTTCGAATTGTTTATGGGGTAATCATCGAATGTTCCAATCGTTTATGGGATAATCAATCGAACGCGGGAGCTTGAAAGTAGCGCACATGAGAATAAAATCGATTTTTTTGAAAGTTCTGGATATTCAAACATGTTCCCCCAACCATTTCCCAGGTCCCAGAGCCATTTACATTAAGTTACCATTGATATTTTATTTGTATTTCATTCAAACTTTTCAAACTATTTGACTATTTGAATTTAATGGGTGTTTTCGAAGTTTCGGAAGTTCGGCCATCTCTAGTGTGTACTCACCTAAAGCTGGGTACACACACTAACGATAAAGCCCCGATACCGTGGGATCCGACGGTATCGGGGCTTTATTGGTATGTGTGTACGCTCGTTTCCTGAACGAGTGCGCGGCCGCCAAACGATTGGGTGGGCCGAACGCTCGTTCGGGAAAGGCCGAAAATTACCATCGGCCACGCTAGACTCCCTATAGAGGAGTCTAGTGCGGCCGATGGAAACACACAGTCCCCAGCGTTCTCCTTATGAAGTTCATAAGGGGGAACGCTCGGGACTGTGTGTATGCAGATCTTTGAAAGATGACAGACAGGATCTTGCAGATCCTGTCTGTCATCTTTCAGAAATCTGGACTGTGTGTACCTAGCTTAAGATTCCATTAGAATTAGTATGATAGATACAACCAGAAGTTCTTTCCAAGCAGTTAAAAGTTATGCTGGGAAACACTGGGGCCTCCAGACAGCCAGGGTTGTACTCTTGGTAGTAAAAATATTTTTATTAGCTTACCATTATGCATACTTTCATACCACTTTTTTTTTTTTTTTACATACTTGGCGTGTGTACTCAGTTTGGGGTATAAAAGACTAACTTTTTTGATTATTGTTCAAAATATGTTTTTTGACTATATTTACCCTTTTAATATGGTTGCCACATGAATGAATGAGTAGCTCAGTTTGTTGTGTGTACAGGTTGGAAGTTAAAAAAAACTAACTTTTTTGATTATTGGTCAATTTTTTTTTTTACTATAGTTACCCTTTAAGTATGGCTGCCATGGAAATGGAAGGGTAGATCAGTAGATGTGTGTACCTGGGTCTACTTGAGGGGATATGTCTTTTTTTTGTGTTTACAACTAACTTCTATTGAGGATATATCAAAATTAGGTGTTTTTTTACTTTATTTACCCTTTAAGTATGGCTGCCACATGAATGGAAGGGTAGGTCAGTAAGTGTGTGTACCTGTTTCAGGTTGGGGGGTATGTGTTTTTGCATGTATATAAATATATGGAAGTGGGAAGTTTGCTGGACATCTGTACCCATGTGGGTAGTGTGCACTCGGATTTCATACCTTGTTCAGATCTTCTACCAGTCATCAAACTGAAATAGATGTCACCATAGCAATGTCAAAGGGCAATTAGAGTCCATGTGACAAAAAACGTGCCTGTCCGAGTGAACTTTAAATCTTGATTGGCAAAGAGAACTACACAAACATAAAGTGGGTATAGTGTTAACTACATTTACAAACTAAGACAGCATGCACTAATAATATAGCAAGCTGTGTTCATTTATGCAAAATTCTAGTGACTGTTAAACTGTTCCGGTTTTAAAAGGCAACTGTTGTTTCCAAACAAATTAGGGTTAAACAAAATTATGAAGTCTTTTTTTTTTAAATGAACCCAGGATCACACTTCTGGCTGCAACCTGTGAGAAATTATATTGCACAGAATGTTAAAACTTCCTGCTTCCAGTGACTTGAATGATATTACCAGAGCCTCTTCTCCTTCTTTCTCCCCAGTGGAGGAGAATGCTTACTTAAGACTTAAGAGGCTTATCACATGATTACAAATTGGTCACCACATGACTACAAGCTGGTCACATTCTACAAGCTGCTGAACACAGTAAGTGTTCAGGAAGTTATATTGCTTTTTAATTAACACTAACTTGTTTGGAGACCACAGTTTCCATTTAATGTATAAGAATAGGTAGGAAACCCTATAGCTATTTTACCTAGATCACCGAATATTATATGGCAGCACTATCCAAAACAAATAATGTTGACTGTCAGACTTTACAGGCTTCAGAAGCTTGAACTTGGCTGATAAATGATATTGTTCTGTTCCAAACACTCCTAAAAAATATACACTAGTCAGGATATGATCAATACTGTTCTGCAGCAAACCACTTGCGTCTGATAAATGGGTTTCTGGCAAAGGGCGCTGAGAGGGAATCTTTCACTGCAGACGGCAGTCAGCCACTCATCAAAGTATGTCTTAATCTAAGGCAGAGGAATTAAGAGTTGTGTGGTCTAGAGGTGAGCACTGTACAGATCTATCCTATGATTGATTGATACCAAGACTCTTTGCATTAATCCTGGACAAAAAAAAAAGAGGCCAAACTGTATTGCATCTGAACAGTGAACAAATCTGAGAAGGGAATAAATTCAGATAGTAGCCATGGCCATTCCAGTAATAAACATATTTAATGGAATCTATCAGAATGCAAGGGTTTTCAGGTATTCATAAAATGTAACAGTAATAATTTAAATATTTTTATTCATTTACAAAATTATTTTCTAGTTGCTTTGTATACCAACATACTGTGCATACTGTGGTGAAGATAAAAAACTGAATTTAAACTCCAGAACCTATATGTAAATCTCTGGTAATGGTGGTATATTAATTAAAGGAACAATAGACTTCTTTAAAGGGCATGTCCACCTCCCAAACTAAAATTTCACCAACTACTGGACCCACTGTGCAATAAAAAATCCTTACCTTACATCTCTGCTCCTTATGGGTCTCCTGTACTGTCTCTTCAAATTCCAGGAAACTGAAGTGTAGTAGCTGTCTTCCTGTCCAAAAGGTTTCTGCCTCAGTTGTGTCCTCTCAGTTGCTGCTGGCATGCGTAGGGAGCCCTTTCCTCCCCCAACCACTATATTTAGTCTTTAAAAATCAATTCTCTTCTCTACTTACAGCTCATCCTTCCAACGCCGTTCTGCATTGATGGCCCCTCAGCCAATCACAGCCACGGCTGCCAGTCCGACCCCCTGCTTTTAGTTCCAGCAGGCAGGGGAGCCAGACCAGAACGGCACTGGAATGAGGAGCTGTAGAGATGGGAATTGATTTTTAAGGTCTGAATATAGCTGTTGGGGGTGGGGGGGCATGGCCTACAATATATTAAAATTTTATAATGAGGGTGGAGATGCCCTTTAACAGATTTTTTTTTCTTTTAAATATTTCTATAGGTGCTCCTTTCTCCCATAATGTCGCACAAGTCGAGATATCAGCAGATCAACAGTAGAAGATCAGTAACAAAGACCTAAATTTAAATAACTGGCTCTAGAGTTCCAAGTACAGGAAACCAAGTGCTTTGATAATAAATGTAGCCAAAGGCACATACACAGTGATATTAATGAAGACTGTTCCCATTTCCATATACCCTCCCCCCCACCCACAACACACTCTTACATTATCTAAAAGTTTACTACCCACTTTCAGTAGACTATAAAAAGGGAGATTGAATTAATCATTCTTATCAGATTCAATCAGATGTTAGCTTTCAAATGTTAAATAATATCTGATTGGTTGGGGCAAAATGAGCACCATTTTTAATGATAAGAACTTTTATTGAATAACCCTGAAAATTTAATATTGTGTAACTGTAATAGAATGCTCAGTCCAGTTCAGTTTCCACAAGCCTGCGCCAAGCGTAAATAGCCCCATGCACCATTCACACACATCCAAATGTCTCTACCCATAAATATCTTTAGAAACGGTGACATAAACTGTAAGAGGGTGGCAAGTGCACAAAAAAATGTTTGGTGCAACTATGAAAGGATAACAATTCAAAAATATTGTCCACACTAATGCAACCAGTATCTCTTTAAACTTTGTTCTGCATGGATGGTCATTTTATAGTAAAGGTAAAACAAGTTCTGACCGGATTTACATTTTATTTTTTAACATTTTATAGTCTGCATAGTTTTTATATCCACTGTGTCCACACATAGCCACACATATTATCAGGGAATTAATTATTCAGTATTATTTTTAGTTGACCTTTCTCTTCAGTTTCTTTATGTGCATAAGATATATTTTTCTGTATTTTATATAAAATATATATACTTTATGATATTTTAGCAATTACAGTACATATTAAATCACTATATTTTGTACATCATTTTTATTTCCCTCTAATTTCTTTTTTTATTTATAAAGTTTCACAGTCCTCAGGAAACGCCCTTTAAATTTTCCCATCAAGACTAACTCCTATTTCTGCTTCTCTGCCCCATTCAAAAAAAGGGAATTCCTAAACTTTAGATGACATTACCCCGATAAGTCTTTTGTGAGACCTAACCTATATGTGCTATATACCACATACACTATCATCCACATACACTATCATCTACATACACTATCATCCACATAAACTATCAGCTTGCCAACGAGAAAACACACCCTGCAGAACTAGATTTAAACAAACTTGAAATGTACTGTAGATTATTACATGAGAAGACTTTTTATTTTCTAGGTTATACATTAACTTATGGCTTTAGACTTATTTAAAACTCTGTACATAATGTAAACTCCAATTTTTGGATTTAAGTCATTTCAATGTGAAATAAAGGTTACATCTGTTCTAAAGTGTTTTAAAACATGTAAAATAAAAGTCTTCTAAGAATGATCTCTATAGTTTTCAGTCAATTTTGCTTTTGCAGATGTAGTGAATGCTGAACAAACCCTATAAGTTAATAAAGATTTATTGATAACATTTAACGTGACAAGTAAACAGAGCAATTATGGGTGGAAGTATGTTTTAAAAAAACACGGCAATAAAGTAAGTAAATAAAAATCAAATCAGCTATCAATCTAAGCTCAGCAATGTTTTCATTGCTGTTAGAGATGAGACCAAATGTTTCCTTCTTGCAGTCTGGAAATATGTTGTTTTGTATCAACTAAACACATAGAAATATTTGGTTGCTTAGAAGAGGCTTTATTATTTTCCTACTCCTTTCTCCGACACCACTTGTTTTATTTTAGAGTGAGACTCGGTAACACAATGGCAGTAACTTTATTGGTTAACTAAGATGATAATTATAAGTTATTTATATACAGTTACAGCACTAGGATACAAGTGGGCATGCTCGTGCCTAATGCATGGGGGAAGTAGCAATGGTGCTGATGATGTCACAGCTCATAGAGATAGCTGGAAACACCACCCTTTATACTGCTATATATTTGCATAGATTGCAGCTTGAAGCATTATCCTTGGGGTAATTTTAAAGGCAGCAATGTGTTTGTTTTAATAAAGGTCACTTGTATAGAGAATACTGTTCTCCTTTAAAATGTAATCTTCTAAATGCTTGCAATGATTATCATCCTAGAGTTGTTTCATTGTTTCATTATGTGAAAGAAGAGGTTATAAAAGTGATCTACCAATAGATTTGGACTAGAACCGAACTCGAACCCGAGTTCGACACGAACTTTCATAGTTTAGATGAACTCAGACTTTTAGAACTTCCATAACCCTGAACTAGTTCTGGTTTTCCGAACTCGTGGACATATTTTTAATTATCGAATTTGCGTACCGTTCGCTAACCCTCGATTTCGCCCATAACCCTCGAATGTACCATTTTGTCTCATGGGGCCATGCTCAACATCATGAAAATCACAGTAGTAAGGAAACAAGAATCTCTACAGACATGCCCCATTCTAGTGCATCATGTACCTGACAAAGGTTCTACCTTAATCTTTTTGCTGTTATGTTACAAACTACATTTTCCAAATTATATACAATGAAGGACAATGAAGAAACAGAGTCAGAGGAAACCCTTATATTCAGTATAAAGTACATAAAATATGGGTAGTTAAAACATCAAGTCCAACATTAAAAACACAGGTAAAGATGTTCCAAACAGGCGGGTTCCGTTCCATTTCAAATGTTTTGGAATTACAAAAAAATTAGAAAATCCTAAAATTCAAAAGCAGACCTATAGAAGTCAATGGAAAAGAAAATAAAGTAAAGTAAGGGTACTAAAAGCAAGGTAACTTACTGTAGATGGCTCAGACACCTGGGAAATGACCAGAGGAACATGTACAAATCACTAAAACATACATTTAAGCAAACTTGCTACACGCAAGCTATTTCCGAGTTTCCGCATGTGCAGTATATTCGAGGCATCTTTCGATATAGTGTGTTATAAGCCGCCAAATGCCGGGGAAGAGGTGGAAATGAATCTCCATATGCAGTTGGCGAAGGCTGCTGGTATGGGGCATGTTCTGGTTATGGGGGATTTTAACTACCCTGAAATAGATTGGAGTAATGGAACTGCCAGCACCTCAAAAGGTATAAAGTTCTTAAATTTCCTATATGAGCATTTTCTTTCACAGATGGTAGAAGTTCCTACTAGAAAGAATGCGTTGTTGGATCTGGTGATATCTAATAACCCAGAGCTCATTTTGGAGATGAAGGTAATGGGAAGCTTAGGGAATAGTGACCATGATATAGTGTCATTTAATATAGGTTGCAGAAAACTAAAGTGCACTGGCTTAACAAAAACTTTTAACTTTAGGAAAGCTAATTTTATGCTTTTAAAGGAATCGCTCCTGCTCATAGACTGGGGGGAACTGTTTCTAGGTAAAGATACTGAGCAGATGTGGACCACTTTTAAAGGGATATTAAACTATAACATTTCCAAATCGGTACCTTTAGGAAACAAGTGTAAAAAAATTAGGTCCACTCCTGCTTGGCTTAATGCTCAGGTAAAAAGGGAAATGGAAAAAAAGAAAAGGGCTTTTAAAATTTTGAAAGCAGAAGGCACAGAACAGGCTTACAGGGACTTCAAAAGTTGTAATAAAGAGTGCAAGAAAGCAATTAAACTAGCTAAAATAGAAAATGAAACACGGATTGCCGAACAAAGCAAGTCCAACCCCAAGATGTTTTTTAAGTATATAAATGGTAAAAAAATGAGGACTGAGAATGTGGGACCATTAAATAATGGAGCTGAGGTGGTTGTAGAGGATGCCGAAAAGGCTAATCTGCTAAACCGTTTTTTTACATCGGTTTTTACTGTTGAGAATCCTTACAGTAGGGATTGTAACAATGTGCAGGGAGGAAATGAAGAGTCTTCACATTCGATAACAGAGGATATGGTACGGAATCAATTAGACAAAGTTAATATCAATAAAGCGCCAGGACCAGATGGATTGCATCCTAGGATTTTAAAAGAGCTTAGTTCAGTTCTAGCAAGACCACTGTGTCTCATCTTTTCAGATTCGCTTTTGTCTGGGGATGTGCCGCTGGATTGGAAAAAAGCCAATGTAATACCAATATTCAAAAAAGGTAGTCGTTCACAGCCTGGTAACTATAGACCTGTAAGCCTAACATCAGTGGTAGGGAAGGTGATGGAAACTTTGTTAAGGGATCATATCCTTGACTTTGTCTCCAGAGATCATCTTATTAGTAGTAGTCAGCATGGATTTATGAGAAATAGATCATGCCAGACAAATTTAATTGGTTTTTATGAAGAAGTGAGTAAGAAGTTAGATTCAGGCACAGCTGTGGATGTGGTATATTTGGATTTTGCAAAAGCCTTTGATACTGTGCCACATAGGCGACTAATGTATAAACTGAGGACTGTTGGCCTTGAAGAAAACATTTGTTCATGGATAGAGAACTGGTTATTGGACCGCAAACAGAGAGTGGTGGTTAATGGAGCTACATCTATGTGGGCTAAAGTTCTAAGCGGAGTTCCTCAGGGTTCTGTACTGGGGCCGCTTCTGTTTAATCTGTTTATAAATGACTTAGAAGGGGGCATTGAGAGCAAGGTCTCTGTGTTTGCTGATGACACTAAATTATGCAGAGCTTTGGAAACTTCCAATGATGTGCAAGTGTTGCAAGCAGACCTAGATAGATTATCAAAATGGGCAGCAGAATGGCAGATGAGATTCAATGTTGATAAATGTAAGGTGATGCATTTGGGATTTAATAATCCCTGTGCCACCTACACCATAAATAACTCTGTGTTAAGTGCATCTGAAATGGAAAAAGATTTGGGGGTTCTGGTAGATAACAGACTTAGCTGTAGCAAACAATGCCAGGTAGCAACAGCTAGAGCTAGCAAGATATTGTCTTGTATAAAGAGGGGAATGGAATCAAGAGAGAAAAATATTATTCTCCCTCTTTACAAGGCACTGGTAAGGCCACATTTGGAATATGCGGTGCAGTTTTGGAATCCCATATACAAAAGGGACATCTTGGAAATGGAAGCAGTCCAGAGAAGGGCAACTAAATTAATAAGGGGAATGGAGGGGCTTGAATATGCAGGCAGATTAGACAAGTTAGGGCTGTTTACATTGGAGAAGCGGCGGTTGCGTGGGGACATGATAACCTTATACAAATATATTAATGGCCCATACAGTGAACTCTCTGGTGCATTGTTCACTAATAGGTCATATCAGAGGACTCGTGGACATCCTTTAAGGTTGGAAGAAAAGAAGTTTCATCTTCAAGTTAGGAGAGGTTTCTTTACAGTGAGAACGGTGAAACTGTGGAACTGTCTTCCAGCAGAGGTGGTAATGGCAAGTTCATTGAATAACTTTAAAAAAGGCCTGGATAAGTTTCTAAAACTAAAAAATATTGAGAATTACTGGTATTAATGCATATAGATCTGGTTGATCCAGGGATACTTTCCGATTGCCGTTTGGAGTCAGGAAGGAATTTTTCCCCCCCTTTTTTAGCTGGGGTTTTTTGCCTTCCTCTGGATCAACTGTTAGGAAGGGTTAAAAAAAAAAAAAAAAAAAGGGAATAGGTTGGACTTGATGGACGAATGTCTTTATTCAACCTTAATTACTATGTTACTATGTTACTATGTTACTATGATAACCCTGGAAAGTAGCCTAATTTATTTGATTCCGCAGCTCAGACTTTTTAACTAGATTGTAAGCTCTATGGGGCAGGGACCTACTTTCCTCTTGAGGCAAGGTTTTAGCACTTATTTAGTTATAATTATATTTATATAATTTATATATTTATGTACTGAACTATTTATGTATTTCCCCTTTTTACAACTTTTTTGTATTTAGTTATTGTACAACGCTGCGTCCCCAACTGGCGCTTTATAAATAAACTATACATACATATTCGCTAACCATTCGGTAATCCTCATAGGTAGATTTTGTAACCCTAGTAGCACTTTCAAAGCCAAACTGTCAACAACACTTTCAAAACCAACAACTGCCAATCATGGAAATGAGTGCCAAGGTAACACAACTACAAAGTAGCGCAAAAACACTACGAATTTTACGTTGAGTGCAGTTATTGGAAAAAGCCCAGTGTGAAACTAGCCTGATATAACATCAGGAAGCTTTTTGCCCATTAGCATCAAAAATTACATCTCCCTTCGAGTCTCTGCAATCTGCTTGCAAACTCCAAAACACGTAATAGTTAATATACGTAGCCTTATTATTTAAATGACATTTCCTTTGAAAAAAATAATGTGCCCGCACACATTCCTAAATTTTATAAACTATGAAATGTTTGATTTTTCAATGCATGTAAAATTTTAGCCATATAGCGGATTAAAAAATCGATTTGCATTAAGGTCCTCCTATTATTAATTTCTGCAAAGGCTCAGCACGCTTGGTAAGAAAAGAATCAGAATATTCCTTTTGTCTCAAACTTAAACACAGTTTAATTTAGCAGAAAATTCTTCAATCAAAATATCAGATAATTCTTCCAGGGTGAGCCATGCATTGTCATTTCCTCACAGTATTTTTGTTCATTTATCACTCTGGAGGGGAAAAAAGGATTATTCTCTGCGTCTTCCATTAGGACAAACATTCATTTTCTCTATTTTTCAACTAATTTACAATGTGACAAGTTAATTGAATATTACAAGTGAATAGCGGCACACAAATGAACATTTATTTGGTGGGATTAGACTGATTATTTCTATGGCACAAAAAAAAATAAAGCAAACGCAGAATTGCGCTGGAAAGATTCCTGCCAAAAATTCAGCTGGATTCAAATAAAATATTTGTTAATCTGAACAAAGGTTCAGACAACAGAACAGCAGAATAAAAATTATAGGGGGGGGGGGCTTAGTGTGTAATGTGTGCACAACAGTGTGTATTTTTTATACGCATCAATGATTTCGAAACCTCAGAAATTGACAAGTGTCATGGTATATCAGGCAGAAACTCCGTCTATGGAGATGAAGAGAAGCACAGAAACATAATTGCTTCTCTAGACACGTTTTCCTTTCAAAAATTTAGATCCGTTTGCAGTGATGTAAAATATAAACATAATTCCTTGTGTGTGCGGTACATTCTGTTAACTTAACACACGTCACGTACTGCAAATGATGGTCCTTTTTTCTCCCTCTCTACTATAACGTGTACTCCTAAGGTATAGGGAGATGTACCAAAGCCACAATCAGCTCCTTTAAGGACGATAGGGGATGCATAGGACGTGACTACCAGGGGCACAGCAACTGCAACAACGAGGGAAGTGGGGGCACTTTCTTAATTTCCCTATAGGAGATTAATGTTAATGTTTTGTTGATCTTCTTTAACAGATAGAAATAATTAAGAATTTAGATAACATTTCAAACCTATTAAAAGATACAAATAATAGGAAAAAACTTTAAGAGATGATTAAAATAAATTGCTAAATGAACATTAATAAAAATGATCTAAAATTGCTAAATTATTAAGAGGAAAGTTTTCAGGAATGGTGAGAAAGGAGTTTGATTGATAGGTATGCCCTTTTTTCTGCCATCTTGTTTGGAATGTCAATGTGTAAAAGCAGCACCGGTCCTGTCAAGCTCCATCATTAATAACTAAGGGCAGGATGCACAGAAGATTCACAGCGAGTTGTTATTGTTTGCTCCACTACAGAAAGGAATTGGGTTGATAGGGAAAAAGAGGAATTATTAAATGCCAATGTCAGCACAACACGAAACCTCTCGGTTCCGAAATCCAAATGTTCCGTCCGAAACCGGGTGGATCGTTCGGATTGATTTCGAGACTCCGGACAGCATTTTCGATGATTATCGAATGTACGAAATTATCTCCGTGAACCCTCGAAAATAACTTTGGACATTCGATAATCTTTGAAAATAGTTTCCTATCATATTTTCGAGGGTTATGGAACATTCAAGGTTATTTTCGGGTATTACAGAAAATAACCTTGTACATTCGATAATCATTTGGTCCGAAATCATGAAATTACATTTGGTTTTCTGATCTTCGCGTTTTTCCTGAGATCCGTAAATTCGAAAATGGAACAAAACTTACCAGTTTTGCCCATCTCTAATCAGCACTTAACAATAAAAAGCCTGATGTTATGTCATCCTTAAACTTTAATGGCTGGGTCCAAACCATCCAATTTTCCAGGTCAACTGACCAATATTACTGTGTATCGGTGGCTTGGCCCTAAAAATCGGATGGCGTGTTTGTGGACGGCTGAAACCGTGGTCGCCCGTTCATTTGAAAAGGACAATTGGGAATGTTGGAAAATCACGTCGAACGGACGTCCATGGTTACTTTTGCCATAACCAACAGAGATTTGTCTTGGCCAACAGCTTTGTCAGTCAGGACAAAACATTTGATGGTGTGTACTCAGCCTAAAGGTGCCCCATACAATGGGTAGAGACATGCAAGTAGACATTTCCATTGATTGTCCCCAAATTTTTATCTTCCCAATCATATTATGGCGACATTAGATTGTAATATCAATCGTAATTACAATCTGGAAGGTCTGACGCTCTGATTAAATGAAAGTGTAATGTTGCCTCACAGTAGAAGACTTTAGACATTAATTACCAAACTAATTAAAGGTCGAAAAATATGTATGGTCCAATGAACAGAATGTACCAAATTATCGCGAAACGCTACCATTGTTTTGTTCTGATGGAGAAATAAATATTCACTGAACCAATGCCTGGACCTCTCTCTTTGGTTTGATAATTGAAATATATATATGGTGCATCTAAGTACAATTAACATTGTACATATGTCTATCAAAGTGGTTTACAATAGCAATTACGATCACAATAACCTTTTGTAGTGTATGGCCACCGTAAGATTGTCATTCTGAAAGATATAATTTGGATTGTGTCAATTTGAATGTTGTATAGACTGTAGGGAGTAAATCTTTAGTCAACAAAACCAGCTGTATCCTACTGATTTATTGCCTAACCTATAGATGCAGAATGGCGGATTAACTTACCTTATTAGATTGAAATGATGAACAAACATTTTATGGACCTCAGGGCAGTGTGTGGCCACCATAATATGGACCTTTAATAGAAAGCTCATGTAAGAAACTGAATCCTGAGTCAGTGCCAGTTGTTTCTATCCCCATGTCTCTTTTTATCTTCGTTGCTTCATTCACAGTTCCAATAACAACTATAGAGTTTACACTGATAACTCGACTAATGCTCTGCTGGTGAGGAATTTCATCTGCTAAATGATTCCATTAACATTGTCCTTTCATCTGATGCTTTGCTGTCACATGTCTGTTACCATTTAGCAGTACAGAGAGCTCTGTACCCCTTCCTAACACACACACGCTTTCAGTAAGCCTGACCTTTGAGGAATCATTTGGTTACATGGAGCCCTGACATCCGTACATCAGCCTGCCAACCTGTCAATGGTGCTTGTCATTTGCTCAGCATTCTTTCTGTTTGTCTGGATTCTGCTTCTAAATTTAATAAATTCCTTTAAAAAGAATACCCAGACAGAATATTGATATCATTGAAAATTAAAGGACAACTATACACAAAAATTACATTTTAAATATGTATCTGATAATTATAGCTAGAACTAGTTAATTCGTGTTCTTTCTTTAGAAATATTCTTTACCACAGAACAGTCATGGCAGTGATGGTGATCTATCATATGTACACAATAAGCAACACACTCATAGTGTACTTTCTAAAGAGAAAAGCATGGCAGCTCCCCTCCTGTGTGCATAAATACAAGCCAGGAATGTACTGTATAGGCTACACTCTCATAGCTTACTGAATAAGGGGAACAGTGTGGCAACTCCTACTTGTATGTATGAATTAACTAAAAAAAAAGAAATATTGGCTAGTGGACTGGTTAAAAACGGTGCTAAATTTGCCCCAACCAATCAGATGTTAGCTTTCAAATGTTAAAGTAATAGTTCACTGCAATAGTGAACTATCCCTTTTCTACATTGATTGAAGCCCGGGAGGTTAAGGAGCTATCCCTTACCTCCTGTTCTTCAATCAATGTTTAGATAGCCAGGAAACAACTTCATTAGATCTTACCTTTCACGCGATCCAGCGGGGCTGCTCTGAAATTCCCGACTGCTTCCTGCTTTTGTTACACTATAACGCGCATTATTGGGCATGCACATTATAGCGTAACAGAAGCAGGAAGCAGTCGGGAACTGTCAGAGTGGCCCCGCAGGATCGCGTGAAAGGTACGATCTTCTGAAGTTCTTTCCTGGCTATCTAAACATTGATTGAAGAACAGGAGGTAAGGCGTAGCTCCTTAACCTCCCTGGCTTCAATCAATGTAGAAAAGGAATAGTTCACTATTGCAGTGAACTATTCCTTTAAATAATATCTGATTGGTTGGGGCAAAATTAGCACCATTTTTAATGATAAGAACTTTTGTTTCCTCTTCAAACCAATTTATTACCAAAGTAGGGTGTTAATCAGTGAAGAGCAATATCAGAATTCAGTTCAGTTTTAGATGATTAATATAGAGACAGAGGGGTTGTTTCTGTGAGGACAGTGGATATACTATCCAGACAATTTGGATATTTGAATATTTACTCTGCCAGTCACACTATATTAAAGTGCAGGTAAAGCAGCTGCCAGGCTATGTATTTATTTGCATTGCATTAGCTGTTCAGTGGTTTGTAAGACAGTAAGTAGGCACATTGTGCAAGGTTTCCAGATGGGATCTAAAGAAAAGTAAAAGAATTCAGATTATTATGTGAAACTGTTTCTTGCATCTGCTTAGAACGTGAGCACAATACATTGTTTATACCGTATTACTCTGTGCTATGGAACTGGTTATGCAACACACGGACAGTCCTACTATAGGGACATTAGTACAATACATTGTTTATACCGTATTACTCTGTGCTATGGAACTGGTTATGCCACACACGGACAGTCCTACTATAGGGACATTAGTACAATACATTGTTTATACCGTATTAACTCTGTGCTATGGAACTGGTTTGCCACACACGGACAGTCCTACTATAGGGACATTAGTACAAATACCTTGTTTATACCGTATTACTCTGTGGATGGAACTGGGTATGCCACACACACAGTCAGTCCTACTATAGGGACATTAGCACAATACATTGTTTATACCGTATTACTCTGTGCTATGGAACTGGTTATGCCACACACCGTCAGTCCTACTATAGGGACATTAGTACAATACATTGTTTATACCGTATTACTCTGTGCTATGGAACTGGTTATGCCACACACACGGTCAGTCCTACTATAGGGACATTAGTACAATACATTGTTATCCGTTTACTCTGTGCTATGGACTGGTTATGCCACAACACGGACAGTCCTACTATAGGGACATTAGTACAATACATTGTTATACCGTATACTCGGCTATGCTTGGAACTGGTTATGCCACACACACGGCAGTCCTACTATGGGACTTAGTCAATACATTGTTTATACCGTATTACTCTGTGCTATGGAACTGGTTATGCCACACACACAGTCAGTCCTACTATAGGGACATTAGCACAATACATTGTTTATACCGTATTACTCTGTGCTATGGAACTGGTTATGCCACACACACACAGTCAGTCCTACTATAGGGACATTAGTACAATACATTGTTTATACCGTATTACTCTGTGCTATGGAACTGGTTATGCCACACAGACGGTCAGTCCTACTATAGGGACATTAGTACAATACATGTTTATACCGTATTACTCTGTGGTGACTGGAACTGGTTATGCCAACACACAGTCAGTCCTACTATAGGGACATTAGTACAATACATTGTTTATACCGTATTACTCTGTGCTATGGAACTGGTTATGCCACACAAACGGTCAGTCCTACTATAGGGACATTAGTACAATACATTGTTTATACCGTATTACTCTGTGCTATGGAACTGGTTATGCCACACAGATGGTCAGTCCTACTATAGGGACATAGTACAATACATTGTTTATACCGTATTTACTCGTGCTATGGAACTGGTTATGCCACACACACAGTCAGTCCTACTATAGGGACATAGTACAATACATTGTTATACCGTATTACTCTGTGCTATGGAACTGGTTATGCCACACACACGGTCAGTCCTACTATAGGACATTAGTACAATACATTGTTTATACCGTATTACTCTGTGCTATGGAACTGGTATGCACACAGACGGTCAGTCCTACTATAGGGACATTAGTACAATACATTGTTTATACCGTATTACTCTGTGCTATGGAACTGATTATGCCACACAGACGTCAGTCCTACTATAGGGACATTGTACAATACATTGTTTATACCGTATTACTCTGTGCTATGGAACTGGTTATGCCACACAGACGGTCAGTCCTACTATAGGGACATGTACAATACATGTTTATACCGGATACTCTGTGCTATGGAACTGGTTATGCCACACAGACGGTCAGTCCTACTATAGGGACATTAGTACAATACATTGTTTATACCATATTACTCTGTGCTATGGAACTGGTTATGCCACACAGACGGTCAGTCCTACTATAGGGACATTAGTACAATACATTGTTTATACCGTATTACTCTGTGCTATGGAACTGGTTATGCCATAATTGGCGTGCTTCCACAATCCTTGTATTGTATGAATACAACAGATATACCATGACCTGGATGAATGAGAACCTTCATATGTATCATGCAGCATGGATGTTATGTTAGGAGTGATTCACAGAATGTGGCCATCATAGAAATCATAATTGTTCAACCCCAACTGCTCCAACCTCTCTGGAAACTGTGACAAGACTGCAGTATCATGGCTGTCCTCCACTAAGTTGCTTCCCTCCATGGAGCCTTCTATTCATTCTGGCCCCAATCTCTGATGTCACAGACAATAATTGACTAGGCTTCCCATGAAAACCATTTTACACAAAACAAGCTCATAGTGCAGGGGGCATATACAATGAGTAGGGGCATAGGCAATGAGTAGAGATGAAGGAAATTACTAACAAAAACAATGTTGTGACTTAAAATACAGAAACCACTAATTAAAATAATTAGTCACTTGCGTTTCCCCCCTAAAAAATACACCTGGCTATCGACCTGCGACGTACCCTGTGTACGAACGGCCGTTTTGGGCAATAATCCTGCCATGTATGGGCACTTTATTGTCCTAAATGGCCGCTTGGTCAGGGATCATTGCCAGATCTGCCAGGCGGATCTCCGAACTAGTGGTTGCTTTGGCCAATAAAGTGCCCATAACACGGCACAATTATTGCCCAAAACAGCCATTCTTACACAGCATACGTCGTGGGTCGGCACCCGCGATCGCACGTGTGTACGTACCTTTAGGGGGTTAAACTCCTATATTAAATGTGTTTAGGTATCTATTTGTTGTATCTTAATTCATCAAAAGTCAATGCTGATCTATACAAGCACGTCTATTGGGTGCTTGTACAGAATTCATAGAAATGTGCCCACTATGAGTCCAGAAGTGCCATAATGTAGATAAGGGTCTATAAGGCTTCATCTTTGGACCAAGGAAAATTATGCAGAAAATGAGTCTATTTAAGAGTTAGACTTGGTTGAGAAGTGACATACATTTTCTACCTTGCTATGCAAGTTTCACACACAGGTATATAAAAAAAGTTCACAAGTTAACATGTGATCAAAAGGTATACAGGTGTAAAGACAAGAATAGCATACAGATGCTTTCCTGAAATATACCACATGTGAAGTTCTAAGTGGAGTGCCTCAGGGTTCTGTACTGGGGACACTTCTTTTTAATCTGTTTATGGGTATTTAATCTGAAATGGATATTGTATAACAAGTACACTGTGTTTGCTGATGACACAAAACTATGCAAAGCTTTGGAAACATCAAATGATGTGTAATTGCTTTAAAGGGAATCTCCACTCATATCAACACACATTTGCCATTTAGTTTTATTGAAGAACAGGAGGTAAAGGAGCTGTGTCTTACCTCCCATTCTTCAATAAAACAATCAGGAGCCAGGAAAGAAGGGAAGGAACTTACCCCCTCGCCTGCTTCCCCGGCACATAGTCTGACAGGTCCCAACGGACACTGTCTTCAATATGCATGGATAAAATTAAATGTGACCCGGAAGAAGGGATGTGTTTGTCCCGAAACGTGCGTCGGTCGGTTCTTGAGATAGCACATCAGCCATCAGCAGGACGGCGTTTACCCAGCAGTGAAAGTAACAGCTTCTTCTGATTAGCTTATCACGGACATTCCGGATGGCTGTCATCTTTCGTGCATCTGGATTTGGACTTTGTGGGACTTGATCACTACTTGGGTGAGACCATTCCTTAGACTTTTGAGCCCAGTTAATTATTGACTGTCCTTCATCTTAGCCCTACTACATATTTTTCTTTGGGGCCTTTGTGTTGGGGTATACCATCAGGACTGGATATGTTCCCTATTTATACTTATGGGCTGACAATCGATTCATAGTTATTGTTTCCTGTATATTCCTGCTTGGGGATACTCTGCCGATACTCATTTCTTGTTCCCTATGGAACTAATGTGCCTATATGTTTTTATTTTTATGGTGTTTTTCTGTGTGTGCATTTAAATGGATAGGGGGATAATTATAATAAAAACTATTTGATACTTTTATATATAGTGTGGTGTCCACCTCCAGACCATTATCTATTGATGAGGTGCGTATTAGCCCTCCGTTTTTTGTATATTGTTGGATGGTATTTATATGCAGTTGGAGTGCTCTTGGGTTCTGTGCCCTTGTACTACCTAGCTTGACCTTTCTGCTGTTTTTTCTGGCTGTTTCTGTTCTTTGTTTTTTTGCCTTTTTCTTATTATCTATTTATCCTATTGGCCCTAGGTTGTGCACCCGCTTTATTGGCGTTGACTGCTTTCCATCAATTATGCCCATTACACAACTTTTTGTGTACATGACACCCTTTTTCTTGTTATAATTTTAATAAAATTAAATGGCAATTTTTTTAAATATGATTGGAGGTAACCTTTAAAAAAAAACCCTCTTTACAAAGCAGTGGTAAGGACTCATTTGGAATGTGAGGTGCAGTTTTGGAATCCCTTATACAAAGGGAACATAATGTAAATGTAAACAGTTCAGAGATGGGCAACGAAATTATACTCACCTCCCCCTCACTCCTCTCCTCCCACAACTGAGCTGGGTACTTTACAGACCATATGCAATACTTAATGTTTACCCTGCATGTTGGATCCTCTTGGGGCTTTAATTTACTGTGGGTGATGTGGCCGATGGGAAGACACACTCTGCTAAAAGCGCATCTTCCCATTAGCCCAATCGCAGACTGTCAGTGACAGAAGGGTGGAGGAGGAATGGACCAGTTGGGCACAGTAAGTATTACTTAGAATCTGTAAAGTACCCAGAGCCCAGAGGTGAGGACCTAGAGATTTAGCTCCTCACCCTGAGTACTTTTTAGGTATGGATTGGAGGGGTGAGTATAATTGTCCTTTAATAAGGGGAATGTAGGGATTTGACTATGCAGGAAGAAAAGACAAGTTAGGGCTGTTTACACTGGGGTAGCAGGGCTTGCATAGGGATATGATCACATTGTCAAGTTATATCCATGGACCATATAATGAACTCTCTGGTGCATTGTTCACTAATAGGCCATTTCAGTGGACTTGTGGACATCCTTTAAGATTGGAAGAAAAGAAGCTTAATCTTTGGGTTAAAATGTTAATTGGATAGAGTGGGAAGGATAAGTTTCTTAAATTTAAAAATACTGAAAATTACTGATATTAAAATATCTAGTTCTTGTTGATCCATGAAAACTTTCCAATTGCGATTTAAGGTGGGTAAACACAGTAACGAGAAAGGGATGACTGTTGGTATCGTCGCCGTTGGCGATCATATGGAAATGCCCGAAAATTGCTCTCGCCCATGGTTTTCTCCTTGTAATTAAAGTATAGGGATTCGCCCATGGCTGGGGAAATCTGCAGTGCCGAGCACTCTCTCTATGATTTACATTGGGAGAACAGGGAGGTCCCCCCTCTTGCTGGTTTTTGCTTTCCTCAGAATCAACTATTAGGTAGGGTTCACTGGTTGGCTAAAAAGGTTGAACTGGATGGACGTATGTCTTAATTCAACCTCCATTACTATGTAACTAGATGTAATGAAAGTCAGTAAAACATTACTTCTACTGCATGTAAATACAAAAGGTGACAGGTCCATTTCTAATTAGAAATAATAACAGAGCAGAATATATGTGAAATAAATAGGACAGTGCATTTAGTATTCCTAGAGTATATGACTATTCAAGAGGAAATAATACCTCTACGCTACTTATCAACACTAAAATTGTTCATTCTACAAAGTCATTTTCTAATCTCAAAAATTCCCAGTACAGTGCTAAATGTATCTGTCACTTATAACAAATAAATTGTCTTCTTTCTTCTAATTAATAAATTAATGAACATTCAGGGATGTAATTAATGTCATAATGTTCTCTGGGTTCTTGTTCACTATTAGGTCTTGCATAAAATAACATGCATCCCTTTAAGGAGCAATATAGCCTGAAGTAATGTTTCTGCCCTTTAAATGAGAGGCTAGACGATAATGTTTCCTATTTGCATTACTGACCCCGGCTGGGAACTACCATGGCTGCTTAGTGATACCCTAACCACTTTTAACACATCTTTTTCTTAATGGAAATGAACAGGCAGACACGCAGGTTTGGTGAAAACAGTAGGCCACAGCTTTATTGACACATTCCATTACATGTGTTCAATTAATTAGCCAGATCTTAAAATTATAAATCCTTGCATAATTAGATAAAACCCCAGCCATAGCCAATGCTAGTATGCCAAGCCTCTGGATCCCCAGAGGGCATGTAATGGCTCCAAAACATAACCGCCACCAGGAGTTACTGTACGCCTACACGGAACTCCGACCGCCACCCAACAAGTATAGCGCCTGCTCAATTCCATCCTGAAACCTGATAGGAAGATATCAAGCCTGATATCATTCAGGTGGACCCCATCCTGTCTCATAGGAGACCTGGTGTGGCCCTCTAATTGGTGATGCATAACTACAACACCCCCCTGGGACATCACAAACCTCAAAATTCTGGTGTTAAGTACCCTCCTGGCTTTCTCAACTGCCCCTTGATCCCTGTCCACTTGCCATTGAACCCTGGGAATGACCTCCGACCAGACTAAAATTAGCTTCCTGAAAAAAGATAGGAAATGCAGCAAGTCCGCCTTCATTAGGAACAATAGATCAAAGAGGCAATACCAGAGGCATAAATAACCAGGACCGTGGGTCCCGGGTCAGCTTTACTAATCTGTACTACCTCCAATAGTACTTGCTCTTTGTGCCACCCAGAACAGGGTGGGTAGTAGGGGGTAGGAATGCCCCACTAGCCAAACTGAGGGCTGATGAACACCTATAAGAAAAAATTCAGTTAATTACTAGATCAGGACGAATGTATTGCTCCACACAATTAGATCGCCTGTGCCCTAACCTAAAAAATATGCTTCTGTCGCTGCTCCTATCCTAAAAGAATGGGTCCCAAATTCCTTTGGCTGAAGGCCTAGCTGACCAAGGGCTTTAAGTAGCACCGCCTCAAATTGAGACCTAGAAAGGGGGGAACCGTCCTCGTATGACAGAAAGGAAGGAGATGAGGGCCTGATCTCAGCAAAGTTACTAACAGCCTGAACTGGGCACCAGGAAAATGAGATGGGGAATATAGAAAACCATCTTCCTTTGCTGAATAGATCTGTCTTCCGTTTGATATTATATAATATAGTTATATTATATTAACTCTGATTGACGATTGAGAGATAAATAAATTCTCTTCCATCAACCCTCCCAGATGCTTAGAACTGGCTGAGACTAATTCCCCAACTCTCATCGCTCAAAAATATGCTAGCACAAAACTAGCCTCCAATAACTTAGCTTCATAAGTAGAATTACAAATCAGAGGTAGGGCCCCAATTAATCTGATCAGGAGCTTAAAATTAATTGGCCACCTGGACTTAATAGCCACCTGCTCTTTTCTCCAAACTTTTAGAATGGCCCTTACTATAAATTCTTTAAAACCGTCCTTCCAGCCCAATAACCTGAAAAAGAAAGACAATCCTGCCATCCTTTGTTGGGCTACTAAACCAGACGATCGAAGATTGTAGATGTTCAAGATAATCCAGGAGAGTTTCTAACCTAGCATGATAGTTAACGTTAATATCTCTCTCCTTTGACAAATTCAACCATTCAGACCATGCCTTACTGTGACTAGTCAAGGTTAAAGGGGCAACCGATGATTGGACCAACTGCATCAGCTGTTGTCTACTATCCCCCATTCCAGTCCTTGTAGATTGGCATCCGCCACACAATTAAGCACACCTGGTACATGCCAAGTAACGATAAAACAGCACAAGAGGGACTGGTAAGATTATTGATGGCGTAAACCACACTCTCATTATCTGTCCAGAATCAAATTTTTCTATTCTGCATCTGCTAACCCCACAGCTCCACTGCCACAACCATTGGAAAAAGTTTAAGGAGAGTGAGATTCTTACACTGAACCCCCCTTTTCCAGGAGTCGGGCCAACCCGATGCACACGACTCCTCATCCTGAAAACAAGTTCTACCGTTATAATTGGTTACAAATGTATTACTTTTAAATCATTGCGCAGCTCTTTAGTGATCCGGATATGATGGTGATGAGATGGAACACCGCGAGAAGCTAACGATAATCTTCTAGAGAAAACCCTTCCCATTGACATGACACTGCAACTGTCGTAATGTCACTTTCTTAACCTGGAGGAACACTGAAATCGCATCCAACATGTCCTTTACCTTCCCTGCTGGTAACCTAAATTCCATCTAAATTGTGTCTATCTAGATCCCTAAGAAGGACAAGATCGTAGTTGGGCCAACTGTTTATTCTTCTGATAAGGGGACCCCAAACTGTTTCACCAAAAAACAAATAGAACATAACAGAAAGGCACACTGAGCCGAGTCTCCCGGACCTACAAACAGAAAATCATCAAGGTAGTGCAAGATATTTGTGGAATTGGTTTCATAGGATATGGCCCATTCCAAAAAGGAGCTAAATACTATGAAAAGAGAACAAGATATGTCACAACCCATAGGAAGACATCTGTCACAATAATACTTACGACGTAATTATAAAAATTAAGTCTAATTGACAACCCAACAAGTGAAAGCATTCTGGATGAATTGGCAGAAGTCGGAATGCAGCTTCTTAGCAAGGCCCCAACCCCTGCCCTTCTTACCAGATGAATTTCCCTGTCGAAAGAAGCGTACAAAACCAATGACTGTTTCCTGGAGATACCATCGTTTACCGAGCTGCCCTTAGGGTAAGATATGTGATGAATAGAGATGTCCGAACGTAATTTAGAAATCCCCGTAATTTAGAAAATTTTAGAAAATATGTATTTTCATGCATTTTCGAAAATACGAGAAATCCTCGTAATTTCAAAAATTTTAGAAAACGCCGTTCGGAAAAGTTCGGAAGGCGGAAAACCAGAAAATCCGCGATATCCGCCGTTTGGGAACGAGGTAAATCCACCGCGGATTCGGGTTCGGATGCGCGAACTGGGCCATCACTAGTGATGAATTCATCAGAATTTTCCATTCTCCTTCTTAGGAACTAAACCTAAAGGGGAGACCCTTAAACTTAAAAAAGGCAGCTTGTCAAACAGACCTGCTAAGCGCCCCAGCTTAACCTGACAAAACCTTCTCCCTCGCCAATTCAAGCGTTTCCTTAACTAAGTTTAAATTCGTCGAAAACTTGGAAAATTCAGACAACTCAAACGGAATCCTAAAACCATCTTTAAACCCTTCCTTGATGAGCCATGTCTCTAGCCAGGGCTCCATTGCACCCATGTTCACTGGCGTCCGCCGATCTATTTCCCCAACCACGTTTTGCAGAGGGGCGTGATTTTTTTAAACATTTTGCAGCAGAGTGACACCCCCCATACCGCAAAAGGAACACTGAATCTGCAAGCCACCCCAAACTTGCAGTTGTACTCATTAAATACCCAGCATCGGAATGTGGTGGCGGCGAGTATATTGATATTTAGTAATATTAATTGTGTAGTATATCGTTTGTTCACCAAACCCACCGGGTCTGATCTGTTCCGCCCGCCTGTCTGTTGCTTGGAGTGTGTTTTCCGGTAACGGATAGGTGGCTGGGCGTCTCGGGACTGGGGGGTTTGTGACAGGTATCTACGACGATCCCTCCTGCGTTGATCCCTATGCCTATTCTGCAAGGAGTTTGTATGTTCTCCTCGTGCTTGTGCGGGTTTGTAAAGTGCTACGGAAGATGTTAGAGCTATATAAATCCACAATAATAATAATAATAATAATAATTATGTCTGTGAGAGTCGTCACTGCTCTCAACGGATGAGGAGTACCTGCTCCTTCTTCTACCATGTCTGTGTCTACTCCTCTCCCCTCTGGGCTGGCTCCTGTCTCTGGACCCCCTTCTCCCCCTCAAATTCCATGATTCTGGTTGGCGCTGGTGAGTTCCCTCTAATGGTGGACCTAGCGTCAACAAACTGGTCGCCACCATCCAACACTTTCTCTTGCCTTATAAGTTGAGCATCTCTGGCTACTTCCCCCGCCATTGCTGCTGCAACAGCTGGGCGGGCTGTTCTCTGAAACCAGGAGGCATGACCTCCTCTGCCCCTAGGCCTCCCTCTTTTAGATGCCGACACAGGGACAGCAGGGGACACGGGCTCCTCCTCCACTGCGGACAATTGAGGGTGGTGTATAGTATTAAAGGCCCTTAACAGGCCCTCCGTGGCAGCCTGCCGTCTATGGGTACCTGCCCGTCTGACCCATGCCCCCTGTCATCTCCTATAGGAGTGTGGGGGACTGGGACTCAAGCAGATGGGGGCGCAAGGTTAGAGAACCGGTCTGCCAGTCATCTGGATAGCTGATCTTGTAGTGGGCCTAGCCCCTACCCCTAGGTTCCATGTAACTGAGGAACCTGCTTCTAATAGCTCCTGTAGCCAGCCGGCCCCCTCCGCATTGATTCTCTCCCTTACCCTATTCAGCATCTGCTCTGCATCTTCTGCCATCCTAAGATCTTCCTCCTAACTCCTTGTGCCGCTTGTGTCTTATTGCTCTGGAAAGATCAAGAACAGTCTCCTCCAGCAATGGGGACAAAATGGTGGCGGTCACCACATGTCCCGTCTCTTTATACCCCCCCACAACGTCATTGATGATGTCATGCTCGCGGGTCTTTCGAGACCCAGCACGGCCAGTCCAGCCTCATGCAATTACGCGCTGACATCATTAGAGGCCGCAATTGGGACCCGCGAGACCATCTGGAAGGACAACTCCCAGTATTTCCGAGGCGCTCACCCCCCATCCGAGGTCAGACGCTCTGGCTCCTAACTCGGCCCGGAGCTACCATTCCTATTATATAATCTTCTACTTTTAGAACAAGCCAGATAAACTCCTTTATTGAGCCAATGGAGAAGTCCAATCTTGCTTTGCTTTTGAAGACCACTAAGTACAGGTGTGATTTCTGTTCAAAACCATTGAAGGCTTTGCATGGGGTGTGGCCACCAATCAGAAGGATTTTGCCTGAGAAATGGAATAAATAATTCCGGTCCTGTATAGGTCAGAATTAATTTAATTAGACAAACAGATTTTTATTGGTTTACAAGTCCCATTGGTGAACTCTCTTGGACCCTTTTCTTAAATGTAGCTAAATCAGGAATCATTGTATTGTTTGGTCTGGCTGCATTTGAAGAGCATGTTAAAGTATGATTATGAATTAAGGCATCCAATTTCAACATACTCTCACTTTGGTTTTCTAGCATGCTGAGCAGGAAAAAATGTATTCAGGTCACAAACACATGCTGCCATACATACCGGTACATGGTTTTCAGCTGCCATACATACAAGGTTTTCAGTGAAAGAGAGTATATACATGTCACGTCCAACTCCTAAAAAGTATTTCCCCAGCTGCTCCATTCATCCAATAGAAATCTTTTCTCTTAGCCTGCTGCAGTCCTCTCAAAGTTTCCACCCCACGTGGTGGCGGAATTGCAAACCACAGTCATTGTCCATAACATTACAACCATAATTGACAGCTATGAAAATAGGGACAGGATATGTTTGGAGGACTGCTGTTAATGACCATTTCAATGACCATAACCTGCCCTTCCAGGGATTTCTCTGTGTATAAATAAATGCTTCCAAAGTAATGACTTCCTGTTTCCAGGACCCCTAATAGTGTCTGTTATGGTTTCAATACCTGGGTTGATTTAGTTGCTCAGTAGAGATTTGAACATGTTTGACTCATCCAACAGCCAATCAGTAGAAAATGATTTTTCAAAAATGTATACACTTTCTATATAATACCCAGGTGTGTGCAATATAGATAAGTAATTTAAATTTCTCTCCCCATTGAACTTCCCCATTAAAAAGGAATAACCATCATTTATTTGACAGTGGTTTTATAATTTTCCAATGACGATTGTAAGCTTTTTGGGGGACATTCAGTCATCATCCCCAAAACCTTTTGTTTACAGCTCAATCTACATTAACAGTACAAGATAAGAATAAAGCCGTTATAGATTTCTCTTACAGATCAGTAACTATTGAAACAACGCCAGCCCTTGCCTTAAGGCTTTTGTAGAATATTCCAACAATGTACGGAACTCAGCGAAAGGCAAAGTTTAGACCCAAAGTAGGTTGAACTTCAAAGCACATTCCTTTGTCTGGTGTCCATCAATGTAGTTCTTAGCTGGCGCATAGAAATAATGTAAGTGTTGACACTGGGGAATAATTCTAGTAAGTGGAAAACATTTCTCAGAAATGAAGCAAGGCCAATGCACAAGGAGTGTCTATTATTGCACAAAGAGCTTAGAAAATACTCTTATTGTCTTCAGAATTCTAAAGCGCCTTCACCTTCAGCCCTTCTGTTCCACCTTCAGAATCCATTACTGCGTTCCTCCTCCCTAGCACGGGGAGCTCGGCGGAAACGTAGGGAGACAAGCTGGACATGCAAAGCGACAGTAGCAATTTTTAAATGCACTGATAACATCACTGGGCCACAAGCTTTTAGACCGAGTTCAAATCTGAGGAAAAAAAGACAAAAACATGAAAAATAACAGTGCTGGAACCGCGTTTATGGGTTAACAGAATAGAAACCTTTCTAAATAATGCAAGAATATTACAGTCATTTGCTGCGATAAAGAAAGACTCCCACATAAAGGGAAACTTTTATTCTACTTAGCTTTTGACAATACTTTCAATACGTAATACTTTGTGCTTAATGGTATTGGCAAAATAAAAGAAACTGTGTTATTAACTTAAAAAAATAAGGCAGCAATGCCAAAGCATTTATATCGGTTTCTTTACAGGCTGCAGTCAAAGGGCGGCTATAGACCAAAAACCCATGCGAGAAATAATCGTTCTGATGGTTTAAAGCACCATGAGGTTATGGCTGCCCAATGACAATAGGGATATCTAGGAACTGTATCTGGATTTCATCTTTATTATCTTATGATAAGAGATAAACCATGTTTCAACACAAAGATGATTTCATGATTTCAGAAAATGCAACAGTTATGGCTCCTTTTTAGTACCATAATAACCTGCATTAAAATCACATCACCAGTGAGACTACAAATTGAATTCACAACTATTTTATTATATACTCACAGTCAGGTTTCTACACTTCTCTCTTTGTATATGTTTGAATATTGGAAAATTATTATGTTCTCGACCTGAATGCCGATGAACGACCCTAGTTGGGAATGACATAAAATTTCCATTGGTCGGTGTGACAGAAAATTTCCATTGGTCGGTATCGGCTCATTTAATTTAAGTAGCGGGAGACGAGACGATCGTATGGGGATTGGTCGAGTCTGTGTGTGCTGTTCCCACAGCATGTGTGCGGATAGATACCAATGTGATCTGTCGGCATACATGCTGTGGGATTGCATGTGTATGGCCAGCTTAAGTCAGTAAAATGTGTTTTACCCTCTTTCTGCACCTGTGCCATTAAGCGTTAATATCCCATGATGCTCTAGTTGCTTTTTTTTTAAACGAATGGGAATGTGCTCTGTATTGCCTTTGCATATTTGATTTTTTAAGGGCTGGATTGCTTGGAACATATGTATGGTATATTTTGTGGTATTGGAAGATTTTCAAAACCTGTGCGATATAAGGCTAATTCCCAGTTCTGGATTAACTGGATTGCATGCCAGGAAATGCTTCTATGACCATCTGTTCCTAGTCAAGAAAGGACCTATCTACCTGTACCTCTCTTACACCAACTGTTTTTGCTCCCCTATCCACTCACTCTCTCCTCTATGGACCCCCGCTCCTTGCTGTGACTACACTCACTGCTTCTAATTGAAAATACTCAATTCCCTCCTCAAGGGGGAGGGTGGGCAGGTAACACTCCACTTTACCTGCTAAGAAAAAAAGTGAAAGTGCCTCTCCCTCACATGCTCCTGTCTTTATAACCCTTCCTCCACCTATCCTGAGCTTTCCTTCCTTAAACTCTCCTATCAGCTTCTTCCTGCCTCTCTCTCTTCCTACTTCTCCTACCTGACCACCCCCTTCTTTCAGTTTTGTTTTCCCCTGACAACCTGCCATGTCCTTCATTCCTTAGGGTTATTAGGTATCTGTAACGGAAGTTCAGCCTCAGGTCAGAGAAAGCCTCAGAGTAAGGTGGTGTGTGTGTTTGTGTGTGTGTGAAGACTGAACCTTGCTTGCTACAAAAAAAGTATGTGACATCATAATTCATAGTAATCCCCTAAATTCTGTGTCTGTGTGAGGACGGTGGTGAGTACCTGCTGCTGCCTGAGCATTTTTTCAAACTACTGTGCCAGTCCTTGTTGTCTTTTACCACTGCCAATTTGTCAATTATTTACCAATGCCTGTATGCCAAGTTGTCATAAAGACATTGGTAGAATGGTTGAAAATTTCAGGTTGGCATTGTCTGTATATCAAGTGCCATTTTACCACTGCCAATATGCCAACTATTTTATCAATGTCTGTAAGCCAACTTAGCATTTCAGGCATTGGTAATTGGTTGGAAAATGTGACAACCATTTTGCTAGCTACAGTTTTCCAACCACTTTATAAGTGTGTGTTGAGCATTTTACCAGTCTGTGTGTGAACTATTTTACCAGTGGTCATGTACTAAACATTTTTACCATTCTCTGTGTGCCAAGCTTTTTACCAGTGTTGATGTGCAAAGCATTTTACCAGTTTCTATGTGGGGAAGAACTGTGCTACAAGTAGATGTGGTATGGATTTGTGTTTGTGGGGGGGTTGGGAGCGGGGGCCCTATCACCAAATTCTGCACCAGGGCCCTTAGGACTGTAGCTATGCCCCTGATAAAAGAGATAAGCTGATACATTTAAACCAATCCTCTAATCAGTGGTGTAACTAGGAATCACTGGGCCCCTCAGGAAAACTATGATAGGGCACCTAGCTGTGCTTCATCCACAAAGGTTTTCTGGGAGGAGGCTTTAGGGGAGGACTGGCCCAGTAGGCTGAGGGGCAAATGCCCCCCGGGCTGGTCTCCAATAAAAAAGTTGGGCTGCCCCAGAAGCTATTAGTATGTTACGTGAGCTATTAGTAAGTTACGTGCTTAAACAGCCTCTAGCTCTAAAATGGGCAAGGAACAGAGGACATCTCCTCTGTCAGAGTAATAGAAGCAGCACAGCAGTGTTTAAAGTTTAGCAGATTACTTACTGATAGTTTGGGCAGCACATTAAAGGGTATGTCCACCCTTAAAAACATTTTTTGATATATGATTCCCCTGTCCTCCCAGCCCCAACCACTCTATTTTTATTCTTAGAAAGTTCCCCAAACTTTACTTACCTCCCCTCTTTCCGGCCAGCAGTCACGTCTGAGATTGGCTGAGCGGCAGCCAATCACGGACGAGGCTGCTGGGAGTTCATTGCGGCGGGGGAAAGAGGGAAGGTAAGTAAAGTTTGGGGCACTTTCTAAGAATAAAAATAGAGCGGTTGGGGCTGGGGGACAGGGGGAATCATATATCTAAAGGGTTTTACACTAGGGGGAGGGAATCCTGAGAGGGAGGGAGAGGGAGGGGGAGAAGGGCTGCAGTACGCATGCCAAACTTCTCCTGTAGGCCAGGTAGGAGGCAGAGTCCTATATGGACTCTGCTATCCTCCTGGTGGGCAGTTTTTGGGACTTTGGGGGGGACTACAGGAGAATCATATGGAGCTGGGATGTGAGGTAAGGATTAAACTACACTACACAATGGGGCCAGTAGTGGGGGGATTATAGTTTTGGGGGTGGACATGCCCTTTAAAGGAAGCTGAGAGCAGAGCAATTTATGGGGGTCTCAGGTATATAATCACATTTATTATTAGTCAGCCCACATTTATTATTAGTCAGTTCATAAGCCAGCATTAATCAGCCCTCCAGATCTTTAGTCAGTGTTGTCAGCCCTTCAGATCATAACCCACTGTTGTAAGCCCTCCAGATCATTAGCCAGTGTTATTAGCCCTCCAGATAATTAGCCAGTGTTTTCAGCCCTCCAACTCATAAGCCAGTGTTATTAGCCCTCCAAATCATTACCCATTGTTTTCAGTCCAGCAGATCATTATCCAGTGTTATCAGCCCTCCTGATCATTATCCAGTGCTATCAGCCCTCCAGTTTATTACCCAGCATTGTCATCCCTCCAGATCATTAACCAGTGTTAGCCAGCCCTCCAGTTTATTATTCTGTTAGTTATCTTAACCAGATCATACACTTGAAAATGTTGCAGACAACCATGTAAAATGACTTAAACAAAGTGTGTGTGACCCTAGCAAAGTGGGCGTGGTGAAACATTTTGCAATCTACCGTGAAAGGGCCACTTGTTTGTATTTGACCCCTAGGATAAAAGGTCCCAGTTCTCCCCTGAGGAGGCTTTATCTGTCATAGGAATAAATAAGAAGATGGCCCCCCTTAACTCCCGAACCCCCTTGCTCCCCTGGTAGTTACACCCCTGCCTCTATTAATAACCCTCTAATAATAATGGCTAAGGTTAGATCGCAGTGAATGCAAGTTTCCAATCACTCGACAATCAGATAACTTTACCTTTAATTTAATCCTTTTCCACATGGTAAATGTTTACATTCTTTTCCCCAGGAATTTGTTACATTAACTTAAAAAAAAACAAGATTATCTTTTAATTAGAGGACATACTAATGAAATACAATTAGCAGCAGTGTACTGATTGCAAGCGTAATGCATTTAAAGTGCATTATATCTTACCTAGCTGTGGCACATGTTTTTAAGAAGCCTTCTTTGATTATGTATTGATCTGGAAACTCTACTGTTTAGTCTGATGATTACAAACTGTATATTAATAGTCCTGTATGCACCATATAGTCATGTTTACCCTAAATTCTAACACATATACAGCAGTCTGCTATGCTGCATGTCATGTACACACTGATATTTTCTATATTATTTCTTTTTTAAACAGGCCCTACAGTGTTTTTTTGTCTGATGTGCATTCCTGGTGCCTTCTGTCTCTTAAGGGACCCTAAAAACCTTTAATTCATTTCTCTAATAAATAAATCCCTTGAAGAGACCCAAATGCGGAGAGTTTGGTCACAGTTGGACAAACCCCACTGCCCAATAATAAACGCCTCTCCAATTTCAATTAACATTCCACATTTCACTGAATATTGTATTTAACTCGTTTCAGACAATCAGGGAAATAAGATTTTCACACTTCACAGGAAATCGCAATCAAATAATGACACCTTGGGTTACAATAAACAGCGTGCTGTATATTTAGGATGTGTGCGCTAGCCAACTTATAAATTTATCTTCATTCCACTACTAAACAAACTAACAGTGCATTGCCAATTACCAGCTGTAAACTGTCTGCTGTTAAACTCTGTTCCAGGATCTACAAGAATTGTATCCTCTAAAACCACACGATAGCAATATAAATATGGCCACAATGGCATTGTCCAATCCAAGCTGTCCTCATAGCTTCTGAAACTCAATTTTTATCATCACCAGACAGAAGGCAACTGCGGGAGTCTATAGGTCTTTAAGTTTCTAGCTGCAAAATGTCAAATAAAAGGCAAACAAACCTTTTTTAGCAACTATAAAACACAATAAATCGAAACTGTGGAATATTTAGTACATAAACCAAAAACCATACCTTCTGTTGCCACAACCCTATGTGGCAACTGTGATCACCAAACAAATTATGGCTTAATAAAAGTATTTTTGTTGTACCTTTAAAATGAACCCTGGCTCACATCTCTAGGTAAAACTTGTTAAAAGTTATATTGCTGGAAAAGGTTTCTGAACACTTCCTGCATTTAAGGACAACTATACATATACTCACCTTACTCATCTACTGTTAACCAATGTTTAGTGCCCAGGGTGAGGACCTTAACCACCAGGTTCTCACCGCTGGGTTTGCTTTCTATCTTCTGCAATACTAACTTAAAGGAGAACTAAAGTCACCAGACAACATTATCCCAATAGACAGAGCACATTCACAAACATACAACAATCAGTGTCTCACCTCTACATTTGCTGTGGCTATTGGGTGATTTATGAAAATAAGTACTAGGGCACTGATGGGCAAACTAAGGCTCTCCAGATGTTTAAAAACTACAACTCCCAGCATTCCTATGCTTCTCTCTGTAGTTGAGGATTGCTGGGAGTTGTAGTTTTCAAACATCTGGAGAGCCGCAGTTTGAGGATCACCGTACTAGGGGACAGATCCCACAATCCACCTTAGCAAGTGTTGGCGTACAGGCACATGCTCTGTAGTGCTCAACAGATCAAAACAAGGAAGTTGCAGCCTTGCTTCCTATAAGCTGACAGCCAATCACATTACAGCACAGAGATCCTCCCTCTCCCTGACTCAGAACAGGGATTTCAGTTTTTTGTTTTCAAACACATTCAATGCTCCTGGCCTAATAATGATATAATCCTTTACTTTTCATTTCAGCAAAAAAAAGTCTGGGGAATACAACCTGCAACTTGTACATTTACTCTGTCTTGCTAAAAGCAGAACTCTTACCACTAGAATAACAGCTACTACATAGTAAGCTGGTAGATGTAGAATCTTTTACTATGAACATAATGGAAACAAAAAATAAAGGTAACTGTGGATTTGAACTTGCAAGCTTCTGAACTGTGTATTTTTAAACCTGGTGCCTTCCCCAGTGCACCAACACTGAATAAGCAGAGAGTCCAGCTACATTTGGAAGCTTTATCATTTGCTAGGAAAATAGTTTTAAAAAAAAGGAATATGGAATCCCTGATAAGACTTTGAAAGCTGCTTGTTAGCCTGCAGATTATTTACCAGCAACTCACACTGACTGGTAAATAAATTGCAGGGTAACAAGCAGCTTTACCATTCTTATCAGGGATTCCATATTGGTGTGGAGACGTCTGTATAGAACACTCTGTGCATAGAGACAGTGAATACTGGGGTCAGGGGGCGTGGCTCTTTGATTCATAGGCTGTGGGTTGTACTGGAAACAACATGGAAACTTTTTAGTTACAGAATCTATTTCTCACATGTACTAAATACATTTTACAATGTATAGGTGTTCTGGGGAGAAAACCTTTCACATTAGGTTTTTAAAAATTGAAGTTTAGTTCTCCTTTAAAGTTTCCTTTGTGGCTCGGTCCTACATTCAGTCTTTCTTTATTGAAGTGTGTCTTCTCATTGGCTGGGATCACAAATGCAGAAGTGGAGTTGGAGTCACAAAGGAAACTTTAAAGGATAAGTCCACCATCTATACAACTTGCTGTTAGTGGGTAGCTGAGGATTTAAGAAAAAATGTGGTGGTTTTTATTTATGTCTATCACCCTCCAATACCCTACCTGCAGTGGTTAAAGGTTGCTGTGCTTGTTCTGTCTTCCTTTGTCAGGACCTCGTCCACATGATTCTGAAAGCAGTATCATGCAGTTGGCCTCAGTATCCGGTCATTTTCACTTGCACTGTGCACACACACCCTGTTAAGTTGGCACGCATGCGCCGGTGGCGTCATCACGCATGGCAGCATAAAAATCAGACAGTCTCGACAGCCTCCTCTCCCCCAAAACCCGCAAGAGGAAGGCGCAAGATCTTCCTGCTTTTTTTAGCTGGTGCACGTAATGAAATCACCGGCACGCGCGCACAGCAACCTTTAACCGCTGCAGGTAAGTTATGGGAGGGTGATGGACATAAATAAAGACCACCATATTTTTCTTAAAGCTACAGCTTTAAGTAAGTATTGCAGAAGATAGAAAGCAAACCCAGCGGTGAGGACCTGGCAGTTTAGGTCCTCACCCAATGACACTCAAGCTACTGGAGTTAGTTTGAACATTAGCCTCAATATAATTTCTCACAGGCTGCAGCCAGAGATGTGACGCAGGGCTCCTTTTTAAGGAAATACCACAGGCTTTTATTTATCCCTAACTTGTTAAGGGACCACAGTTGCCCTTTAATGATTATATGCCCTATACCTTTAAACTTTAAGCTGTATGGACAGACAGGTTAATATCAATATGATTATAATTTCCTGCCACCAACAATAAGGTGCATTATAGGAAAAAAAACGCCAGGCCTCAGCCTGTGATATTGAGATGTATTTATTGATGGCTTTAGAACAGGAGTCACCCTGTGATCACCAGATTAGTGTACACATCCTGGATAAAAACATAAAGGTTGGGGAAAAGAGACAATTATTCAACTAAAAAAGAAATAGACTTGTCAAACAAATGACATAACTTATATTACCTTTTATTACTTATATTTCCTGTTAATGGGAAGCATATCTTGTAAGGCTGTGAGGATATCTTACATTAAAGGCAATGTTAGTGGAAAATATTAATTTTAAAATTCTTAGTTTATATTATACATACCTAGTTCTTCTACATATTCTCTCCCTTTTAAAAAATCAGTTGCATTCATACCCCTTGCTATTCCCTGCCTTGAAATTAGTGAGCTGACATTTCTGGTTCTGTAATGGTCCTTCTTTTTCCCAGAATGCACACTACCTTGGAATGTTCCTAACAGTAATCCCTACTGATTGGCTGTTGGATGGTTCAAACATGCTCAGATCTCTACTGAGCAACTGAATCAACCCAGGTTCTGGGTCAAGGGCAAGACCATAATGGTCTCTATTAGGGGCCCCTATATGCATTAAGCAATATATTGGTCTCCAGTTACCTCTACATTAGGACTGGCAGTGCAAGTGGAAAATACATTTTCAACCACATCTCCTAATCTGAGATCCATGGAGGTCACCAGTGGCGTCAGGATTGGTTGGCATTCAAAGGTTTAGGTCTTTTATAGAATTACTTGTTGATTGTTGATTTGAAGGACATTCACATAACTGCTGTTGCACATTCATTATTCACAAAGTTTCTATGCAGAATGTTCCCTTGTGTTATTGACCTTCACTTTCAGTATAAAGCATTCCTACTGAATTAGACAGTGGCTGAAAGATAAGTATTTTGTCACCCAAAGCTGGCTATATTATTTCCCAACTTAAGCAGGTTTCTGTTACTTTAGCCAGAGTCCTAATCATCTGTTCTGATCAAGTTTCGGGAAAACAAATTTCAAATGGAAACTGATCAAATGACTGGATCAATAGGGAACAGTATGGAGGAGAAAGGAATACACTGGATAATAGAGATGGGACCCGGATCCGACATGGAACCCCAAGGTTCCAAAATACGAACGTTCGGATATCAGGACTTTGGACGGCATTTTCGAGGTTTACCAAATGTACGAGGACATTTTTGGTAACCCTCAAAAATAACCCTCTAAAATACGATCAGAAACTATAAAGTACTTTCCGATTGTATTTAGGGTTATCAAGCATTCCAGATTATTTTGGAGGGTTACCGAAAATAACCTCGTACATTTGGTAACCCTCGAAATTTCAGGCCAAACCCTCAAAAGTATGTCCCGTTTTCAGGTCTTTTTGCTACCCACTGGTGAAACCAAAACCACCCATTCACATTAACCAATCTTCATCTACATATTTAAAGGAGCAAATCCACTGCCTCTTATTTGTAACCAGAAACCCACGATTCTTTAAATAAATAATAACCCCCTGACCCACACACCCTGAAGCATCCCCCCCTACACATTACACACACACCTGTGCATTCCCCCTATACCCCTCCGACGCATCCGCCCCTCGGCTCGTCCATCCCCTGCGGCAAACTTAGAATGGTAGTGCAGTGTGTCCATAGTGTCCGTAACTGCGGGTTTTCGATAATATTCACTCTTGCATTAACAACAGCAAGAAAATCATCTCATCATATTTAATAATTAAACGGGACTATTTTTATTTATCCTATTTTGTTGCCGGGACTAAATAACAAGTATCTTAACTCAATGATATTATTATCAGTGATTCCCACTGTATGGTCCTTGTAAATAGCCTAGAGGAAAAAGCATTAAACAGCCCTACTGTATATGCATTTAGCTTTAACCGGCGAAGAACAAAATCTTCATAATCCAAATCAAAGATTGCTTTGTTGAAACAATATACTAGTCAAACCAGCTTTTACATATGAAGGTAAATAGACATAAGGAGCATTTTTCTTCCACTTAAAAATGCAAATCCTTGATTAAAAAGAGCATTTAGAAAGTGTACATAAAGTGCTTAGTAATCGTGAGCTAATCAGTTGCTCAAGTGCCAATTTGCTACCAGCTGGCGAGACCGAAGCCACCCATTCACATTAAGCAATCTCCATCTGAAGATTTAAAAGAGAGTCCACTGCCTCTTTTCTGTAACCAGTAACCCTCTGATTCTTTTAAGAATAGGCCTATCCCTTTTCGAGCATCTCTCCTGCCACAACACCCCCACCCTGGCAAAGCTTCCACCCACAGGGCGCATCTTACATTTCCCCCCCAGCACACCTCTTCCTGGCGGACCTCTTCCCCGCATTACACTATGATGTGATCCACTGTGGCTGAAAAGTGTTACTGCACTGTGTCCTTGGTGTGTCCGTAACTTTGGGTTAGTATATAAGACCACCCAGTTTGTAATGCAGAGGCTACCATGAGCATGTTTTAATAGACCAAACATTTCTTTATTTGTACAATATTATAGTTCATGTAGGTAAAAATAGTTTGTGTATGGCCTCCGGTTGTGGCCGTGGCTAAACACTTCGTAAATTCAAACTTTACAAGGGGATGGGGGCACAGGTAGGCAAATAGATAGAAATAGATAGATAGACAGACAGACAGACAGACAGCTAGAGACAGACAGATAGATAGATGCATGTGGGGGGGTACAGGGAAAGAGTTGTGGTCTGTGTAGTGAGACGCTGCTACAGACAAGTGGGGGTGGCTTATTTTGTGGGTGTGGCTTGTGAATGGATGGTGCTTGAACACAGGAATGAGATAATGAAAGAAATCAACAGCTAGAAACAAGAAAATCTACAGCCAGTTGTATGTAGATGTAAAAAAAAAAAAAAAAGGCACCATATCAGCAAGAACACCATTTATTTATGCAGCAGGAAGAGCACTAATGGTATAAATTTGCAGCTGGCCAGACAAATACACTTAAGTAGCACCAACTACCCACTCCAGCGACACTATACTTTTACACAGTAGGGAGGGCTGTCTTAAGAATGGTTTATGAACTGGAAGGCTGACAAATATATTTTTTTTGAACTGGAGGGTTGAATGACACTGATTTGTGAACTGAAGGGCTAAGTGATACCGGTTTGTGAACTGGAGGGCTAAGTGATACTGGTTTGTGAACTGGAGGTGTAAGTAACACTGGTTTGTGAACTGGAGGGCTGACTTACACTGCTAATGATCTGGAGGGCTGATTAGCACTGTTAATGAACTAAAGGGCTTTCTAAAACTGGAAAATGAACTGGAGGGCTCACAATCATTGCTTATGAACTGGAGGGCTGACATGCTGGATAATGAACTGGAGGGCTAACTAATATTTTTTTATGAACTGGGGGGCTGACTAACACTGGGTAATGAACTGGAGGGCTCACTATCACTGCTAATGAACTGAAGGGCTGACTGATACTGGCTTGTGAATTGGAGGGCTGACCGATAATGGTTTTGAACTTGAGGGCTGACTGACAATGCTAAAGAACTGGAGGGCTGATTGACACTGCTAAAGAACTGGAGGGCTAAAAAACTGCTTATGAACTAGAGGGCTGGCTAACACTGGGATATGAACTGGAGGGCTAACTAAAACTGGGCAATGGACTGGAAGGCTCACTAGCATTGCTAATGAACTGAAGGGCTGACTAACACTGCTAATGAACTGGAGGGCTGATTAACACTGCTAATGAACTGTAGGGATGACTAACACTGTCAGGGGCCACAACCAGAAGGAAGCTGAGAGCAAACCAATGTTTAATCCCCTCCACCACCACTGTACCCAGTCACCACTCAATATTATGTCAAATGTCGATGTGTAATATCCCTATCCTACAGCTTTTTTCACTGATAAATTATGCATCACAGCCTGTTATTGTATCCCATGCTAGGTCCATATATTTTTTAATAAATCGTTTTTTTTTAAATTTAATCATAACATCACTATACCCCACCTGTTTTATTCATAAAGTAATCACCCTATTCATAATAATAAATTCATTATGTTTCTATTAATTAACAAGCCATCATTTTATCAATAAATTAATCCTCATATTTTTAAAAATGATTAATTAACCACCCCCTCTATTTCTGTATTAATTATACACACATTAAAAAAAAATACCCCACATCATCAATTACCCTCCTGGACCCAGCAGTCACCTGTACAATGTCACTCACATTCCTCCCCACAGCTACCAGGACTCAGAGCTGCTCCACCCACCAAACACCTGGGAAGAAGGTGAGGGAAGGGAACGGAAAGGGTTAGAGTGCTGTAGTAGTAAGCAGTTAAGGGTACGGTCCATCAAAAAAAAATGGGTGAAAAAAGGACAAATTCGGGGGCATACTCCACCTTGCCCCTATGTGCTGACGCCCATGCAGATATGATAGGTAGATAGGATAGATAGATACCATATATACTTAAGTATAAGCTGAGGTTTTCAGGCTTTAACTAGCCTAAAAATCGAACCTTGGCTTATACTCGAGTCAATTAGCTTTTCCTAATTTTTGAATTAAAAATAGGTACCTCGGCTTATAGATAAGAGAGAGGGATAATCCCGTTGTTGGGAACAGTTGAATAACTGGGAAAGAGACACTGGTGGATAATGGGTAATATACAGACAATTGTAATAGAAATGTCCCCCACACAGATAACTATAATACACATTGTGGGCAGTTTTTGTGCAGCTTGGAAAAGTGCAGTTTTTGATAATTTTATTGCAAAAAAAGTATGTGTGTTACTTTAAGATTTTTTTCTAAATGTGTTTCACTTTAATTGTTTTATATATATTTAACGGGCATCAATGCCCGTTTTCTAAGTCATAATCCGATCAGAAAAACCACTTTCCGGAAATCATTTTCCAGGAAGTGATTTTTTTATCCATTGGCAAAGAATTAGAAAAAAATAACTCTATTTGTAAATGGATCTCTTTGATCCATTCACAAATACTATATAGTAAGTTGTCACACTGACAGTTTACTATAGCAGGTAATGAACTGCAATCTGAATGGAGATTGCAGTTCAATACCTTGCACTGGACCACCAAGGAAGTTCTATTTGTGAATGGATCTCTTTGATCCATTCACAAATACTATAGTAGGTTGGTGTTCAGTTTAATACTAGAGATATACTAGAACTCGAACCCGAGTTTGAGTCGAACTTAACAAGTCCGAACTTGTCATTGAAAATGCAATAATCATTGAATTTACATTAGCTAACCCTAGACTGTATCATTCGCTAACCCTTGAATGTATCGCTCATTTTTGGTAGCCCTCAAATATACGGATCCTTTTCGATAACCCTAGAATGTATTGTTCGCGAACCCTCGAAAGTATCGTTTGTTTTCGGTAATCCTCGAAATTATCGTTCAATTTCGGTAATCCTCCAATTTATGGTTCTATTTTTGCTAACCATCGAAAGTATAGTTCGGTAACCCTCAAATTGACTGTAACCCTCTAATGTTGCTTGCGCAAAACTGGACGATTGCCCGCTCTTGTGTTTAAGAAGTGTTTAAAAAAGTTTTGGTTATAGTGAAATGTTCCCCAGACCATTTCCTAGGTGCCACAGCCATTTACAGTAAGTTACCACTGTTAGTTTAGCAATATGGATGGGGGATTGAGGGGGAAAGGGGGGCACTTGAATGGTGCCCCCTGAGTGCTCCCAGCTGGGGGAATGTTTTTTTCTCTTTTTTCCTGCCACCTTTCCCTTTTCCCCAGAGGTACCACCTGAGACAAATGTCTCACTCTGCCTCATTAGAGATGCGGCCCTTATCTCCCCAACAGTGTAAATGTAGATGTTTATTATTTCATAAGGTATGTCTTTTACCTCAAATCACCACTAGCAGTCCTTATATCTAAAATTGGCCCCATTCAGCAGACAGAAAGACTTTTGTAATAATACTTATCTTTCACAATTTTGAAAATAAGCAATAAGGTGTGATCATTTATGGCTTTTCGCAAGAATTGTCATTCAAGTTTATTTTTTGAAAATGATGAATTAAGTCCAACATGTGGTTGACCTGATATCACTGAACTAAGAATCATTTTGAAGACCAAACAACAATCATCTTCAAGGCCAGACCCTGGAAACAGCAGTTTAATAATAGCTTTATATTCACGGGTTGCCAATGCTGGTCTAGACATTGCATTAAATATATATGTGTTTCCTACACAGAATACTATTTTACTTGGCACAATACACAGCTCATGTGCTTAAAAAGGATTCCTGGTTGTTTATCAATAATGTATGAAGTAGATTAATCAATTGTCCTTAATTAAATGTATTAGCTTCCTATACAAATCCAGCAGTAAGCACTAATTTCTGGTCAATTAACATGGAAGCTACTGGTGTGTTTACTGCTTTACAGCTGTTAAAGCATTGGTGCATAGAAATAGAGAAGTGAGAGCAGAGAAAGGCCTAGTGTACAAAATAAAATAACTAAAGAACCAGAGTTTAATCTACAGAAAATTAAAGTCAGAAATCCACAATGTCTGAGTTCTGGCAGATCCGTGAATTCCTCTTCAGAACCGAGATCAGGTCCACCACTATTAATGTAAATAAAAATACTGAAAAATCAATTTGCAAAATCACGAAAACTGAAATTTTAATGTGAAACAAACTTCACAATTAAACTCAGAACATCTCTAGTTGCATCTATATAACAGGCCGCCTACATGCATGTTATTGTGGCTTAATATGTGACTGCACTTCTACTGTTATGAAAGCTTTAGGTCTACGTGGATCTCTCCTGATGGCCACTGAATTTGTGTGTATGTAGAGATGAACTAAATTAAGAGCTCCGGTAAAATTCAGTTTCAATTTTTCAATTTTCATTCCTAAATTGATTATCTCTGTGATTCAGACGCCAGCTATTTTAATGGTTCCGGTAAATACATTGCAGATTTAAAATCACAGGGAATGTTATCAGCCCTAGATTAGATAAAAAAGAAAATAATATTAAAGTAAGTAAGGTACAGTGTTTAAAAACAAATACTGTAATTTATAAATGTTGGCATGATTATGAAGCATAAACCTAGGCAGTATGACTTAAGCCTGGTCTAAATAGCATTATTAATCAGTGTATGGGAGAATGCTTTTTCCTTTTCAGTAGGCATGCTTTTTATATGTCTACAGGAGACTAATGTAAAATAGCTTTCTGTTTATTAAAGTTAGTATTCGGTTTGAAATAAAATTCAAGACTGGAAGGAAATACTTAAAAGGTAAGTAATTGAAAAAAATTACTTTGCGTCATCTTAATCTATAAATGAATATGTGTAAGTATACTGTGAGGTGTGTGTGTTGCTGCATGCCTTCAATCCAGTACTTGTTTTGCTCAAGCTAATGCTGACCATAGACACCAAAATCCAGTCGTACAAACAGATTACTGAAAAAATTTAAACGGATCCGATACAATTTTTTTTGGTATGGTCATTGGCTGATCGTCCATATGTGATCCGATGATCGCACAAAAACGTGAATATCCTGATATCTTATGACCATTAGAATCACTATGAGCCAACACTGAGAAAGGAAATTTCCCACAACGCATCTCACACATATCAACTTTTACCCCTGACTACACACAGAATTTGAAATAAGGCACTTGACTGACCGCTGAAATGTAAGGCTGAGTACATACCAGGCGAATTTTTGGCCAAACCGGACAATATTTTCGTATGTCAGTCATACCGAATAATCGCCGGCATTTCTGCCATCGCCAGCGATAGATTTCTGTCGCCCATCGGGCGTGTTGGTAAATTATGGGCGATCGTGCAGTCTCCTACGGACCACACAATCTGTCACGGCAAACTATTGCCTGCAGATGATTTTCTCTGTGACCGGCAGTGATTAGTCCCGGTCAGGACAAAAAATTTGCCCATGTGTACCCAGCCTAGGATGCTTTAGATTTGATATCTAAAGAAATGTGACAGATCAACAAAAATTGTGCAGTGGTGGTTGGGATAAATTATAGTTTCAGGTAATGGGCAGGTTTTTCAGTTTAGATTCCCAATAAACATTGGGTTATGATACAAAAACCCCTTTAAATGAAAAGTATGTATACATAAAGGATAGTAAGTGATCTACTATAAGATGATGAGACCAAAGATGATACCTTTAAACCTATTGCATTAGCTTACTGTGGAGAGATTCCCTTTTTTAATTCTATTCCTGCTCCATAAACTTTGAGTCAGCTCATGTTAAAGGCATACATTTGTTTTCATACATAATATCCTAATATTTTGTTTTAAAAGGATAACGACTACATTTTAGATCAAACCATTAGCAGAACGTTATAACCAACTTTAATTAAAAATTAACTGAATTTGTCACATCCTTTCAGAATTGCTTGTTTAAAGCTGGGTACACACTTGCCAGGTTTTCAAAAGATGACAGACAGGTTCTGCAAGATGAAAAATCCCGATACACAGTCCCGAGCATTCTCCACAACATATACACAGCTATATACACCGTATAGGGAGAACGTTGGGGACTATAGGGAGACTACTGCGGGTGAGGGAAATTCTCCCTCTTTCCCGAATGAGAGATCAACCGACCCGAACATTTGGTGGCCGCTTGTTGAGGACAGCTAGGTACATTCAGTACCGATAAAGCCCTGATACCGTCGGATCCAACGGTATCATGGCTTTATCGGTACTGTGTGCACCACAGGATCATCTCGTTATCGTTATACGGTTCCCTTTTTAAATTTACATTGGTAGTATTTACCCAAAGAGCGAGAATTCTGAGGCATGGTAAATCTATCTTCAAAAAAGTTTGTTTTTTTATTTAATGTACCAAACAAACAATATTTTTGTCATAATTATATTTAGCATGGTACAAATGCATATTTAACCACATTTGCAATAGGTCATTCTGTACCAGAATGCAACTGAGAATATTCAATGGTTTCCACAGTTAACTCCTGGAATGAGGGGGTTTGTTGCATGGTAACATTCTGTATGTGTACTGTACATTTACTCCCGCCTTTCTCCGCTGCTCCACTTCCTTGAGATTCTGAGACAGACAGACAGACATGTTGTTCCATTTTTGACTTGCAACTATCAGGGAGATTCAATAAAAGTTCTTATCCTTAAAAATTGTGCTAATTTTGCCCCAACCAATCAGATTTTATTTAACATTTGAAAGCTAACATCTGATTGGTTGGGGCAAAACTAGCAACATTTTTAACAAGAACATTTATTTTTTAATTTGTCTTTTTCTGCCATATTCCACTTCTCTGTTTCTGTGAAAGAATTACAGTAAATATCTATTTAGCATAATAGAATCAAAATTTCCTAACTAATAATTTATAATTAACTAGGTTGTTATAATAGGTATTTATCGCACTTGCTTTATTCCTACAATATGTAGATATATATACTACTCTATCCATCTCTTTTTTCTTTTCATGGAAAAATGAATGGACGTGTTTCAAATCAAACAAAACCTGACATATCTCTTTATATCTCAGAAAGTGCGGACTTTCTTTCTTTCTATTTTTTTGCCTTAAAACATTTCCGTTTTTATGATTGAAAAATATCTATACAATACGTCAACACTTCTTTTCAATTTCCGTGTCTGTTACAGCCCAGCTAAGAAGAATGTACTTGCTTTAGGGCTTGAAATACACACAACCACGCTATGAATTGATGGCAGGGAGATGTCTGAAGTTTGAGACATAAAGAGCTTTTTTTTTTTCCTGCTGCACAAATAAAATAATAAAAAAAGAGACTCTGCAATTTCTTTCTCATTCAACAAGTAATATATTGCAGTGGGTGCACGAAAAACTAGTGTATGGGCAAAATTGAGAGGCCTACATGACTGCTCAATAAAGTCTGCCAGGTGTTAGAGATTTTTTTTTTGCATGAAATAATGCATTGGGGGCATTTACTTTTTAAAAAATATTTAATAAAAAAACTGATACACTGAACTATCTTGGACTTTAGGGGGTATGGGGTGGTCATCAATAAAAAAAAGCTTGGAAATGCTACATTGCATTCCGTTTTTTTTGGTTTTTATTTTTTTTGGACAAAGCAAATATAAGGCAATTACCGACAGTCAATATACAATGTTATGTGCAGCCCTTTTAATTGGTATGGGGATATTTACAGCCTATGATATTTCTACATTGGCCAATATTACTTGACATACTAATGATGTACTGTATAAAGCTTTTACTTTCAAGAATTGTATCAGCTTGTTTTTTTACAGGCTTAATTGATTCATTTTGGCAATATTTAAAAAAAAAATTCCATTCAGTCAATTTCCTTTGTAAAGATCTTTCGCTTTCGACCAGCCGGCCAGGACGGAGGAGTACTTTTGCCTCGACTGACAGTCTGCCATGTTCAGCGTGGTTTGGATGCTCCTGTTTCCCCTTTAGCCAATTCAGACAAACGAATGGTCAGACGTCGGTCGCGGCCTGCCAAAACAACATGTACATTTTCCATCCCGATCAACCGATACAATGAATTATGACAAAGGGGATTGCCCCAAAACCTTCTGCACATATCTGGTCACAATAAAGTTCACTTGAAAGAATTGTGAGTGCGGCTCTCATTATCCTTATTCTATAGTACATAGCTGTTTGTGGTTAGCAGCCAAGAGAGCATGGCACCAGCTTAAACAAATACATAAAGAGGAGTGCAAGGAGACACTGCATATGGTGTGGACACAGCCTTATGGGTATTCCCAACAGTGTATTTTTTGTTTGTTTTAAAAAAAAAACTCCATATTTTTCCAAGTCACTTGCAGTGGCCTCTAGTGTTGCCCTTTGACTGGCTTTATCACGTCACAATGACCTTGCCATGAATGTTAAAGCAGGTCAGTGAGACTTTACAATACAATTGCAAAGCTACGAGATTGAAAAGTGACATGGAAAAATATTCAACTAGCCACGTGGAAAACAAGTTTTGGCAGGTTACATCAGGTACATAGATTCTATGTCATATATACACTGCTTTTTCTAATCAGATCTTATCAATGATAAACAGGCTAATTAACAGTAACAATTCAGTGTATGTACGGCTCATTTATAAAAATAAACAGCACAATAGAGATGCTTTAGAAGCAGTGCTGGATTATACATTTAATACTGACACCTCAAGGTTTACTGTCATCTGTTGAACACAACACAATTATTATTTGTTTCTGGGATATTGTATTAAACTTTACAGGAAAATCCAAGCCATGTATACAGCGTACTGATTGGATGCTGATATTTGCATTTTAAAATAGAGGTTTCAATTGGTTAAGCAATGCTCCACTGAGTAACAAGGGAGTTGTGGCACTCAGCAGATACATTTCAATGGCTTGATCTGAAAGGGGAAGATAATTTATCAGCATATCCTGTAATGTCAATTGATTGATTTTTTCTCCCTGCCATGTTTTCCTTTAAATTCATGGTGCCAAGTATGAACAGGTTAGAATTATTTTGTGGCTACGTGCATTGTATATTGTTTGCTTAAATAACTTGATATCCTTTGGTATGAGAACACTGCTCTCTTTTTCATTATTTAGGTGATTTCTTACCCTTAAAAACATCTTAATAATTCCATCAAATCTTCCCTATCTTAATCTTATAACAGGAGCAGTGTAATCGTACATCAGTGTGATATAAAGCCATCACATAGCAAGAGGAGAAAAAAAAGAGGGTGAGTTTTCAATTTCAGTGACAGATCCACTAAATAATACTTGAAATTGCAATGAATCTAATATTTTAGAGAAACCTTTCTTTCATTAAACGGAAGAGGCAAGGGGGTTGGTTCCATGCATTGAACAATGAATTAGACTGAGAGTTTTCAGACCAGCAGCAATCCATGTCACCTTTGTTAATTTATTTCGCTAACTGCCATCGTGAAACTGCAAAAAAAAAAAAGAAATAAAAGATTATGATTAATTGTTAGATCAGGAACAGCAAACTGTGTCCATTCAGCTATTGTAGAACTACAACCTAGGGCATTTATCAAAAGGCTTTTGGATGCCAAGAGGATTTTCAGTTTAAGAAACGAGATATAAATGCTTTGTAAAGAAGTTCTGTAGTTTATCATATTGTATATGTACAATATGTACTATGTATACACATGTATATGTATATTAATATGAAAAGGATAAGGCAGATATCTGGCACTAGAGTTTGATGTCTTATAGCTCTTAAAGGGGAAGATCAGTGCAAATACATATGCTTTAAAGAAGAAAAACTACTGAAATAAATGCTTTTAAATGCTTGACTCAGCCCCTGGGTTGATTCTGTTGCTCGAATTCAGCATGTTTAAACTATTGTTAGAAACATTCCATGAAAATGTCAGCTCATTAATGACAACAGCAAAGTATAGCAATGGGCATTAAATCAAATGATTTTTCAAAATGGAAGGGAGTATGCATATAAACAGAACAACAGACGATTTTGACCGAGACTGATCGATCATTCCATTAACCACAGGGTTAGAAAAAGTTTACTGCTCTGTCCAATTGAACATTCATCCAATTCGGAATAGCATTCAGTCGTCTGAAATTTCTGTCACAAAGGTCTATCAGGCCAACATATAGGACAGTGTGTGCACAACCTTAAAAGACATCTATACTATACACCGAAGCCGGCAGTCAGTAGTACCCAGGGTGAGGACCTAAACTGGCAGGTCACCTTCAATCTTCTGCAAAACTTACTTAAAGTTTACTTTGCAGCTCCGACTACATTTTCTCCTTGGCCAGAGTCATCAACTGAATGGAGGACGAAGCCATGAACATAATTACAAAGTAACTGAGGTTGCATAAAGACATACGTCCAAAATTTTCACCCTCCTTTTTAACCCTACCTAGCAGTCGATCCAGAGGAAGGCAAAGAAGCCCACAAAAAAAAGAAGCAATTGTTTCCCATAGCCAAAAGGCAATGGGAAATTATCCCTGTACCAACCATAACTACAGTATATGTATTAATACCAGTAATTCTTAATATTATATAGTATCCTCCCTGTACCAACCATAACTACAGTATATGTATTAATACCAGTAATCTCAATATTATATAGTATCCCTGTACCAACCATAACTACAGTATATTATTAATACCAGTAATTCTCAATATTATAGATAGTTCCCTGTACCACCATCTACAGTATATGTATTAATACCAGTAATTCTCAATATTTATAGTATCCTGTCCAACCAGAACTACAGATATGTATTATACCAGTAATTCTCAATATATATAGTATCCCCGTACCAACCAGAACTACATATATGTATTAATACCAGCAATTCTCAATATTATATTATCCCCGTACCAGCCAGACACAGTATATGTATTAATACCAGTAATTCTCAATATTATAGTATCCCCGTACCAGCCAGAACTACAGTATATGTATTATAATCCAGTAATTCTCAATATTATACAGTATCCCCGTACCAGCCAGAACTACAGTATATGTATTATACCAGTAATTCTCAATATTATATAGTATCCCCGTACCAGCCAGAACTACAGTATAGTTATTACTCCAGTAATTCTCAATATTATATAGTATCCCTGTACCAGCCAGAACTACAGTATATTGTATAAATACCAGTAATTCTCAATATTATATAGTATCCCGTACCAGGAGAACTACTAATAAAATGTATTAATACCAGTATTCCGCCATATTATATAGTATCACCGTACCAACCAGAACTACAGTATATGTATAAATACCAGTAATTCTCAATATTATATAGTATCCCTGTACCAAGGAGAACTACAGTATATGTATTCATACCAGTAATTCTCAATATTGTTTTAGAAACTTATCTATGCCACTTTTCAATTTAATAAACTTGCCATTACCACATCTGCTGGAAGAAAGTTCCACAGTTTTATCGTTCTCCCTAGAAAGAAACCTTTCCTAACCTGAAGATGAAACTTCTTTTCTTCTAATCTTAAAAGATGTCCACGAGTCCTCTGATTTGACCTATTAGTGAATAGGAAACTTTAAGGAAGTATTCCAGAAGATAGAAGGCGAGCCTAGCAGTGGGGACCTGCCAATTTAGGTTCTCACCCTGGTACAATTTTGTGATGGACAGTGGGTAAGGTGACAATAGTTGTCCTTTAATGGAACAATGGACATAGACTCAAAGGATTTTAGCTTTCTGCTGTGCAGTTGTTTCCTGTGCAAAAATAAAAGCATTTTTTTTTACTGATGAAATTGTGTTTTCTTACCCCTGTCCTATTGTAAAATCAGATTTCCATTCAAGAAGATCAGTCACATTTACAATTTCCCCCTCTCTCTCTTTGTAAATAATTTGCTAAAAAAAGGGTTTAGCTTTGTGTAGCACATTACATTTTAATCTGCTCCCAGAAAAGTTCTTTACTGGTCCTTTACATTTTTCTTTGTCCCAAGTTTTATCATTGAATGAAGATATTTAATTACCTTCCAAAGAACCACTGGGCCTGCTACAAACTGGGTTTATTCCAACAATGAGTCAGTGAATTAAATTGTTCCTCTCTTTTTCAGTCGATACGGCTTCTGTCTTGAAGATCAGCAGGTGGATTAATTAGATGTAATTAAGATTTCTTTACACAAATACGTTTTATAAAGATGTTTTCTTGTCTCTTCTCCTTGGAGAGTCTTCTACTGTAGCTTGTTCTCTACATACATTTCATTTCCTGCACCGCAATTAAACAGATCACTATTGTGCCACCAGCATTGCACTGTTTAAATGATAAAACTGCTCTTACAGAAATACAAAATGGGCATTTTACTGTTTCAGATTCTTTAATGCCAAGGCTTCATATTATGGTCGATCTCACAATGAAAAATCTATTTATCACACTCTCTCTCTCTCTTTTCCCATTGTATGATTAAAGTAAGGATGCCAGCTGTTTCCTCCTTTTTGAAAAATCAAAGCCAAGATCTAGCCATGAAGATAATTCATATGTGCAACCCATGCAAGAAGATATACCAATCCCCAAGCATATTTATAGAAGAACAGGTGTACGTAATTACAGTAATTGCATGACCACCAATCAAAATGCTTTAGAGTGAGGAAAACACAAATTATCATGTTACAGAAGAACGCAAACATGAAAGTAATGTTCATAGATGACATTGAGGGTCCATACCCACATTTAACCTAAAGCTGAATCCTGGGATCTAACAGAAATGTCAACAGGCTGGATTCACTAAAGTGAGTAAAATATGTATTCAAACGCAGATGTGTTTCCAAATATCATGCAATGTGCCCCTTTAAAACATTGGGTGCCAGTTGAATGAATCTGAGATGGCACAAATTATTTCAAAACGGGAACCATTTTGCATTTGTCTCACAAAATTATTTTGCCAACTGTGGCAAAACACTTCATTATTAACCACCCACTGAAATGCATTGGAACACTTCATCTCTGTGATTCACCTCAATGAGCAATTTCCCAATAAATCTTTTAAATTGGCGTTAGGCTTTCTTTCTGCTTTGAGGATTTTTAACAGCTGAACAATAGCAAAGGTGGCTGCTGTTTAAGAAAAAGAAAACCCAGGAGTTTTATGCATAGATATCGTATGGAAGATGAAAGCTGAGCTTCTTTAATTAGGAAGAATAGTCTCAAAATGATTTGAGGTAAAGGCACCGTCTAAGTACTTTAGTCTTATACTTTTAATTGTTACTTAATTGTTTGCTTTGAACTGTTTATGAGATATTTATATTTTTATTGGTCTTCTGACCCTCAGGTCAGCGGCCATTTACCTGTAGTAATTACGGCTGTGGGTAAACTTCGATGCTCCGATCCTAAAGTCCGTCGGTGACTTCGGCCAATAAGGAGACACGCACTAAAAGAAGCGTGTCTTCTCATTGTCCGGATCGCAAATGCTGAAGTGGGAGCAGAGCACCAAAAGAAACTTTATGTAAATAAATATATGGATAGAAAGTGAGCCCAGGGGTGAGGATCCTCACCCTGGGCACTACAGATGGCACGGGTGGCATGAGCAGGGTCTAGGTGAGTATAATTGTCCTTTAAACACATAATTAAATGGGTCTTCTGAGCAAATTACAATAGAGAACATTACATTTAAAAGGACGAGGGAAATAATAAACCTGCTACAAAAAGGAGTCACACAAAGAATCAGATTTCTGATTGTGCTCAGCTATTTAAATATATTTAAATCACTTAGCCACCAATCAGAAACCCACTGCATATTGCTGGCTTTACTGGTCTATAGACACATGAAAAAGATCCTACTGCCACCTACTAATCAGCATTAATGAAGAAAATTGTTTTGTGAATGTGATATGATTTAATCGTGCTTCTCTCATGCAGACAAATCATAAAACATGGTATTCTATAATCTAAATGATGAAGAGCAGGTATACGTCATTAGTTTATTACTGAATAAAACTGGGGAAGGGAAAATATTTTCCATGGCTCCAGAGCTCTACATAACCAGTGATCAGTAAGTTGTCATTTGCAGCATTTTTGGCATATTATGAAAATATCTCTAGAACACTCTAGATTAATGAAAGCATATTGCCTACATCATATGGATAGCACTTTCTGCACAATTAGTATAACTCTTCTTTATTTAGATGCTTGAATGATTGACATTAGTTGTATGGAGGATAGTGGAAAGTCTTATATACATGGTTATGTTTTAGAGAATGACCTTTTAAGGAAATTCTGCATGGTGCTATGACAGCTTAGTTTCACCAGCAACATGTATTGAAGCCAATTAGAGATGGCATTTTGTATACAATATATCAATACTAATATTGTACACATTGCATAGGAAGCTGAGAAATGGCATAGGGGACATGTACCAATGGGCAAAATATATATTTTTTTTTACAGAATGCACAGTTCCTTATAATGTTCCTAACAGTAATTTCTACTGATTGGCTGTTGGATGTGCCAAACATGCTCAGATCTCTACTGATCAACTGAATGAACCCAGGGATTGAGACCATAACAGACACTATTATGTGTTCTGTAAACAAGAAGTTAGTACTTTGGAAGCATTTATTTACACACCGAAACAAAAATCACTGCATTGGCAAATTATGAATGAATTCAGGTGAGAATTATCCGACTCACCTTGGAAGTTCCGAGGGTAGAGTCCTGCCTTGCAACGCAACATCATTGTTTTTGAAATGGGAAAATTATGGTCATTGAAATTACACAATATTTCCTTTCTAGTGGAAAGCATACAAAATTGTTATGAACTTCCTTCCTTCAACTTGAATATGAATGCTAAAGTGAATTGGTGCAAAATCCCATAAATGTACATATAACATGGGATAACTTTCAGTTTTCTTAACCCATATGTCTGTAACACATTAAATATCTGTAGCTCAAGAACTGTGGGGAAGAGACAACTTCCATGTTAATAACGTGAAGTGTTTCCTTTTTAAATGTGGAGCAAGCATTTTGTACTAGAGCATCCCTTCTAGTTTAAAGGAAAACTCAAAATGTTTACTTTAAGGGATGATTTTGCAGCTGTCTAGCACCTTGGCTTTCCAAAAGTGAAGTTTTTGCAAGAGACTTTACATTACATACCTATCTAAAATTAAATTCAAAATCACATTAAAATAACCTTTAAAGGGCATGTCAACCCCTAAACTAAAATTTCCCCCCTGCTCTTTATGGTTTTCCTGCTGGGCATCATGAAAATCCATGCTACTTCCTGCTCCTCTTAGAGGATTCTGGCATGCGCAATAGAGCTCTCCCTCCGGATCCCTCAGCGCTGCATAGATCTTTTAAAAAAAATAATTCTTCATATAATGTAGGATAACCCTCCCCCAGCCATTAACACTATCTTTGAAACTTTAAAAACAGCCCAGAAATGTGCTTACCCGACCTCGTTCCCTCTGCTGACCGACCGTCACGTCTGTGATTGGGTAAGACTCAGCCAATTACAGACAAGGCTGCCAGTCCAGCCCCTTTTGCTCTTCCATACCCAGAAGTAGCAGAAGAGGTTGTGACCAAGGGAATGTACATTTATATTTCTGGGCTATAGTTATTTTTTTAAAGGTAGCATTTAGGGTTTGGGGGTCCCCTACATTATATGAAGTTTGGGATTTGAGATACCCTTTAACGTGTATTTTATAAGATATTACATTAATATGTAATAGCATTCAGGGAAGAATGGAAATAAGGAGTTAACAAAATAACATAATTAGCACTACAATACAAGTTTAAGCACAATCTTACAAACCAAACAAAAGAAACAAATAGAAAAAAAATACATTTATTCTATAAATTGTAAATCGTTTTTACTAATTATTATAAGCAAGGAAGCTCAGAATAGTGTGGTCATATAATTTAGATATTCAATTCGTAACCTTACAAAAAGGACAGAACTTTTCAAATCTTACCAACAATATAACCTACCTATACCTCTACCCTGCTACATGGACAGATACATATACTGCCTTCTTTTTAAAGCCCCAGGAGAGTTTAAACATTACAAAAATAGAACAAGATGTATCATAGCTGTCATATTACCCCATAAAACAATTTTAAGCTTTTAAGCAAAGACGTTATTGCATTTTTTACACATATACCTTTGTTTACCCTTTCCATTTAGAATTATTAAACACATTACAGAAATATAGAACATTATTTCTAACTAGTTAAATAAGTCTACGCATTTTTTACAAAATAGCACAGCAGTATATTGTTTGTTATGAAGGAATATATCAATAGTGACTAAGTTTTCTGATGGGAAGGCAAGAAACATTAGAAGAAAAATAAAATAAAATGCAGCTTATAGTAGAATTATATGGATTGTCTTATGCAAGCATAGGGCAGTAGACAGAAACTAGACAGGGAAAGTGTAAGTAAAAACATAAATGTTGCTTGAAAACCCGCATTTCGGAAGGGAGTGCACCATGTTTGCACAGAGCCCTGTAAATATGTGTGCTGGTGGCGCTGAAGTTTTAAAAATCCAAAACTTTGCTAAGGCAATGAAAGAGGACATTTCAATCCTTATTCTAAAATGTGTACATTTTCATTTTGTGAATATTTGTATAATTGTCATCAGTAGGTGTGGCGACCCGGCGCAAGTTAGGGGGCGGGGTACTGACCTTGGGCGGGGGGTAGTCCCTCCAGGCATGCTGGTAACTGCAGGTGGCGGGAGGTCCGGGCATCCCTCTCGCGGGTCCGTGTGCGGCGCGCATGACGTCATCACGTCATGCACGAAAGCCGATTGGCCGTGCCGGATCTGCAAGAGGCAGGATTGTGGACGTCACAGATGATGTATCGCCCCTATAAGAAGGCCCGCGGCTGAGTCGGCGCCATTATGCGGCTGGAGTCGGCGCCATTTGAGGAAATTGGGAAGATCAGAGAGGTCCCCGCCTCCCTCCTAAAGTTAGGTTATGTGTTATGTGGTTTTTGGAGTTAAAATGAAATTGTTGGAGTCACAGCGGGGCGGCATCATCCTGCAATGGTTATGGTGTTGAGCCGTTACATGCCTCTGGGGACCCAGAGGCGTGGCATTTAGCTTGGCTACGGCTGGGATGGTCATTGGATCACGAGGCAAGGATGTACACTTTAAGATCTGGCAATGTGTGAACACATGTTATAAAAATGTGTTAATAAAGCTGTGGCCAATTTTTATTCACCCAACACATTGTGTCCGCCTGGTTAATTCTATTAGGTCTTAGGTTTCATCATACTAAGCAGGCATGGTAATCCCAAGTGAGGTCTGCATACCTTGATTTGTGTGGGTTTTTTTTTGTTTTTTGCTTTTGCAATTATGAACATGAATATTTTAAAAAAAAAAACAAAAAAGTTTTTGGTATAGTTACCATGAAATGAAAGTGGTAGTTTAAGGGTGCATCAGTAGGTGTGTGGACCATGTGTGCGGAAGGCTGGGGAGAAAGTTTTTACCTTTATAACCATAAAACTGACTTATTTTTTTTTAATATTTAGGTATGGCTGACAAGTACAGAAGGGTGGGCGGGTGGGAGGTGCATTAGCAGATGTGATTACCCATATATGAGTATATATTTCTAGTAATGTGAATTTTTTTTTTAAATTGTGGGGTGTAATATTTTTTTTAGATCCAGGTTCATTACATTTTTAAAAAAGTGTCAGTTGAGCTTTGATTATCTGTGTGTGTTGTGTGTGTTATTTATGAGTCACAGGATCAGTTCATTGCTTAAAAATAGTGTCAGTGAGCTTTGTATGTGTGTGTGTGTATTATGAGTACACAGCAGATACAGGTTATTACATAAAAAAGTGTCAGTCGAGCTTTGATTATATGTCATGAAACATCAGAATGTTCGCTTTGAAGGTTCATTGGATTTGTTATCTAAAAAAGCACGCTGCTTGCCCCATAATGTCCACACACTTTGTACCGGGATTCATGTCAGCTCAAAGATGGAGAGAAAAGAAAGAGGAAGAATAGAAGTAGTAGTAGTGAAGTAGTAAATTGGCAAATTAAATAGCATTGATTGGAATTTCTTAGTTAAACAAAGGATACTGTATGTATACAGATAAAATTATTGCCTCATATAAATACATGAAAGCAGTGTTACTCTGAGGTATGTTTGTTGTTGCATGTCTTCAATCCAATACTTGTTTTGCTCTGGATTAGTCAGGATCAGTATTAACACTCCCTTTATTGACCACTCCCTTTATCTGATCGTGAGGGCAAGCATGCTCAGTAATTACAATGAGGCAGCACTGGGGGGCTAAAATACTGTTATTTAAAGCTAGGAACACACAGTACAGATCAGTGAAAGATGGCAGACAGGATCTGCAAGATCCTGTCTGTCATCTTTCAAAGTCTGCATACACACACATGAACATATAGGGAGAACGCTCGGGACTGTGGTTTCCATCGGTCGTGCTAGACTCCTCTATAGGGTGGCCTTTCCTGAAGAGCGTTCATCCGACCCATTATCCTCTCCACATAGATCTTTGTGGCAATGCAGTTACCGATTAAGCACATATTAACTAATTCCCCAACTGAACGTCTACTTTTTTTTATACTTAATTTTTTTCAGACCTCTCCCAAAAAAACTAGCACTCAATTTGCCTTTCCTTTTACTCTGTAGTCTGTAATTGTATAATTCTAGTTTCCTGGAACTTTCTTTCTTTTTACATAGCTTTCTCTTGCTTTTCTTGTAAATGGAACATTGATTTTTTTTTAATGATTCTGTTTATTTACAAATAGGCTAATTTTACTCTACTTAATGAATTACTTTAATGATCCTTAAAATATTAAAGAGAGTGACAGAGATAGTACGCAACATAAAGATGGGAGAGAAGACCACTATAAAATGTAATGCTATTATCACTTCTGAGGTAAGTGGAAGAATGTCAGAGCTTCAATAAAGCAAAGCCTTCTTAGAATAGTTCCTTACTCCCAGAATTCCCTGAACAGTGGACAGAGCTATGCAAATTACTCATTTATGTCCTTGTGCCCATGGTGTCCAGAACTGCTGGCCTATAACATGCCATATAGACAAGTGTTATATTACCATTGATCCAATTTGTAGACATGACATGTTTCAATTTTGTTGATCTCGTCAATCTTTGTGCCTCGAGAGATTCTTTGTGCCCCATATCCTCTGTAGAGGTCAAGAGGAAAGTGACAGTACGATATTTGCATTAGCATCAGCAACTGAAGAACAAATGAAACGCATTTAAAAAAAGCTACGGCCAAAGTTAGAAGGGAACCAACGTGAGACATAGATTATGTTTGGAAACATAACTGCACCTGCTGCTGGTTCTTTTACAAAGTTGAGACCTAAGATTAATATCAGATCATTTCCCATGATTAATGTGGGAAATTTAAAGCATCTGTGAATAGCAAATCGAAAGATTTGATTTTTAAAAAAAATCCCAGCTATTATAAAAGGAAGCACATTAGATGCGTACCCAGACCAAATCCCTGTGGACAGTTGCACAGAATCCAGTAATTTAACTATGAGAAACTAAATGTGTTTCTTAAAGGGCCACTAAACTGAAAAATTTAACTTTTAAAAGGTATGTGTAATAAAAGAAAAGACAGGAGGGTCACACTTATATCAACATTTAACTTAGGGTACATGGCTTGGCATCAGCAATTTAGGATCGTGCAGCTCGGGGGAGCACCTCGCTGGCATCACTTTCAATAGACTAGATGGCTGCACCCTGAGCCTCATGGGAGTGGTGGCCCTGAGTGCTCCCAACTCCTCCCCTCTAACACCCATTTTAGCAATGCACAGCTCTATCTCTGACATAGTAGTGCAAGTGTGCTGGCTGGGGGGAGGGGTGGAGTAATATTCAAACTCTATCATTTCGCAAGTGGTTTAGACAAAAAAAAAATGGCCATCTCTTGGTTGCAAGTTAAAATATAATTTAAAATAGACCTTACCTGTGTATGAAAATGTTCAAAAAACTACTAAAATTCTATTATTTATAGGGATTACATGAATGTTGGAACAAAAAACTATGTAGGCTTACTTATGCTTTAATTAAACATTTTTAATTACATCATTCTGCAACCAAGGTGTGGGTGTGTAGTCTTCAATTATCTTCAGGTCCGCACATTGTGCGGATACATTCCCTAATGTGAATGTATCCATGAAATTGTAAAGCCCCCGGTGCTATATAAATCCTCAATAATAATAATTTCAACTTCTTTACCCTATATAGAAGACTTTTATTAAACCGTGATTATTCCATCATTCAATACACTAAATTAAACAGTTGTGTAAATACCTTTAATCTCCTGTATTTGGCTTCCTCATGAGCTACCTTTTCCATTCTCTTTGCCTGATGAGATCTTAATGGTGGCAAATCTAGGCACACTAATGCTAGGCTAGGTACACACACTTATGATAAAGCCCCGATAACGTTGGATCCAAACAAGCGTGCAACCTAAAATTCCCTTGGAGGCGTAGTCTCCCTATAGGAGAGTCGCCCCCAAGGTACGCACTAGCGCTGTATATGCTTTGTATAGGGGAGAACGCTCAGGACTGGTGATCCTGATCTTAGGTAAATGCCAGACAGGATCTTGCAGATCTTTACTTATCTTCTTTACTGTGTGTTTCCAGCTTAAGTTCTTTTTTGAACTATTTCATGATATGAGTGCAGGAGGAGGGGGGTTACCGACAGAAAGATCTGGCCAAATAAAATGTAAGTACTGTGCTAATGGCCTTCCAGGCTATCAACGAATCAAGCAAGCAAGTGCAAGAGACTATTCAAAGAAGCCAACGTTATTGTATGCAAGAGTTAACATTAACGTTATTGATCTGTAATAAGAGACAAGCTGACATTCCACAACAGACATCAACATTTTATTTTAATGCAGACCATGCATGCATATAGGATAGTACAATACTGGTTTGTATTTTAATTGAGCTGTGTGTGTGTGTAATGGCCATCAACAAAACTGAACTGTGAATAATAGGCTGATTCATTATTGGTCATGGGGGAGACTATGATACAGCAATGATGGCTTGGTATCTCAATAATATTGTTGTGTGGTTGAGTCCATTTACTATAAGATTGGAAAATATTGTTAATGATTGAACAATGTAGCACAGCAGCAAGAAAAAGGATGTAGTCAAAATGTGGTCAATGTACTGTAAGAATAAGCTTTCTGTACAAGAAAATTGTATAAAAAAGATGAAAATGTACCCTTTGCGCAAAAAAGGTTTAACACTTTAAAATGTAAAATACTAAACATTGCAATCTATAAAGGTTTCCAGTATTTCAGGTTATAAAATAAGTCAGTTATACCTGGAATTATCGAGTAATGGAGGTGAGTGTTCCTACTCTCACAGAGTCTTCCTCAGATAGTGGTAGAAACATATTATCAATCTATACAAAGAGTTCCTTTTTCTACTCCTGCCAGCCCCTCCAAAACACATACAGGCGATGCAGAGAAAAAAACATACAATGCCCCAATGCTTTAAATTTTTCGCGAGACTACTGCATCAGTGATCCCAGTCAGGTGAGAATAAGTTTCTGTTCTTCATAGCCCCGTATGCCTTAAAGAAAAGGCATTAAGGTTGCGCATGATTGTTGGTATATCTTAATTTATCCGTTTCTACATAGGCTACGCTGTGTTAATCCAAAATGTCTTGAAAATGGCCTAGCAAGTGCAAAATTTGTGGCCGATATATACTCGCTATGATAGTTATAGAAGTGGAAACAGTAATTTCCATTATCAGGCAACTAAATGAAGAAGCCGTGATTGGTTATTCCAGCCCTGTTGACTGGTGGGAGTATGATATGGTATTAAATACAGCAGAATGTCGCAAGCAAAATTCCGCAAAGTTAAAAATTCCATCTTGTTTTCTTGTGTTCTCATATTCTGTCCATTTTTCCACTTGTCTACATGCTAGCTTAGCTAATAATAAAAGGCTGGTTCTTCCAAAATGAACCCTAAATATCTACAGCAAAGTACTGTAATTAGGGATAAATGTCTAAATATAAGAATTTCCTAAATCTGCATTAGATATATAAGGTGCCATATACAATTATGATTTTAATGCTCCAAAATAGAATGAAATAATATTACCCTTACATCCTATCATACATATTACTGAATGTATTCTGTGCCCCTGAATGGATGAATTCTTATGTATAAGGAGGAATGGTAAATCTAAATTGGTAGGTTAAATAAAGGTACAGTACAATATGTTTCAGTGGACAGAATTCATCTTTCCAGAAAAGCCTTCAATGTCATACTAAGGAACAACTGATATCCAACGGGATTTATATCTGTGTTTGTGTCAGATTCTATATTACTTGATGTCACGGATCAAGCCTTGTTCTGGAAACCAGATGTATCCGCTAGATCAGCTATCAATGGATAAAGGGCACACAAGGTCAGCAGAGATGTTTCTTCCGTACTCTCTCTAGGGAATGGTTAAACTGATGTTAAGCAGCGTACATAGCTCTTTGTTGATGTACAAGCTGCAACCTGCAGCTCAGCCCTAAAAGGAATACTGGCAATGCTTAAGCTTGTTAACACTAACAAATTCTAGAAAAGTTTTTGGTGCTTATTATTATAGTATCTATAGGACTCAGATATAGAAAACAACACAATATTCCTAAATGTCCTGAATAAACAGTGACAATTATCCCATTACAGGAAATGTATGGTCATAGGAATGTGTAATGTGTATGTGTGATGGGGTTTAAAATCCTATTAGGTTTGCTGGTGTCGACACTTTCCATTGCATATAGGCCATCTTGATAAATGAACCTTATTGCCCAAAGACTTCAGTCACAACCGTGTGTATAATATGTTGTACAATATATTATTTAATTAATCACAATACTGTGCTTTTTCCCTTCAATACTCCTACAGGGGAAGGTAATGCACCACAATACAGTTTATTTGAGATGTATAATGTGTTTGGGTTTCATAGCAAAGTCTCACAAGCAAATATCCCCAGGGCTATTTAGAAAGCCATGAAGTGGATAAAATTCTGCCCTGACTATCTATCTGTTCATTCTGATTGGGACTCTACTTAAATATATTGGGGGTGGCATATAAACCTTAATCTAGAGGCCATGTCTTTGCAACCATGACTTGTAGAAGAACCTGTGCCAACATATTAAAGGCATACACCATTTAAAAAACTTTTGTGACAATGAAAGGGATACCATCCCAGCCCCAACAGCTATATTCATTACTCTAAAATCATTGTCAATCTCTACTTACACCTCCTCGATCCTGTGCTGTTCTGGTCCAGCTCCCGGGACTGCAAGCAGAGGGCTGGACTGACAGCCGCGGTTGTGATTGGCTGAGAGGCAGCCAATCACAACCGCAGCTGACTTCACTGTAGACAGTGCAGGACCGAGGAGGTGTAAGTACAGATTGACAATGATTTTAGAGTAATGAATATAGCAGTTGGGGTTGGGAAGGTATCCCTTTCATTGTCAAAAAGATTTCATAGCTACACAACTTCCTGACATGGAGGAATCGGAGGAAGGGAGAGGGGGGAAAGGGCTCTACTGAGCATGCCTCATACCTTGATGAGGTAGCAAGATACAGGCACAGGAAGATTCACTGACAGCTCCTACCAGCCGTTTCCTGCACTTTAAAGAGACATAACAGGAGAAACACAAGGAACAGGGGTTTAAGGTAAGGTACAATGTACAGTGGGGCCAGTAGTAGGTAAGATTTTAATTTGGGGGGTGGACATGCCCTTTAAGAGTTTAGAAATGGTATAACTTCCTCTCCTCTCTCTCCTCTCTCTCCTGAGTGGGAAAGCAATGCTCAGTGTGCATTATGCTGGAGAAAGTAAGAAGCTACTTGTTATAAGGTTATAAAATGGTTAAAAGAAAAGATAAAGTAACCACCGAACAGATGTAGGTAAACATTTACTTTTGTCACACAGATATATTTTGTTCAGAAATAACTTCTTTTTTTTTTAACTTAGTAGTTTCTGGGAAAACTAAAGCTGAGTGTTTTGGCTAGTTCCTTACAGAAGAAAGTATAAAAACCAAGCTTGACTAGCTGGTTTATCACTGACCCAGTTTTTTTATTTAGTTAGTAGAAAACAACAGAGTACAGGAAAGAATTGTGATAATGTGTCTTTTTCACCTGCAGTAACTATCAGTCTTTCCCTGTGAAGAATATTTGCATTACAGTGGCTGTATTGAGAATTGAAGTTTATATAATTATTCCTACAGTTTAATTTCCTTAATGTTTCTTTTATTGAAATTGCAGATTGGGGATAGTTCTGGTTAATTAGAGTCTGAAACAAACAAGGCAATGTTGTTTCCCCCGAATATAACATATTGCAACCTAACTTCTTAAAGCGAGCATCTATAAATAAAACGCAAGTCCGCTGAACAACAATATCACACCATTACATTCAGCTCAAAGGTTTAAATGTGACTTAATGGAAGGGGGTTGTTAACAAATCTGCATATTTGGCTGATTATTATGTCACATCAATAAAGCAATAAAAGAATTCCTAACTAAAAACTTTGTAAAATACTAAACTTCATGTAATATTTTAAATACATTAACCCACCCCTTCTCCCTTTTATTAAAATTAACAAGGGTTAAGACCAGAAATGATTGGTCCTCAACCTGGGTAGCAATATTTTGAGAGAAATACTTACAGGTACCCAAGGTCTCCATCACTGAGGCCATTGTGCATGTTCTTTCAGAGCATGTATTTCCATTGAGCATGCCCGGACACAATAGTAGGGGGGTTAAGGAGGATCAGACCCACATTTGCAGATTAAGGGGTGGGGTTTAGTTCTCCTGTAAAATATATATATATATATATATATATATATATATATATATTATATATATATATTACTGAAACGAAATCAGGGCACACTCACTCCAACCCTACTTGCCTGGTGCCACCAAAATCAATAGACAGTTCAAAAGGTAAAGTGGTAGGTGCACACAAGGGTCTTAATAAATAAATTTAATAGTGCAACACAAGGCACACCTTTTTATTAAGTGCCTGGGTGCTCTCCAAGTGTAATAAATATAATATATGGAAATAAAAAGATGCACTCACAAGGTCTTGTTTATGATTCAGCAACAAGACCTGTGAGTGCTCCTTTATATATATAATATATATACTAGTGTGGCTGAGAAAGTCCTAACGCTGGACCAAATCGTTGCCAGTATGAGTTTGTGAAATAAATGTCCCTTCACACACAAAGGAATTTGTGATAAGTGTAATAAAGGTAATGTTAAATTAAATGAAATGAACTGTCAGGATGGACAGTAGCACTGAATTAGAACCTCAAGATCCTGTTGTGATATGTTGGCTGTCCTGTCTGTGTATGGACGGTTTCACAGCAGTTTAATAAGGACTCAGTCCAGAGAACAATTTTAGTAGTTTAAGATTTCAATTCGCATCTTTTGCTTCTCTCATTGTGCTCTTTGAAGACCGTGCACACGGAGGGAATTGATCAAAGGGATCCTACACTGTTGAACTATTTCTTTATTTCCTGCAAAGTGTCTTTTTTTTATAAATGAATCCCTCAATAATATGGGCAACAGGTTAACTTTGTTTGCCAGGCGCCATTCTGTCCAATCCTTGGCTGTTCAGATTACTGTGTTACTCTGTAAAATCTTCTCTTTGCAGACTTAATCTGATTTTAATTTAAATATCCCAGCAATAAAGGAAATTGTTTAAACATTGGCTATGCAACTCCATATCAGACATGCTCATTAAAGTACTTTGTGTACTGCAATACTACAACCAATAACACTAAAAGTGAAACATTTCAACATCTATACATGGCTCAACATTCTTCTTGAGGGAGAGAGAGAAGAATTACAGCCAGTGGTGGAACATCCTGGGCCCCCCCAGCAAAACTATGATGTTCTTCATCCACAGTGGTTTTCTGGGTATATCTGTCATAGAAAAAAAAAAGATGGGGCCCCATTGGCTCCCGGCCGTCCTGTGGTTGCACCCCTGCTCCCTCTAGTTATGCCCCTGATTACAGCACTGTGTTTCTCCCTTGGTATGGGTGTGTGTTGGGGGTTAAATTAGTAAAAGTAACTGGTGGGTTTTCGTAGTAAAATATTTATTATTGTAGTTTATATAGCTTCAACATCTTCGTAGGTGTACAATTACATGTATACATTCACATCAGGCCCTGCCCTGAACAGCTTACAATCTAAGCACATTAATTTGAATACAACCTATCAGTATTTCTTTATGATTGTGCCCAGAGGAAACCCACACAAGCATGGGGGGAACATACAAACTCCTTGCAGATGTGTCAAGGGTGGATTCGAACTCAGGACTTCAGAGTGCAAAGCATCAATGCCACTGACCCACATATTCCAAGTAGAATGCTACATTTATATTTCTGGGCTATAGTTATTTTTTTAAAGGTAGCATTTTGGGTTTGGGGGTCCCCTACATTATATGAAGTTTGGGATTTGAGATGCCCTTTAACGTGTATTTTATAAGATATTACATTAATATGTAATAGCATTCAGGGAAGAATGGAAATAAGGAGTTAACAAAATAACATAATTAGCACTACAATACAAGTTTAAGCACAATCTTACAAACCAAACAAATAGAAAAAAAATACATTTATTCTATAAATTGTAAATTCGTTTTTACTAATTATTATAAGCAAGGAAGCTCAGAATAGTGTGTCATATAATTTAGAATATTCAATCTGTAACCTTACAAAAAGGACAGAACTTTTCAAATTCTTACAAACAATAATATAACCTACCTATCACCTCTACCCTGCTCACATGGACAGATACATATACCTGCCTTCTTTTTAAAGCCCCAGGAGAGTTTAAACATTACAAAAATAGAACAAGATGTATCATAGCTGTCATATTACCCCAATAAAACAATTTTAAGCTTTTAAGCAAAGACGTTATTGCATTCTTTACAAAACATATAACCGGGGTGTACCCGGGCCCAGGGAGAAAGGGAGGAAACACGGAAAGAAATAGAGACCCGGAGCGTCTAAGAACGTACTAAGTCTACGCATTTTTTACAAAATAGCACAGCAGATATATTGTTTGTTATGATGGAATATATCAATAGTGACTAAGTTTTCTGATGGGAAGGCAGAAACATTAGAAGAAAAATAAATATAAAATGCAGCTTATTAGTAGAATTATATGGATTGTCTTATTGCAAGCATAGGGCAAACTAGACAGGGAAAGTGTAAGTAAAAACATTAAATGTTGCTTGAAAACCCGCATTTCGGAAGGGAGTGCACCATGTTTGCACAGAGCCCTGTAAATATGTGTGCCTGTTGGCGCTGCAAGTTTTAAAAATCCAAAACTTTGCTAAGGCAATGAAAGAGGACATTTCAATCCTTATTCTAAAATGTGTACATTTTCATTTTGTGAATATTTGTATAATTGTCTATCAGTAGGTGTGGCGACCCCGGCGCAAGTTAGGGGGCGGGGCTACTGACCTTGGGCGGGGGGTAGTCCCTCCAGGCATGCTGGTAACTGCAGGTGGCCGGGAGGTCCGGGCATCCCTCTCGCGGGTCCGGTTGCGGCCGCAATGACGTCATCACGTCATGCACGAAAGCCGATTGGCCGTGCCGGATCTCGCAAGAGGCAGGATTGTGGACGTCACAGATGATGTCATCGCCCCTATAAGAGGCGCCCATGCGGCTGGAGTCGGCGCCATTATGCGGCTGGAGTCGGCGCCATTTTGAGGAAATTGCTGGGAAGATCAGAGAGGTCCCCGCCCTCCCTCCCTAAAGTTAGGTTATTGTGTTATGTGTTTATTGGAGTTAAAATGAAATTTGTTGGAGTCACAGCGGGGCGGCATCATCCTTGCAATGGTTATGGTGTTGAGCCGTTACATGCCCTCTGGGGACCCAGAGGCGTGGCATTTAGCTTTGGCTACGGCTGGGGATGGTCATTGGATCACGAGGCAAGGATGTACACTTTAAGATCTGGCAATGTGTGAACACATGTTATAAAAATGTGTTAATAAAGCTGTGGCCAATTTTTATTCACCCAACACTTGTGTCCGCCTGGTTAATTCTATTAGGTCTTAGGTTTCATCATACTAAGCAGGCATGGTAATCCCAAGTGAGGTCTGCATACCTTGATTTGGTGTGGGGGTTTTTTGTTTTTTGCTTTTGCAATTATGACATGAATTATTTTAAAAAATAAAAAAACAAAAAGTTTTTGGTATAGTTACCATGGAAATGAAAGTGGTAGTTAATGGTGCATCAGTAGGTGTGTGGACCCATGTGTGCGGAGGCTGGGGAAAAGTTTTTACCTTTATAACCATAAAACTGACTTTATTTTTTTTTTATAATTTAGGTATGGCTGACAAGTACAGAAGGGTGGAGCGGGTGTGAGGATGCATTAGCAGATGTGATTACCCATATATGAGTATATATTTCTAGTAATGTGTTTTTTATTTTTAAATTGTGGGTGTATATATTTTTTTTTAGATCCAGGTTCATTACATTTTTAAAAAAGTGTCAGTTGAGCTTTGATTATCTGTGTGTGTGTGTTTGTGTGTATTTATGAGTACACAGCAGATCCAGGTTCATTGCAGTAAAAAATAGTGTCAGTTGAGCTTTGATTATGTGTGTGTGTGTATTTATGAGTACACAGCAGATACAGGTTAATTACAATAAAAAAGTGTCAGTCGAGCTTTGATTATATGTCATTGAAACATCAGAATGTTCGCATTTGAAGGTTCATTGGATTTGTTATCTATAAAAAGCACGCTGCTTGCCCCATAATGTCCCACACATTTGTACCGGGATTCGTGTCAGCTCAAAGATGGAGAAAAGAAAGAGGAAGAATAAGAAGTAGTAGTAGTAGAAGTAGTAAATTGGCAAATTAAATAGCATTTGATTGGAATTTCTTAGTTAAACAAAGGATACTGTATGTATACAGATAAAATTACTTTGCCTCATATAAATACATGAAAGCAGTGTTTACTCTGAGGTATGTTTGTTGTTGCATGTCTTCAATCCAATACTTGTTTTGCTCTGGATTAGTCAGGATCAGTATTCAACACTCCCTTTATCTGACCACTCCCTTTATCTGATCTGTGAGGGCAAGCATGCTCAGTAATTACAATGAGGCAGCACTGGGGGTGCTAAATATACTGTTATTTAAAGCTAGGAACACACAGTACAGATCAGTGAAAGATGGCAGACAGGATCTGCAAGATCCTGTCTGTCATCTTTCAAAGATCTGCATACACACACATGAACATCATAGGGAGAACGCTCGGGACTGTGTGTTTCCATCGGTCGTGCTAGACTCCTCTATAGGGTGGCCTTTCCTGAAAGAGCGTTCATCCGACCCATTTATCCTCTCCACATAGATCTTTGTTGGCAATGCAGTTACAGAATTAAGCACATATTAACTAATTCCCTAACTGAACGTCTACTTTTTTTATACTACTTAATTTTTTTCAGACCTCTCCCAAAAAAACTAGCACTCAATTTGCCTTTTACCTTTAGTCTCTGATCTCTGTAGTCTGTAATCAGTATAATTCTCTAGTTCTCCTGGAACTTTCTTTTCTTTTTACATAGCTTTCTCTTGCTTTTCTTGTAAATGGAACATTGATTTTTTTTTTAATGAATTCTGTTTATTTACAAATAGGCTAATTTTACTCTACTTTACTGAATTACTTTAATGATCCTTAAAATATTAAAGAGAGTGACAGAGATAGTACGGCAACATAAAGAATGGGAGAGAAGACCACTATAAAATGTAATGCTATTATCACTTCTGAGGTAAGTGGAAGAATGTGCAGAGCTTCAAATAAAGCAAAGCCTTCTTAGAATAGTTCCTTACTCCCAGAATTCCCTGAACAGTGGACAGAGCTATGCAAATTTACTCATTTATGTCCTTGTGCCAATGGATGTGTCCAGAACTGCTGGCCTTATAACATGCCATATAGACAAGTGTTATATTACCATTGATCCAATTTGTAGACATGACATGTTTCAATTTTGTTCGATCTCGTCAATTTCTTTGTGCCTCGAGATTTCTTTGTGCCCCATATTCCTCTGTAGAGGTCAAGAGGAAAGTGACAGTACGATATTTGCATTAGCATCAGCAATCTGAAGAACAAATGAAACGCATTTAAAAAAAGCTACGGCAAAGTTCGGGAACCAACGTGAGACATAGATTATGTTTGGAAACATAACTGCACCTGCGCTGGTTCTTTTACAAAGTTGAGACCTAAGATTAATATCAGATCATTTCCCATGATTAATGTGGGAAATTTAAAGCATCTTGAATAGCAAATCGAAAGATTTGAATGTTTTAAAAAAAAATCCCAGCTATTATAAAAGGAAGCACATTAGATGCGTACCCAGACCAAATCCCTGTGGACAGTTGCACAGAATCCAGTAATTTAACTATGAGAAACTAAATGTGTTTCTTAAAGGGCCACTAAACTGAAAAATTTAACTTTTTTAAAAGGTATGTGTAATAAAAGAAAAGACAGGAGGGATCACACTTATATCAACATTTAACTTAGGGTACATGGCTTGGCATCAGCACTTTTAGGATCGTGCAGCTCGGGGGAGCACCTCCGCTGGCATCACTTTCAATAGACTAGATGGCTGCACCCTGAGCCTCATGGGAGTGGTGGCCCTGAGTGCTCCCAACTCCTCCCCTCTAACACCCATTTTAGCAATGCACAGCTCTATCTCTGACATAGTAGTGCAAGTGTGCTGGCTGGGGGGAGGGGTGAGAGTAATATTCAAACTCTATCATTTCGCAAGTGGTTTAGACAAAAAAAAAATGGCCATCTCTTGGTTGCAAGTTAAAATATAATTTAAAATAGACCTTACCTGTGTATGAAACATGTTCAAAAAAACTACTAAAATTCTATTATTTATAGGGATTACATGAATGTTGGAACAAAAAACTATGTAGGCTTACTTATGCTTTAATTAAAATAACATTTTTAATTACATTTCATTCTGCAACCAAGGTATGCTGGGAGTTGTAGTCTTCAATTATCTTCAGGTCCGCACATTGTGCGGATACATTCACCTAATGTGAATGTATCCATGAAATTGTAAAGCCCCCCGGTGCTATATAAATCCTCAATAATAATAATATTCAACTTCTTTACCCTATATAGAAGACTTTTATTGAAACCGTGATTATTCCATCATTTCAATACACTAAATTAAACAGTTGTGTAAATACCTTTAATCTCCTGTATTTGGCTTCCTCATGAGCTACCTTTCTTCCATTCTCTTTGCCTGATGAGATCTTACTGGTGGCAAATCTAGGCACACTACCTGCTAGGCTAGGTACACACACTTATGATAAAGCCCCGATAACGTTGGATCCAAACAAGCGTGCAACCTAAAATCTCCCTTGGAGGCGGTAGTCTCCCTATAGGAGAGTCGCCCCAAGCGTACTCACTATGCGCTGTATATGCTATGTATAGGGGAGAACGCTCAGGACTGTGTGTATCCTGATCTTAGGTAAATGCCAGACAGGATCTTGCAGATCTTTACTTATCTTCTTTACTGTGTGTTTCCAGCTTAAGTTCTTTTTTGAACTATTTCATGATAATGAGTGCAGGAGGAGGGGGGTTACCGACAGAAAGATCTGGCCAATTATAAAATGTAAGTACTGTGCTAATGGCCTTCCAGGCTATCAACGAAATCAAGCCAAGTGCAAGAGACTATTCAAAGAAGCAAACGTTATTGTATGCAAGAGTTAACATTAACGTTATTGATCTGTAATAAGAGACAAGCTGACATTCCACAACAGACATCAACATTTTATTTTAATGCAGACAATGCATGCAATTATAAGGATAGTACAATACTGGTTTTGTATTTTAATTGAGCTGTGTGTGTGTGTAATGGCCATCAACAAAACTGAACTGTGAATAATAGGCTGATTCCATTATTGGTCATGGGGGAGACTATGATACAGCAATGATGGCTTGGTTATCCAATAATATTGTTGTGTGGTTGAGTCCATTTACTTATAAGATTGGAAAATATTTTGTTAATGATTGAACAATGTAGCACAGCAGCAAGAAAAAGGATGTAGTCAAAATGTGGTCAATGTACTGTAAGAATAAGCTTTCTGTACAAGAAAATTGTATAAAAAGATGAAAATGTCACCCTTTGCGCAAAAAAGGTTTAACACTTTAAAATGTAAAATACTAAACATTGCAATCTATAAAGGTTTCCAGTATTTCAGGTTATAAAATAAGTCAGTTATACCTGGAATTATCGAGTAATGGAGGTGATGTTTCCTACTCTCACAGAGTCTTCCTCAGATAGTGGTAGAAACATATTATCCAACTCTATACAAAAGAGTTTCCTTTTTCCTACTCCTGCCAGCCCCTCCAAAACACATACAGGCCGATGCAGAGAAAAAAACATACAATGCCCCAATGCTTTAAATTTCTTTCGCGAGACTTACTGCATCACGTGATCCCAGTCAGGTGAGACATAAGTTTCCTGTTCTTCATCGGCCCCGTATGCCTCTAAAGAAAAGGCATTAAGGTTTGCGCATGATTGTTGCGTATATCTTAATTTATCCGTTTCTACATAGGCTACGCTGTGTTAATTCCAAAATGTCTTGAAAATGGCTCAGCAAGTGCAAAATTTGTGGCCGATATAGCATCACTATGATAGTGTATAGAAGTGGAAACAGTAATTTCCATTATCAGGCAGCTAAATGAAGAAGCCGTGATTGGTTATTCCAGCCCTGTTGACTGGTGGAGTATGATATGGTATTAAATACAGCAGAATGTCGCAAAGCAAAATTCCGCAAAGTCTACAAAATTCCATCTTGTTTTCTTGTGTTCTCATTATTCTGTCCATTTTTCCACTTGTCTACATGCTAGCTTAGCTAATAATAAAAAGGCTGGTTCTTCCAAAATGAACCCTAAATATCTACAGCAAAGTACTGTAATTAGGTGATAAATGTCTAAATATAAGAATTTCCTAAATCTGCATTAGATATATAAGGTGCCATATACAATTATGATTTTAATGCTCCAAAATAGAATGAAATAGAATATTACCCTTTACATCCTATCATACATATTACTGAATGTAATTCTGTGCCCCTGAATGGATAGAATCTTTATGTATAAGGAGTAATGGTAAATCTAAATTGGTAGGTTAAATTAAAGGTACAGTACAATATGTTTCAGTGGACAGAATTCATCTTTCCAGAAAAGCCTTCAATGTCATTACTAAGGAACAACTGATCATCCAACGGGATTTTATATCTGTGTTTGTGTCAGATTCTATATTACTTGATGTCACGGATCAAGCCTTGTTCTGGAAACCAGATGTATCTCGCTAGATCAGCTATCAATTGCGATAAAGGGCACACAAGTTCAGCAGAGATGTTTCTTCACGTACTCTCTCTAGGGAATGGTTAAACTCGATGTTAATGCAGCGTACATAGCTCTTTGTTGATGTACAAGCTGCAACCTGCAGCTCAGCACTAAAAGGAATACTGGCAATGCTTAAGCTTGTTAACACTAACAAATTCTAGAAAAGTTTCTTGGTGCTTATTATATAGTATCTATAGGACTCAGATATAGAAAACAACACAATATTCCTAAATGTCCTGAATAAACAGTGACAATTATCCCATTACAGGAAATGTATGGTCATAGGAATGTGTAATGTGTATGTTTGTGATGGGGTTTAAAATCCTATTAGGTTTGCTGGTGTCGACACTTTCCATTGCATATAGGCCATCTTGATAAATGAACCTTATTGCCCCCAAAGACTTTCAGTCACAACCGTGTATAATATGTTGTACAATATATTATTTTAATTAATCACAATACTGTGCTATTTTCCCTTCAATACTCCTACAGGGGAAGGTAATGCACCACAATACAGTTTATTTGAGATGTATAATGTGTTTGGGTTTCATAGCAAAGTCTCACAAGCAAATATCCCCAGGGCTATTTAGAAAGCCATGAAGTGGATAAAATTTCTGCCTGACTATCTATCTGTTCATTCTGATTGGGACTCTACTTAAATATATTGGGGGTAGCATATAAACCTTATATCTAGAGGCCATGTCTTTGCAACCATGACTTTGTAGAAGAACCTGTGCCAACATATTAAAGGGCATATCCACCATTTAGAAAAACTTTTGTGACAATGAAAGGGATACCATCCCAGCCCCAACAGCTATATTCATTACTCTAAAATCATTGTCAATCTCTACTTACACCTCCTCAATCCTGTGCTGTTCTGGTCTGGCTCCCAGGACTGCAAGCAGAGGGCTGGACTGGCAGCCGCGGTTGTGATTGGCTGAGAGGCAGCTAATCACAACCGCAGCTGACTTCACTGTAGACAGTGCAGGACCGAGGAGGTGTAAGTACAGATTGACAACGATTTTAGAGTAATGAATATAGCAGTTGGGGTTGGGAAGGTATCCCTTTCATTGTCACAAAAGATTTCATAGCTACACAACTTCCTGACATGGAGGAATCGGGAGGAAGGGAGAGGGGGGAAAGGGCTCTACTGAGCATGCCTCATACCTTGATGAGGCTAGCCAAGATACAGGCACAGGAAGATTCACTGACAGCTCCTACACAGCCATTTCCTGCACTTTAAAGAGACATAACAGGAGAACCACAAGGAACAGGGGTGTAAGGTAAGGTACAATGTACAGTGGGGCCAGTAGTAGGTAAGATTTTAATTTGGTGGGGTGGACATGCCCTTTAAGAGTTTAGAAATGGTATAACTTCCTCTCTCTCTCTCTCTCTCTCTCTCTGAGTGGGACAGCAATGCTCAGTGTGCATTATGCTGGAGAAAGTAAGAAGCTACTTTGTTATAAGGTTATAAAAATGGTTAAAAGAAAAGTAAAAGTAACCACAGAACAGATGTAGGTAAACATTTACTTTTGTCACACAGATATATTTTGTTCAGAAATAACTTCTTTTTTTTTTAACTTAGTAGTTTCTGGGCTATTATTAATCTTGATACGCCTGTTTTTGGCCTTAGTTTTCCTTTACAGAAGAAAGTAAAAATACCAAGCTTTGTAACTAGCTGGTTTTCATCACTGACCCAAGTTTTTTTATATTTAAGATTAGTAGAAACCAAACAGAGTACAGGCGAAAGAATTGTGATAATGTGTCTTTTTTCACCTGCAGTAACTATCAGTCTTTCCCTGTGAAGAATTTTGCATTACAGTGGCTGTATTGAGAATTGAAGTTTATATAATTATTCCTACAGTTTAATTTCCTTAATGTTTTCTTTTATTGAATTTGCAGATTGGGGCTAGTTCTGGTTAATTAGAGTCTGAAACAAACAAGGCAATGTTGTTTCCCCCCGAATATAACATATTGCAACCTAAACTTCTTAAAAGCGAGCATCTATAAATAAAACGCAAGTCCGCTGAAACAATATCACACCATTACATTCAGCTCAAAGGTTTAAATGTGACTTAATGGAAGGGGGTTTGTTAACAAATCTGCATATTTGGCTGATATTTATGTCACATCAATAAAGCAATAAAAGAATTCCTAACTAAAAACTTTGTAAAATACTAAACTTCATATGTAATTATTTTAAATACATTTAACCCACCCTCTCTTCTTCCCTTTTATTAAAATTAACAAGGGTTAAGACCAGAAATGATTGGTCCTCACCCCTGGGTTAGCAATATTTTGAGAGAAATACTTACAGGTACCCAAGGTCTCAATCACTGAGGCCATTGTGGCATGCTTCTTTCAGAGCATGTATTTCCATTGAGCATGCCCTGGACACAATAAGTAGGTGGGTTAAGGAGGATCAGACCCACATTTGCAGATTAAGGAGGTGGGGTTTAGTTCTCCTGTAAAAATATATATATTATAATATAATATATATATATATATATAATAATATATTATATACTGAAACGAAAATCAGGGCACACTCCACTCCAACCCTACTTCGCCCCTGGTGCCACCCAAATTCAATAGACAGTTCAAAAGGTAAAGTGGTAGGTGCACACAAGGGGTCTTAATCAATATAAATTTTAATAGTGCAACAACAAGGCACACCTTTATTATTAAGTGCCTGGGTGCTCTCCAAGTGTAATAATATATAATATATGGAAATAAAAGATGCACTCACAGGTCTTTGTTTATGATTCAGCAACAAAGACCTGTGAGTGCATCCTTTATATATATATATATATATACTAGTGTGGCTTGAGAAAGTCCTAAACGCTGGACCAAATCGTTGCCAGTATGAGTTTGTGAAATAAAATGTCCCTTTACACACACAATAAGGAATTTGTGATAAGTGATACTAAAGGTAATGTTAAGATTAAATGAAATGAACTGTCAGGATGGACAGTAAAGCACTGAATTAGAACCATCAAGATCCTGTTGTGATATGTTGGCTGTCCTGTCTGTGTATGGACGGTTTCACAGCAGTTTAATAAGGACTCAGTCCATGAGAACACATTTTAGTAGTTTAAGATTTCAATTCTTGCATCTTTTGCTTCTCTCATTGTGCTCTTTGAAGACCGTGCACACGGAGGGAATTGATCAAAGGGATCCTACACTGTTGAACTATTTCTTTATTTCCTGCAAAGTGTCTTTTTTTTATAAATGAATCCCTCAAATCAATATGGGCAACAGGTCAACTTTGTTCTGCCAGGCGCCATTCTGTCCAATCCTTGGCTGTCTCAGATTTACTGTGTTACTCCTGTAAAATCTTCTCTTTGCAGACTTAATCTGATATTTACTTTAAATATCCCAGCAATAAAAGGAAATTGTTTAAACATTGGCTATGCAACCTCCATATCAGACATGCTCATTAAAGTAACTTTGTATCTGCAATACTACAACCAATAACACTAAAAGTGAAACATTTCATACATCTATCACATGGCTCTAACATTCCTTCCTTGAGGGAGAGAGAGAAGAATTACAGCCAGTGGTGGAATCCCTGGGCCCCCCAGCAAAACTATGATGTTCTTCATCCACAGTGGTTTTCTGGGTATATCTGTCATAGAAAAAAAAAAGATGGGGCCCCATTGGCTCCCGGCCGTCCCTGTGGTTGCACCCCCTGCTCCCCTCTAGTTATGCCCCTGATTACAGCACTTTGTTTCTCCCTGTGCTATGGGTGTGTGTTGGGGGTTAAATTAGTAAAAGTAACTGGTGGGTTTTTCTGTAGTAAAATATTTATTATTGTAGTTTTATATAGCTTCAACATCTTCCGTAGCGCTGTACAATTACATGTATACATTCACATCAGGCCCTGCCCTGAACAGCTTACAATCTAAGCACATTAATTTGACATATACAACCTATCAGTATTTCTTTATGATTGTGCCCAGAGGAAACCCACACAAGCATGGGGAGAACATACAAACTCCTTGCAGATGTGTCCAAGGGTGGATTCGAACTCAGGACTTCAGAGCTGCAAAGCATCAATGCCACTGACCCTCCATATTCCAAGTAGAATGCTTTTCCGATGGAACACTCAAATTTTTAGATTTTGGATCGTCAGAACTGTTCACGGATTCATCGTATTTTCAAAATAAAATATTCCAGAATTTGTATTGTATTGGTATCATCTGTTTCACAGTTAGTTTTAATGGTGTGGTTAGATTACAAGAACTTCCACTATATGTAATTGTAATTTTGCCTTAGGGGTGCTTCCATCGCCTTTTCTGTGTATGGGTAAGCCCATCCCTGAAATATTGCATGTGTAGAGCACCCCAGCCCACCCCAACCGCCAATTTAGATTAATTAAAAAAGCCCTAGAAATATACTTACTATATTTCGTTCCTCAGTGCTCTGCTACTGGCTAATTAGTTAGGAGTTTCCATACTGAGCTAAGTAACCCTGACATGGTTGGAAGGCGTTTCACTTTTATGATCATAAAATTGTAATTAAAACCCTATGCAATAGCACAGACACTATTAAATTATATGGGGCTCAGGAATGTGCATTGTTCAACTTTTTCTAATGTTTTGCTCATATTTTTTGGTAATTTTACTTAAGGAATGCTCTCACAGCCTCCCTTTTGATTAAAATATTTAATTTACCCCAATCAGGCAATGGATACATTATTTAATATAGACTATAAGAATATATATTAGAGGAAAATTTGTATTAGTACGGGGGACTACTTTTTTTTTCTGATTTTGTTATTTAAAGACACCTGCATAAAAATGCAATCCCTTTCCGCACCCACACACAAACTCCTTAAGGCCAAACTAGGTGGTTTTTAAAATGTCAAGTAAGTAAGAAAGAGGAGAGTTTCTTGACCAAGTAGGAAAGTTAAAAAGTAAGTTTAAGTAAAAACTTTGAATTTGGCTTGAAAGGCCACATTTTGGCAGGGAATGTGTGTGTTTGTGCTGCAGATTTTAAAACCCAATAACATTGTTGTTTTTTACTTACCCTTTAAATATGGCTGAGTAACATAAATTAAAGGCAGGTCAGTTGGTGTGTGTACTCGTGTCAGGTTGGGGGATAAAAGACTAACTTTTTTGATGATTGGTCAAAATGTGTGTTTTTTTTTTACTATACTTACCCTTTACCACATTACTACATTGCCACATGAATGGATGGGTACCTAAGTTGGTGTATGTACCTGTGTCAGGTTGGAAGTTAAAAAAAAAAAACTTTTTTGATGATTGGTCAAAATTAGTTTTTTTGATCTTAGTTACCCTTTAAGTATGGCTGCAACAGTAATGAAGGGGTATGTCAGTAGGTTTGTGTACCTATGCCTAGTAGGGGTTAAAAAAAACAAACTTTTTTGTTTATTGATCAAAATTAGTTTTTTTGACTTTAGTTACCCTTTAAGTATGGCTGCCACAGTAATGGATAAGTAGATCAGTATGTGTGTTCCTATTTAGGGTTGGGGGTTAAAAAAAACAAACTTTTTTTGATGATTGGTCAAATTTTTTTTTTTTTTTTACTTTAGTTACTATTTAGATATGGCTGCAACAGTAATGGAGGGGTAGGTCAGTAGGTGTGTGTACATGTGCCACGTGGGGGTTATAAAAACAATTTTTTTTGAATATTGATCAAATTTCTTTTTACTTTAGTTACCGTTTTTTATTGAGGATAAATCTAAATTAGTTGTTTGGCTTTAGTTACCCTTTAAGTATGGCTGCCACCGTAATGGATAAGTAGAGCAGTAGGTGTGTGTACCTGGGTCTGGGTGAGGGCGTATGTCTTTTTTGTGTTTACAACCATAAAACTATTTTTTATTGAGGATAAATCTAAATTAGTTTTTTTGATTTCAGTTACCCTTTAAGTATGGCTTCCACAGCAATTAATAAGTAGATCAGTAGATGTGTGTACCTGGGTCTGGTTGAGGGTTTTTTTTGTGTTTACAACCATAAAACTATCTTTTATTGAGGATAAACCTAAATTCGTTTTTTTTACTTTAGTTACCTTTTAAGTATGGCTGCCACAGCAATTGATAAGTAGATCAGTAGGTGTGTATACCTGGGTCTGGATGAGGGGTATGTCTTTTTTTGTGTTTACAATGATAAAATAAACTTTTATTGATGATATATTAAAATTAGTTTTTTTGACTTTATTTACCCTTTAAGTATGGCTGCCACAGGAATGGAAGGGTAGATCAGTAGGTGTGTTTACCCATATTAGGTTGGGGGTAGGTGTTTTTGCATTTATGACTATATTACTAACGTGTCTGTGTGGGGAGTTGGGGGTATCACCATTTGTATTTATGACGATGAAACAAACTGTTTTGAAATATCCACATTTGAGGATTGTTACCATTATAGTCTATCGGAAAAAATGTCCCAAAATTTGCAGATAACGCCGTAACGCTTCCTCGTATTCATTAGCTAGAAGATAGCACACTTCTCCTATATGCCCCGCACGTCTGTACCGAATTTCATGTCTCTAGCTCAAAAACTGTGGGAGGAGATACGGTCCAAAAAAGCGGAAGAATAAAACGGAAGAAGAAGAAGAAAAAGAAGAAGAAATAGAAAGAACAGGAATTTGGCTTTTTCATACCAAATTAAGTAACAATAAAAAATAACAGGACCAACATTCACAGTGAAGCAAATATAAAAAATATTTGCAAATATAAAACATATTTAAAAATTAAACCTCTGTCACAGTTTGCAAAATATAACACTTACAATTGAGAGTTTTGCATTTGTCCTGTTGTGAACCTGAATATCAAAAGAAATAAGGCTTATAGGGTATGTCCAGCAAAATGTTTTACTGAAGAACAGGAGGTAAATGCACTATCCCGTTCTTCAGTAAATCTTACAGGAGAGAAGGAGACACTTACCCGCGGACCTGCTCCAGCACTGACATTTGCACTGCATCGGAGGTGTCTGGGATTTTGGCTCTGGAGCGGGTCCGCGGGTAAGTGTCTCCTCCTCTCCTGTAAGATTTACTGAAGAACGGGAGGTAACCTCCTGTTCTTCAGTAAATCAGTTAGAAACAAACTTACATTTTTGCTGGACATACCCTTTAAAATTTGTTGTTTTTCTCTCTCACGGATTACTCCCAATGCAGCTCTCCAGTTGGTTATATTATAGGATTGGTCAACACTGTATAAAAAAATACCAAAAATACTTAATTATTCCCTGACTTTACCATTGTTTGTCCGACTCCGAGGGGATCAGAACAGAGCGAGGCAAAAAAGTTAAGTCAAAATAAAGTTCCTTTAACACATATTTTCCCTAATGTGTATTAAGAGAATCCTCAATAGCCTTTTAAGGTTCATACACACGGCCAATGTGGCACTGAGCCATGATCCCAGACGCTGATACATTTGCGCGATGAACAGACAATTCTGCCTGGCCATTCGTCGTGCGAATGTATGGACATCGGGGGTCTTAGCTTAGTGTACACATTGGAAGTGTGTACAAGCCTTTACATTGTGTACAGCACAAAGTTACAATGAGTACACTGGATTCACCTTTCATTTACACCAGATAAAGAAAGCTTTTTAATTGGCTGCTACATTGAACTTGAAAGACCTAAATTTATAACCCAAATGCTACTTCATCCAATTGTCTCCGTTACTGTTGACATATGGGTATTAGCATTCCAGGTGCCCTTTCCAGTCCATGTTCTAATATTGTAGCATGTTAGCTGTTGAGACATGTCTGGCAGTGTGCTAGGAAGCTATGCTTAGTGCAGTAACCCCGGTAATATATAGTAACAATGTGATCAACTGATGTTTGATATAGAAGAACCTATAGCGATATATTCTAATCAGTGTCAGGGCCTAATCATAACCCAGAGTTTCATTAGTGTCCTGGGAACCTTATGATAGATTTTACTGTAACCAGATTTTATTAGCTGATAGTGTATCTTTGTAGGACAGCACTTTAGGCCAAACTTTGAAACTAACTTTGTACAGACAGAGAAAATTGTGTTGTGTATTATATCCAGACAAGTGTTACACCCTTGGGAATTTATAGAAGATTAATAATCTCTCTAGAGACCAAGACAGAGCTTTGCCTGTGGGAAATAGTATACAAGTGTAGCAAATCCACGTAAGAGGCTACTGGAGGCAAACAATGCTATGTCTTACCTGATTGCCTTTGGGGGTGACTAGATGGCTCTGTGATGAGATTTGCAGGGGATGGTTCTCTTAGTTTTTATGGGCTCAAGCTGTATTTTAACAAGTAGAATTCATAGGTAGATCTGATTAATGCAGCCTCTAATAGTTTTATAGTGATTATCTCAATCAGATATTTAGATGTTCCTGAGTAACTGACTAGTCCGTTCTACTAAGTATAACAAGACTTGACTTGGCAAAATGTAAAGGGTGCAGCATTTATCTTATAATTCATTTATATTATTATGTATGTGAAACATATATCACTGCGATAAAGGAAATTAATCTGTATTAGTGGCCTTTGCTTAGTGCGTGGTAGAAATGGACCATATGTTAAATGAATTATCTTTATTTCTATATTGTTTGAAAGGGCAATAAGGACAATAGCCATAAAAAAAAAATCTTTAGGCTGGGTACACATGGAGGGACTATTTGTCCCGACCGAGTACTCGGCCGCGCCCCAAATTTGCGAACGATAGACTGTGCAGTCCCATAGGGAATCGCACAATCGATCAAGATTTTCCGACACATCTGATCCGGATGATCGAGGTTGTGGCTGGCCGCTTAACAACAGGAGCTATTTTCGGCCGCCCGACCAAAAGTGCCGTGAATCAGTCGGTCGGCCAAAAATATCTTCTGGTGTGTACCCAGCCCAGCCTTAGATACAGCTCTATGCAGGGGAAATGGGAAAGTAAATGGGCCCTTTTATTGTATGGCTGCTGTATAGTGCAATAATAACATTTAGTGTTTTTCCCTTTATTATACAGTAGATAATGTATTACCTACTGTAAATTATTAAGGATACTAAAAGTCACAGAGGAGTTCCGTGAACATATTAAAGTACAAGGCCGCATGTCGGGTGCTTTAAAAAGGTTATGGAACTCCAAGGTGATTTCTAATATCCTTATCATTATCTATTATAATTCACCCTTTACACCCTAATTTGTATTAATGGCTTTAGGACATGAGTATCCTCCCCTTCTTTAATTTCTCTGCAGAATCTGTCACCCCTGACTCTCTCATTAATACATCCCAGCCGCCAACCTCCTCTTTACAACCCCCATGCCCCTTTTAACAACCCCTCTCTGCACACATGCACACAGAACCCCCATTCCCCTGCACATACAACCAGTGGCCACACATACACCAGGTTCTCCAAATCATTCACTTCTTTCACTTCCCAAACTGCCCTATGCAAACCTGGATAAGTGGATAAGTGCACCTGTGGTTGCATCACCCCTTCTCCTTGCACTGCTGCTTCCTAAATAAATAAGTTTCCACGTCCTCGGTCAAACCAAAACTGGATGGGTAAAAATGCTTCTGGGGTTCTGATCTTCCAGCCGGGGAAGTTCACGTGGATGATCGAACAGTCAAAAGGGTTGTTGGGTGGTGATGGCTGTGTCTGGGATTCATGTGACCTACATTATCAGCTATTACTACATAGTAGCGTGCCGGTTTTAAGATTATCTTTTACAGTTGGATCCCACAGGGATTATATTTTAATAATGAACCCCCTTGGAGCTGTATTGAATCATTCTCATTCTAACCAGTGGTTATTACACCAAATACAGGCTATTCAACAGTAGGTGCAGGCAGGACCTACCCATATCCAAACACCTTTCTGGACCAAATTTGGATGTTACTGCAATATTATATATTATAATATATATAATACATAAGGCACTATATTACAGTCACTCAGTGATGTCAAGGAGTGACTTCCTGTATTCCACTGCCCCTCCCCACTTCTCTCTCCCTGCCTGTATTAGTAATGTAGATAACAAGCCCATTTTTGTACACTGACTGACTGACTGAATTACTATGCTGATAAGGAGGAGCGAGCGGCCGAGTCAATTATCACTCACAGGAATGTGCTCTCTCCTCCTTATCAGCACAGTAATTCAGTCAGTGTAACGAACCGGAATAATATATGGATATTACTTCACCTCGATGTTCCCAGACCTCTATAAAAACACTCGGCCTAACGGCCTTGTGTTTTTATATAGTCAGGGAACTCCTCGGTAGCGTAATCTCCTTATATTACACTGTAGGTAGCGTATTATCCCTTATATTATATATATTACATGGAAAAGAATTAGTCAAAGGGGAAGTTCAGAGGGGAAACAATAATTCTAATTTAAAGGAACAGTTCACTAGTGAGCTATTTTCTTTTTTTCATTCATCGAAGAACAGAGCAGGAGTCATGTCTTACCACTCGTTCTTCAATTCATCTAAAGTAAGCCAAGAATGATGATAGAAAACTTACTCGCAAGTGCAGCTCCTCTGACATTTCCCGACTATTTCCAGCTTTAACTTATCTTTAGAAAGCATGCAAGCTATGGTTTGGTTAAAGCCAGTCGGGACCTGTCAGAGGAGCCAACAGTTGATCGCACTCAAGTTTACTATGTTCATTCCTGGCTCCTGTCAGAATTATTGATGAACTGGAGGTAAGATATAGCTACTGGGCAACTGAGCCCAGGGACTGAGATCATAACGGACACTATTAGGGATCCTGCAAACAGGAAGCATTCATTTTTGCATTGGATGGGCAGATTATGGTCATTGCAATGAGGACATTTTGTTTATTTCCCCTGAAAGCATACAGTATGCATTTGTGATTAACTTCCCCTTTACAATTAGTTACATAGTAACAGATTCAGCCTGACAGGAAGCGCAATCATTTTAAATTTTCTTTATGCATGTATAGAAATTCCATATCACTGGATATCTTGTATATTTACTATGAAACGTGGGGCAGTTCTGGCTGTTAAACCGCACTTCATATCTTACTTGATGACATCCCATTTTGACTGGAAGTTTTTTGGTAATTGCTTTCTATGAGAAACTGATGAAAAGGATTTGCTTTGAAACAAATCACCTAAATCCACAAATGTGGTTCAATATAAATGGAAAACTCAGATTGGAGTCAAATAAACCAATCATAACTGAGGAAAACTCTTTCTTTGTAAAACATAACCTGTCCTTCCAGACTTAGTCTGGACCACATCCAGTTATAATTAGCAGTCAAGCGCTATCTCATGATCATTTCCTAGGAAATAGGGAGTCCCAGGAATAAAACACAGCTTCTTAATTACATTACATTACCATGGAGGATAACAGTCATGTGAAACTAGATGCAGTGGAGGCCATTTATAGCCTATGAAAAGGGCAAATGTATTTCTTGTTTCTCACATAATTGAATAGAAATGTATTTATAAATACACACCACTTCTGCAGGGACAAAATCCAGAGTCCTTCATTCAGGGCTGAAATCCTGTCCAACAGAGGTAACTGGCAGACCCGACCCCAGGACCCCCATTCCCCAGTCCTTTAAGACCCTAACCGCACCTCCTGCTGCTGCCACGCTTACTCCCCACCCCGCCTCCTGTGATCTCAGTGTGATGTCTCCGCCACGCCCCTCCTGCTTAGGGATAAAGAAAATATGGCAGCCCTGGGCTGGGTACACGCGGTTGGATCCTTCAGCCAAACCAACTGTTTGGCACTGTTGGTCAAGACAAAAATTAACTGTGTGCTTACAGTCCATAGACCCGCATGATCGCCCATGGTTTTCTGAAATGTCCAGTTGCCCATTCATCTGATTCGGATGAAAAAACGTAGGTCTCAGCTGGCCCCTGGAAACCATCTAATATTTTCGACACACTGAAACGTCAGTCGGCCTAAAATGTTGGATGGAGTGTACCCAACTTAAGCAAAAGGTTATTTAAATACAATAAACACATTTAACAGCTGGTATCCCAAATCTAATTCAGTAGACCTCGATTGGGAATAACCTTGGCTGCTTACAGGGCATCTATAGTGAAAAAAACACATTGCCCCTTTGCAAAGTTAAATTCATGTACTCTGTGCTGCCTTAATCCTATCTCTGTCAGTGACTTTGTTTAACCATGGTGTGCAGCACTCCCCCCTTCCCCCTCCCCTCTGTTACCTCCCCCATGTCTCAACTCAAGCTAACCGACAAGCTTATCATGTGCAGTAGGAGTTAAAAGTTCAACATCCTGAAAAACACACCCACGCACAGTGGCCAATAGAAAGCAAGCTGTCCTGGAGACACGGAAGAAGGAGATCAGTACAGTTTACGATCTCTCACTTTGTGACCCATCATCAATCAGTGAAAGCTATTAAGAAGGGGGGTAGAGTGCAGCCTTATATCTACCATCAAAGCTACCTCTCTCCCCCTGCTAATGCTCTTATCTCTATGTTTATTACAGAGCAGGGAGGGGGGAATCACGTCACAGGGATTTGATTGACAGTCCAAGTAGGAGTAGAGGAATGCAATCACGTATTCTTCTAACTGGAGTAGAGGAATGCAATCACGTATTTTTCTAACTGGTGTATCTCAGTACAGAGAGGGAATCTGAAAAAAGTGAAGACACTCTAGGGGTTGTGAGGAATTATAGAACACATGGAAAGAAAGAATAAAAAGTAAATTTTCCCACTATAGATGCCCTTTAATGATACCATTACTTCCTACCACATACTTTTATACCTAAAGAAATTGAACAGGCAGACACAAGAGTTGGGTGAAAATAATAGGCTACAGCTTTATTGACACATTCCATTACATGTGTTCAAATAATTAGCCAGATCTTAAAGGGGAACTAAAGTCTCCAGACAACATTGTCCCAATAGACAGAGCACATTCACAAACATACAAAAAGCTGTGTCTCACCTCTCCCTTTGCTGTGGCCATTGGGTGATTTATGAACCTATGAGTACTATGGGTCAGCTCCCACAATCCACCTTAGCTGAGTAAACCCCCAGCTAAGTGTCTGCATACAGGCACATGCTCCATAACGCTCAACAGATTAAAACAAGGAAGTTGCAGCCTTGCTTCCTAGAAGCTGACAACCAAACACATTATAGCACAGAGATCCTCCCTCTCCATGACACATAACAGGGATTTCAGTTTTTTGTTTTCAAACACATTCAAGGCTTCTGTCCTAACAATGATATAATCCTTTGCTTTTCATACAAAAAGAAAATTAATCTTTGCAGTGTATTTCATAGATAGCATGGATGTAAGAAACAGAATACTTACATTTCAGCAAAAATAAAAGTAAGTGTGGGGAATAGAACCTGCAACTTGTACATTTACCCTGTCTTGCTAAATGCAGAAGTCTTACCTCTAGGCTAAGAGAGACACTATATCAACCATTGGCACATGTAGAATATTGTAGTAGGAACATAATGGAAACAAAAAATAAAGATACATTGGAGGAATCAAACTCATAACCTTCTGAACTGTATGTGTCTAAACCTGGCATCTTACAAGGTGAGCCACCGCTGAATAAGCTGAAAGCCTAGGAACATTTAGAAGCTTTATCTTTTGCATGGAATATGATAGAAAAAAAAAGGTTTAGCTGGGGTATTGAACTTATGATCTTCTGAACTGTACGTGTCTAAACCTGGCGTCTTACAAGGTGAGCCACCACTGCACAAGCTGAATGTCAAAAAATTCAGCTTGTCCTAAAAACAAATAAAGCTACATCTTGGGTATTGAACTTGTGACTTTCTTAACTGTGCATTCTTTTAAATCTGGTGCATTACCTGGTGCACCAACACTGGATAAGCAGAGAGTCCAGCTACATTTGGAAGCTTTATCTTTTGCTAGGAAAAGAATAATTAAAAAAATGGAATCCCTGATAACTTTGAAAGCTGCTTGTTACCCTGCAGTTTATTTTCTAGCAACTCACACTGACTGGTAAATAAACTGCAGGGTAACAAGCAGTTTTAAAAGTCTTATCAGGGATTCCATATTGGTGTGTAGACATCTGTATAGAAAACACTTTGTGCATAGAGACAGTGAATAGTGGGGCAAGGTGTGTGGTTCTTTGATGACTTCATGGTCTGTAGGTTGTACTGGCAACAACATGGAAGCCTTCTTATTTACAGAATCTATTTCTCACATATACTAAATGCAATGTACCACAGAAGAATCTTACAATGTATAGGTGTTCTGGGGAGAAAAACCTTCACATTAGGTTTCTGAAGGTCAGACACTCTGCCTCCTAACTTGGGTCGAGCTACTAATGCATTAGACAGGGCTGTATTTACCATTAGGAACACTAGGCACCTTGGCTTTAATCCTCCTTTTAATCCCCAATGTTGGAATTAATTTTACAGCACATACAGGGTGAGGTAATATCGTACATGCAGCTACTTACTTAGCTATCATTATGCTTCTGTACTGTATCGGGGACATAGGTCATGTATGAAGTGTTTTTTTTTTAATGCCACTATTTTCTGCATCGGGTGCCCATCGCAGTTTCCAAATACTACTGGAAACTACGCAAGCCCAGCACCCTACCCACCTCATATTACATCGCATAGCGTAGGTTTTCCATGGATTACTCCCCATAAGGATTTTAAAAAGCATTTGGCACCCCCTGTGGTACAGTTAACTTTTTAAACAGTTCCTGTTTTTTTCCATATTATTATATAATATAATCTGTTTATTCTCCATTATAAGTAAAATCAGCATGTTTTAGGGGTCTGTGACCTGCATTGGGGGTGGGGTAAAGGATGCCAGGCTGTACCTACAGGTTTTCTGAGAAGCAAATCTAGGTCTGTGCCTTCTAGGTGTCCTTGCTGACAATTCTGGTTTGCACCCCCTTTACAATTATTATTATTATTATCCTGCATTTTTCATTATCATTATCACTATCACATTATCACTGTTTATTGCATAGCTTGCATTGCTTCAGAACTAATTACTGAAACGGAATCATGGATTGGTCCAACACAGAGATTAGGTTGTGGCACTGTTATATAAAGTCTATCTGTGTCAACTCAAGTCTCTCTACAAACAGATCGATAGCTCAGGAACAGAAATAAGAGAAACAGTTGATCAAGTTATGTAAGTTCATTACTGGTAAAGCAATTAGGGAAGAATTTACAAAGCCAAATAAACTGAAATACAAGACAAATTGAGATATTTTAAGCTAGAGCCAGTCACAGAATGATTGAAAAATACAATGCATTGTCATCTGTGATTAGAGACCACTATTGAACAGAGCGTTTGTTACTGCACTGTTCAGGTAGTGCTGGGTGTTTGGGTCGTAGATTGTTTTGAAGGACTGGATAAGTAACTGATAGATGCCACCTAACCCAATCTTAGATGCTGCTTTTATTTATATCCACAGTGGGTTTTTTCTTTAATACCCTTCAATAAGCTCGGTAAACATACAAACGCACACACACAAAAACACAGAAGCTTGGGAGTTAGAAATAGATAAACGGGCTACATTAAAAGAGATAAATTGCATCAGTTCAGCTCCAAATAACCGATTACAAACAGATGACATTCTCAGCAGGAATGCGTCTCTGGCTGCAGGTATAGCTGCCTGGCCAACTAATGGCTTTTCTTCTGTAAAATTAGGCCTTGTTATCTCACTGTCAATTTTGTTTTAATATACATTCGAAATCCTTGGAATACAAATCCAGTCCGTCCCTGGTGTGATATGGATGGCTAGGGATCGCTTATATGGGGATGGCTCTGCATATGAAGATTTGTGCCAGTTAGGAGAGTAATTATAAATACCGAATTCAAAAAATAATGAGTTCAGAAGAATGGAAGAAAGCCATCTGGGTTATAAGATATTGTTTCAGCCCAAGGAGCCGCATTGATTGGAAGAACTATTTAGGTCTCTTAATGACAAAATTGTTCCTGTGCGGCATAAGCCTACAGCACAATGTTTCTGATTTTTTGGACTGTTGTCTGATTTCAATCAACTCTCTCATTTTAGTTATTAGCTATGGGCCTCTAGCAGTCATCTGACAAATGGCATAAATCCACCTAGTCCATGAGAAGAATTTTCAAACAGATTTTAGCGCTCCTGAAAGAATTGTTTTCAGGTTACGACTCCTGAAAGAACCATAACAACTGGTTACTTAATGAAATGATGTGCCTACAAAGTGAACCTGGATTTCCTTTGATTGACTTTACTTCCACTCCAATTTTACCTATTTATTTTACCATTGTGGTTATTAAATTAAATCATACAAATTCAGTTGCTCTCCTAAAGAAACGTTGCCATTTCATATCACCAGGTGTTTTATTTAAACTACAAGATTTCAAATTCTTAAAGGGCAGGATGGTAAGAATAAGAGATGTTCGAAACTGTTGCGTTTCTTTCCATTTTCGAACTTTATAAGTTTTCAGAAAGTTCGAAAGTTCAAAAATTCGAGTTTCGTTTTTCGTAAATCGTCTGCTTTCGAGTTTCGGAAATTGTCTACTTTTGATTTTCGGAAATTGTCTACTTTTGATTTTCGGAAATCGTCTACTTTCGATTTTCAGAAATTGTTTACTTTCGATTTTCAAAGATCATCTACTTTCAATTTTCGAAAAAAATCGAAAATTCAAAAAATCCGGGTTCCATGAAATTCGGGAGTTCTGAAAGTTTTGTTGGGACTTTGAAACCATGAGATTTAGTTCGAAACTGGGCTCTATTCGAACCCACATTACATCTCTAGTAGGAATAATCAATCCTAACTCCCTGCCCTAAGTACTTTTTAGAGGAGCACGAGCATGTACAGTTTTCATCTGCCAGGTTAGTCCTGGACTTTTCTGTATTTATGATAATGATGAACCAGGATGAAGCCTGGCAAAAGCAGTCTTTTTTTTGTCTTATATTTATATGGGGGTGGACCTGCCACTTAGATTGAAAATTACCCCTTTAGGTTATAGCTTTGGTGACAAACTTAAGACAGTCACCCCCATCCACTGGGTACAAGCATGCTCAGTTTAGTTTATCGGTCGAAACTGCATTTGATGGGAAATTTCAGTTTTTACTGAGGAAATTCACCCTTTGATAGAAAAATGTTGTCTGCATATCCTGCATATAATAACCATTTGGAATGGTTTGCATATTTAATTTATTAAATTATAAGATTTAGCAGGGACTTTGCGTAGTTAAAGAGGCTGTGTGAGTACACACTATCTTGAACTCATTCGGTTAATTCCCTCATTAATTGTCCATCACCTGGATGGAATTTATTCCTAGTTTTATACATTTGGTCTGTGAGTGGGAGAAACCTTCCCTCTGATGACGCAACAGGACTTTCCCTCTGTGCATCTTGTTTTTAATGTCGGCAATAAAGGTTAATTTTTACCTCAACTACAGGATAGAGTCTTGGTCCATCTTTCTTGCATGTAAGTGAGTACACACTATACTCCAAACCAAGAAATGAATGGGCCACATTGGTATAAAGAATATTTGTAGCAGATGTGTAACCTTTATTAGGAAAAGGACATTGTTTAATCACACATGTAGAAGTATAAATAAAGGAAGGGGTATAAATTAATGTATCTATGTTTAGAGGATACATGTTTTAAGAAATAGATAGGTCTTAAGATAAATATGAGGGATATTTTAAAGGACAACTAAAGCCACAAAACAACACTGAACCAGAAGGCAGAACACCTTGATATAAAATCAGTAATCTGTGTCTTACCTCTCATTTTGATATGGGCGCTGGGAAATTTACCTAAATAACATATGGTTTGTGCTTTACTTCGCAGCATTCTAGTATCACGCAGTTTGGTTAACGACCATTATGTTCTGCACATGCTCAGTCCTTAGCTATGGCTATGGTTTAGTTCTCCTGTAAAGACATATATCTTATCACAATTAGAAATGGGATCCAGGTCTGACACGGAACCCCTCGGTTCCAAAATCCAAACGTTCCGTCCGAAACCAGACGAGTCATTCGGATTTTGGAATTTCGGAACGTATTTTCGAGGGTTACCAAATGTACAAGGTAATTTCCAGTAACCCTCAGAAAAAACCTTGAATGTTCGATAACCCTCGATAGTACGATTAGAAACTTGATAATAGTTTCCGATCATATTTTTAAAGGGTTATCGAATATTCAACATTATTTTCGAGGGCTACCTAAAATAACTTTTGTACATTCAAGAACCCTCAAAAATGCCCTTGTAAGTACGTTCCATTTTTGAATTGTCGGATCTTTGTGTTTTTTCCAGAGATCCTTAAATCCAAAAAACAGAACAAAAGTTTCGGCCATCTTTATTCATAATATGTTATACTCCCATATTTCTTACCTTTTAGGTAGGCCTATTTAAGTAAAAGCTCAGTGCAAATATGAATATTTTATATGGGAAAAAATCTTCATCCCACTTAAAGGGCATGTCCACCCCCAAACTAAAATTTTCCTCACTGCTGACCCCACTATGTAGTGTTAAAAAAAAATCCTTACCTTAATTCTCTGTTCCATGTGCCTTGTGAGAGTCTAGTAAAAGCAAAAAGAAATTGTCCACACTCTAGGGACCACCCCCCTAGCCCTAAACGTTATATTCACTTCTTTAAAATCAGTCTGAAAACTTTACTTACACACCTTTGTTCCCTCAGCTCCTTCTAAAGTCCGGAATCTGTATCCGTGATTGGCTGACATTCAGCCAATCACAGGCGCGGCTGCCGGTCACGCCACTTCTGATCTTAATTCCCAGAAGAAACAAAAGAGGCATAGGCTGGGGGAACATAAGTAAAGTTCTGGTCCAATTTTAAAGACATGAATATGGTGTTAAGGCTTAAGGGGTGGTCCCCACAGTATGGGCAATTTTGGATTTTGGGAGGTGGTCATGCCCTTCAACTTAATCTGCTCATTTACCTATTTCTCTGTGAATAGATGCTTCCAAAACACCTATACTTCCTATATGCATATTCAAGTCTGCTATGTAATCTCACAGTATTGTCCTAAGTACCCGGCTTGGCACCACTTAAACTCGATTCCTGATCCAACATTTCAACAGCCCGTTTGGTTAAAAATCAGATTTTTTATTCGCACATCATATTAAAATCAGCAAATAGTATAGAGAAAATTAGCACCAATGTCTGACGCGTTTAGATAAAGAATCTGATTTTTAACCAAACGGGCTGTTGAAATGTTGGATCAGGAATCGAGTTTAAGTGGTGCCAAGCCGGGTCCGTAGGACAATACTGTGAGATTACTTAAGAGGGGCGCGGACAAGCCCTGGCAGTGAGCCCACTTCCGAGGAGTACTGATCACCATCGCGAGTTTTGGAAGACGTGACCACGTACCTAGACGCTGGAGATACGGAAACCAGCTTTGGAGTGGGTGAGAGCGGGGAACAGGGAAGGTTTGGAGCCACTGATTGTTTTTCTCTTCAAGTCTGCTATGGTCATGCCCCTTTCCTCCAATATTTTTTTTTACTGAATTCCCCTTTACAGTTTAGTCCCAATAGAGTAATATGGGTAACAGAAACTATTAATATTGACATCAGCATTTTCCTTCTTACGACATCCAATAAAAATTGAACTAATACATTATAAAATTTATTGAGGAATCATTTTGGTGCAGGCAGAAATGGATAGTTTCCAACCTAAGATTATTGTAGTAATAAGGTAAAACTGAAATGCTACAGTTCTCCTTAATGTAAAAGAAAAATAACATAAAAACCTGGAAAGTGCTTCTGAAACCTGTCCTAAAACTACCTCTGCAAAATGATGCGTATTACTCTTTTGTAAAAGCCTGAAGGTTACCCTTTACAGCCATTACAGTAATGTTGGAGAATGATAAGAAAAGGCTATAGAGCCACAGATTATATGACTGTACACAATTTTACCTGCTATCAAACAGAAATGCTAAAATAGCTTCATACTTAAAGACCATTATATTGGCCCTGTTAAACCCAGTAATTTACCAATAGAAATGAACAAAACTGGCGAGTTTCATTCTTCTAGCAGGACGGAAAATTCAAATAGAACCCAATTGAAGTAAATGGAAAAGGACTTTTTACATTGAATTGTGATGCCAAATTTAAACTTTTCAACACTGATTTTCACCTTTTTGACATCAAAGTTTCAACGCTGAATTTTCGGCTCAGAGTTTCATTAAAATCGCGCAAAGTTCTGCTACCTACGTGAATGTACTTCTTGGAACCGGGCTCCTCACCAATCACAAATAATGTTTTCTTTTTTATATATGAAAAGAAGACTTTAGATTTTTAAATCTTTTTGTATCAACAGGGTAAAAAAAGAAACACACAAAAGGATAAATCAATAAATATAGAATGACCAGTAAGAAACTGAAATATACATTACCTCCAGGACAACTCTTCCTGGAAGGCTTTCAATTCACACTTTACAAGTCTTCAACTGGTTCTATTGAAAAAAAAAAAGTCTAGAACCTTCCAAATATCAAAGACATAAAAAAAAAAAAAAGAAAAACATTCCTTTAACTTTAAGTCTTGAATTTTACATCTTATGTATTGATATGGTGATTGCAGGTCATAGAAATCGCTTGGGTTCCTCCCCTGTGGAGTAGACAATGGATATGTAAATACAATAGGGCCTAATCATCTTGAAAACTAGGAAACAATTTTGTGGAAGAGGGAGCACCTGATCACTTGAAATACCTTTAAATTCTTTGAATATAACACAACTTACAAAGGGGCCTGGTGATTGGCTTTACAGTATATAGTGAAGATGATAAAATGATACTCATCAGAGCATATTAGCTGCTCTCATTGCAGGTTTGCACCAATTAAATCTGGTGAAGTATTGAAATTCTGCCTGTTTAATAAACGACTTTCAAACGGTAGCAAAGAGCACAGCATTTAAAATTGTTTTTTTTTTGTTTAGATTATAGAGAATTTAGATTTACTTTATTTAGGCTGCTAATATTGCAATGTTCAAACGCAAATCATTTACCTTGTAATTCACATTGTCCTTAAAACGAACATCAGAAATCGTTTATTAATTAGTGTTTATTCATACAGCTCTGAAACGGCTCTGATCACGGCCATTGCTGCACACAGTGGCGTGACTACTACCACCTGGCACAGGGGGCCCCAGAAGGTAAGAGGGCCTGAAAAACACAGGCAACCAGCTGTTTTTAAACAGCTGATTGCACGTATGAAGGAAACATACATGCGATCAGCTGTTTAAAACAACAAGAACCAAACCGGTAGTTCGGTTCTGGTCTTTAGAACAGCAGATCGCATGTATGTTTACTTCATATGTGTAATCAGCTGGTGAGGGGCATGGGTCAGGGGCCTGACCTCCAATCTCGTGTGGGACCCCGTGCCCCTGCAGTTATGCCTGGCCTAGTCTGCCTACATTTAAATGTCAATTATAATCACCTCCTCTTGCCTTCTTCTTCCACCCATTAAAACCAATTACTGATCAGCTGTTATATCTAATGTAGCCAATTGGAAGACAAGAAGCATTGGGCAGATTGCAGAGAGGAGCAAATCTGCAAGAGAAACTTCAAAGGTCCAAAAATTATTTAAGGCCACGTTTCCTGATAATAATTATTATTATTGGCAGGGCCTGCACAATATTTTGGCCACCTCTCCGCCAAACATGTAATCTATGTATAGAAGTAAAATAGGGCTGTCCAGTCCTTTAGTTACTTTTAAGGGGTAATCCCTTCTTTATTAGAGCAGATACAGTACACATGTTTCAGCACAAAGGCTTGATAAAGGCCTGTGTGCCGAAACATTGTGTGTACTGTATCTGCACTAGGACCTGAAAGCCCTATTTTTATCTATACAGAGATTATTTTTCTTCTATAAAGAGAGTATATGTCTATGGGTCTTTCTGTGTGTGTCTGTCTGAGCGTGTCTGTGTATCTGTGTGTGTGTGCGGCACAAAGATGGGCAGGGCCCATCTTTGTGCACATGCAGGGCCCATATATGTGAGCTGGGCCCTTCTTGCGTGCAGGGCCCATTTGTCCATTTGTGTGCAGGCCCACAGTACAACTTGATTTCCTCTTGCTGAAAAGAAAAAGAGAAGACGGCACCGGATAAGAATGGAATTTAACTTAATATTTTTAAAAGTTGCATTGTAATGATAGTAAGACACATTTTTACTGTTTAGAACATATCAAATGTGATCATTCTGTTTCTAATTTAGTTCTGTTTTATGGTATTTAAAGGTTTTGAACAAAAGATTGAACTAAATGACTCTTATTAAATTTGCCTAAATAACATGTACGATGGGGACTACAAATTTCATTAGATTGCTCTACCAACCATCTACCTTATTGCGGATGTTTTTTAAAGGGCATGTCCAACCCCCAAACTAAAATTTGACCCACTACTGGCCCACTGTACAATTTTAAAAAATCCTCACCTTACATCTCTGCTCCATGGTTCACCTGGTAAGACACCAGTTTTAGAAACACACAGTTCAGAAGGTCACAAGTTTGAATCCCCAGACTTACCTTTTTTTTTTTTTTTCATTATGTTCCTAGTTAAAGGTTCTACATGTATCAGCAATGTGTGTAGTATCTCTGTTAGCCTAGAGGTAAGAGCTCTGCTTTTAGCAAAGCAGACTAAATGTACAAGTTGCAAGTTTTATTCCTGATTTTATTTTTTATTTTTGCTGAAATGTAAGTATTCTGTTTCTTACATACATGCTATCTATGAAATACACTGCAAAGATTACTTTTCCTTTTGTATGAAAAGTAAAGTATTATATAGTTGTTAGGACCCCAGTGCGGCTCTTTTAAGAGCCGCACTGGGGGTCCCGGTTTCAGCTGCGGGACCCCCGCTAAAGGCACTTGTCAGACTCCATTTATAAACACGCACCACTCCATTCATTACATTTTCCTAGAAAAGAATAAATATTTTGTTGTAGGACTATATCTTGGAATACATGGAGCATTCATTAATTTATACATATTTAGTTAATCTATCTATTACTCTGAATTTCAGGTTCGGGGATCTCCATGTGCTCCAATTAAATTTTTTGCGGCCATCATGACATACTGGGAGAAATTATTGCCATATTTATTTAGTTCTGTTATCCCAGGCACTGGGTTTATTCGTATCAGCAATGCTTCCTATAACATTCAAAAAACCTTTTGCCAGTATGTCTGGACAATGGGGCATGTCCACCATGTATGCATCATATCTCCCCTTTGTCCACAGGCTCTGAAACAAAGTGGACTTATTGAGGGAAACAAGGTTTAATAATATGGGGACTTAATAACTTTGATATAGCACTTTTAGAGCTGTTTCCCCTAATACAATATTGAAACTACCTTTATTAATAAGTTAAATGTTCACTCCATTGAGATTCTTCCCATATCTGACCCATATCAGTTTCCCATGCTGTTTGGGAATTTATATAATTTAGATAACTGTCTTTTTTCCAATGGGTTATGATAGCAAGTGTTCGAAGTCTGCTAAACCTTCATATTTGTCTTTATACTTTTTTTTGATAAGTTATGTATTTGTAGTAGTTGGAACTGACTTCTTATGGGGAGTCAGAATTTCTCTTTAAAGGGTATCTCCACTGCCAAAAAAAAAATTGCTATTCAATTTTATTGAAGAACAGGAGGTAAAGGAGCTGTGTCTTACCTCCTGTTTTTCAACAAAACCTGCAGGAGTCAGGAGAGAAGGTAAGGAACTTACCTGATCGCTGGCTCCTCCCCTGTGTAATCTGACAGGTCCCAACGGACTCTGGATTCTATTCCGTTCTTCAATAAAACTGTAGCAGCATTTTTTTTAGCAGCGGAGATACCCTTTAAGTTTTCCCATTGTTATTGGTATCCCAATAGTTATACATTTGCACTAGAACGGTGGGGATTCATTTCTTTCCACCACTGGTAGCAATTGTTTAGGTAACCTGGGAAGGCTTTACAAATATATATATATATGTCCAGGGAGAGGTTTAAATTGTCCAGTAAATGCCTTCTTAATCAAAATGAGCAGTGCTGGGCTCTGTATTAAGTTCCTTGCAGAATAAATAATCAAACGCTGAGGTTCCGAAACTCGATATGAAAGATTCAAATCAATGAGAGAACTTTGAATAATTTAAATTTCTGAAAAAGATCATAGACTGATTGTAGAGAAAGTTCAATTTTCTGGTATTTATTTCAAACTTCTTGGTACATGTTTCCCAGGCCACTTCCCAGGTTCCTATGCAATTTGAACAGGTAATATTGAAATGAGACAGGTAATTAAACCATGTTTATTTCTGAAATATTCGGAACGTCAACTTTCGGAATGTGGCATTTGAAATTTTAACAAAGAAATGTAGTACCGACACCTCTATTCTCTAGTAATAATTCTATACTGTAAACATAGTTTTATTTTGGATGGATTCAATTGCCATCCACCGCATAGTACTAAGTTGGTGTGATGCCTCTATAAAATGTCTAGCGACTGATTGTTCCCCATAACTAGAACCATGCTTATTTCTATTATCTGGTAATTCACTACTTAAGGCTAATCTGATGGCTGAGTGGTAGTTTGCCATATGCTCTCGAATAGTTGTGGTTGTCTTGCCCACGTAATATAACCCACATGGACATGTGATTATGTATATGACGTGGGTACTTAAGCATGTGATGCATTCTCTAATTTTGATTCTCTGGCCGAAATTCTCTGGGGAAAATCCCTAGCTGTCATTATGGATCTGCAAATTTGACAGCCCAAACATCTGTAACAAACCGGATTCTGAAAAGATAACCAGATGCTGGGGCCCTTTTTACTGGGCTGCACATCGGTGCGAACCAGTAAATTACGTAAATTCATGCCCCATCTCGTAGCAAAGATTGGCTGTGTTTTATCAAATGGGAGGGCACCATCTGCGGTTAAGATCCCCCAATGTTTTCATACACTTTGCTTTATCACATTTGCATATTGCGAATACTGCATGACATATGGCAAACAGGAATCTGTACCAACATTACTAGTACCACCACTGATATCCTCTGATGTCTGAGAAATATCATTAACAATCTTACAACGTGCCGTATTAATTGCTCTGTTAACATGATTTATGATATCCCCTCTGTAGGAATTTGTAAAACATTTCCTCCACCTGTATCTCACACTTAAGGGGATCAGTATTATTACGCAGCATGCGTAAAAATTGGGATAAAACAACCCCTCGTTTTTGTGGGGTAGGGTGATAACTACTGGAATGCATTTATCCCTTATATTATATAAATATATTTCTATCTCTGAGTTTTTAGGAGCTACCAATGTGGTGGGGGGTATAGGATATTACACATAGAAAAGGTGTATATGTATGTGTGTACTATCTCACTGTTACCATTTAAATGACCATCAGTAAATGTATATAAAATTTAGCACTGACTTTTATTAGGGACAACACAAAATATACAAAATACATAGAGCTGAGATCCCTATTTTAAAATGGAATGGTCAAATGGCATCTTAAACCACATCCCCGTGTCTCCTCCGTATGAAAGGAAGTGTTATCCAAAAAAGTCTGCTACACAGCATATGATGTGTATTGTAATGGACATATACACCAAGGTTCCTTATATACCACCTCCAGCCTGCAGGTGGTGTCAGTGAGTAATAAAATACAAGACATGCCTGCTCTCTATAGTAGGAGGAGAGAAAGTGAAAGTGGATTGTGGAGTGTGCTTTGGAGTGATATTGACTGCAACACAAGATCCTGTGTATAAGATCCTGTTACCACCTGTTGGGAGCACAGATTATTTACCTTATTGGATACAAACTCTGAGGCAACAGATAAGTCACACCAACTTACAAGGACACACAATATACAGGCCTGGTCAATGTTCAAAGTGGTGCACCATAGACAGGGACACCCCATTACTGCACATGTTATGTGGGAACCTGTTTATGTGCATTGTCTGCTTTGTGCCAGACCACCAGAGTAACCCACTGTGTGCCATGCTACCCATAATCCTTCCATAAAGTAGTGATCTGGTACAAATTGGTGGCAGTGGTGCTGGTAATACCATTTATTCTCCCTGTTTTCTTTGTATATTTGTTCTCTGTATTAAGCTATGGAGGCTGCTACTCCCTCAAATGTAGCATCGGTTTTCGGTAACCCTTGAATGCAATATTCGATTTTCGGTAACCCTTGAATGTATAGTTTGATTTTCAGTAACCCTCGAAAGTAGCGTTCAGTAACTCTCGAATGTAGCCATTGATTTAGGTAGCGCTCGAATGTAGTGTTCGTTTTCAGTTACCCTCGAATGTAGCATTTGTTTTCGGTTACCCTCGAATGTAGTGTTCGGTAACCCTTGAATTGCCCGTAACTCTTGAATGTAGCATGCAGAAACCTGACAATTGCCAGATGATGAAGAAAGTAGTGTTTAAACAAGCTTTGGTGATAGGTGCAAGTTCCCCAGACCATTTCCCAGGTGCCACAGCCATTTACAGTTTTACCACTAGTATTTTAACTGTTATGCATCCAAACTATTTTCTGCCATTGACTTGGGTTAAGTTCCAAACTTCCAAACTTTTACTGAAGTTCGGAAACAGACTTTCCGAACAATGGATTTATGAACGTAGCCCAAACGAATGCATTCACATCTGAGTCGGGCCTCATCCATGGTGTCAAATGAGAAAACCACAATTGCGCATACAACTCTATGCCCTACCTGTTGTATGCCATTGCATAGCAAGGCAGGCAGTTGTAATATTCTTTTCAGACATTGAGGGCAGGGCCACACTGCGCCGCACAATCACACGGAATTGCATGCAATTTAGTGTGCAATTTTGATGCGTTTATGCTTTTTTTTTTTTTAGAGATAGAAAAACGCATGTGATTGCATAAAAAATTGCGATCACAAAGGCATGCACATCACACCCGAAAACGTACATTTTTGGTGCGTTGCCGCGATTGCAATGTTCGGGAAAACCGCATGCACAAACGCATCAAAATCGCGCTAGTGTGGCCTAAAGGCAGTTTTTTCCAACATTGCTTTCCTTCAGCATGCTAATGAAATGTCTTCAAACTATTTTAATTGTCTGTCAAAGTGACAATTATAAAACTAATCATTGCAAAGACAATACAAGATACAATGACTAGCACAGCGACTTTGCTTTTTATGTAATTAAGGGCTTTAATTAGTTGAAGACTACAGAAACGGACTCTATCGAGTTAATTAAGGAACAGCCATACAGAACTAATATCAAACATGAACAACGAGGGATTTCAAGTAGATTTTATCACAAAAAGAAACAATTAGGACAATTTCTCAATGATGAAAATTATATTTCAAGTATTGAGAAAATAGTATTGTCCTCTCCTGTTTAAAGCGTTCAGCCCTATGACAAAAACATTTTCCCCATTTTTACAAAAATTCTTAAAAAACAATTAACTAGAAATAACCTATGAGGCTTTATCTAAGACTTCTGTCCTACTTTTACTTAAATTTAAAAAATATATTTTAAATGCTTACTCAGGCTAATAGTAAAGATACATTAACTCTTTGTTTTTCCTGCTTTTTTCAGATTGGAAACATAGGGTAACATACTCTAGACCATAGTCTACTAAATGGTGAGTTTAGCAACTAACCCTACAAATCTGTTGCATAATATAAATGTTGGATAAATCATGCCCCACAACAGTGCTGTTTTCCCTAGAACTGTTACGTTTTGGGCAGCACACACTCCTGTGATTGGCTAAGGCGAGATGCCAGTCGAGCCCCTCCTGCTTGACTTAAGCAGAAGGCAGCGGGGGAACGAAGACTGGTAAGTATATTTAGGGGGACCTGTCAGTGCTATAAACCTCGCCAGATACCAAAAGTTTGCTTGGCTAAGCTTTTGATTTTAGCCCAAAGACCTTTGGCACACAAATCACTGAGGTTTCAGCAACTTAAAGTTAAATAGATTAAGCAACAAGATTCTCCAGTGAGAATCCTCCTGCATATTGGCTTTCAATGCTGTTTGTTTACTGCCTATGTTGGGATATTAGGAAATTCCATCTCTCAAATAAATTAAACAAACATTGTTATATTTGGTCTGCAGGTCCAATTGCTCCAACAAAAAACAACTCTTCTCATGTAGCCCAATCGAACAAATCAATTTTCCAGTCTAGCAGCCTAGTAGTAGTTGGTCTGTGTCTACCCAGGAATTAAACCTGTAAAACAATTTTTTTCTGTTTGCTTCATTGACCTTGAACTGTACTGAGCATCAATTTGCTGAATTGGTAACTCTGGGGCCCAAGGACTACCCAGCATTCCAATAGAATCACACAGGACCACAATATAAGTCTGTTGGTAGAAAAAAAAGCCATGCACCAGATTCTGCAGTGCAGAAAAAGGGCATCTGTATTGGAAAAAAGTTTTATTTATTTAAATTGCCCATTGCTGGAAACTAAAATCCTTTGCCAATATCGCTGTACCATTATTTGTTGATCTGTCCCCTATTTAGGTAGATATCCAATCTGAAACATCTCACATTTCAGCTGTCAATCAAGTACCTTGTTATCATAAACTCTTTTCTTATGTGCTACATAGTACTGGAGGTTGAATAAAGACATATGTATATCCAGTCCAACCTTTTTAGCCCACCCATAAACCCTACCTAACAGTTGATCCATAGGAAGGGAAAAAAACAAAACAGTATTAAGTGGGGAAAATTCCTTCCAGGCTCCAAATAGCAATGTGACAACAATCTGGATCAACCAGAACTATACGTACAGTATTAATACAAGTAATTTTTAATATTATTTAATTTTAGTAACTTAAATTATCCTATGTACCCCCCATAACCTTATCTACTGGAAGACAGGTGATTTTCACATTTTCACAGTTCTCACTCTAAGAAATATCCCCTCATTCTGCATAATCAAGCCCATACATTATTATTAATTTAGTTGCAATTCTCTGAACTCTTCATAAACAAAAGGTCTCTTTTATATACATATTGGGAATATGTGCATCACATATTCCCAATTAGGTCATACCATTGCTTTGTAATTAGAGATGATAATAATTTTGTCATTTTTATACAAGCAAGCACTGGTCGTTAGCCTCAGCTAAGTCTGTTGTCTTTTAGAACCCCCAAAATCTTTTTCCAACAGAGATTCTCATTGCATAAAGCCATTTATGGTATGGGCAGCACAAGGATTGTTGAAACTCAAATGCATTTACCTTGCATTTATCAATGCAACTAAAAGGGTGATAGTTGTGTGAATCACATGATGGCAAATTCCCTCTCCCCATGCTGGTTCAAAGTGATTACTGAGCATGCTTGCCTTCACAGAAAGTAAGGTCAAATGAAAGAAGGAGTGGCTTAAGAGAGGAAGGAGGAATAGTGAGCCTGGATTATTGCCTGTGTCATTAATACACTACTTTGGACGAGCTTCTGGATACACTACAAAAAAAAAGAAAGACCACAACATACTAACACCTGCTTAGTGCTAAAGGGCCCTTAGCCCATTTATTGGGAAAGCAAAACAAAAGCATTTCAGGTGGGTTCCTCCACCTTTTGTCAGATAGCTTTAATCTTATCTGGGTCAGCTTTGCCACAATGTAACAACCAACAATATAAAGTTGTATAAGTCCCACCCTCCTACAATACCAACTTCCAAAGGTTTTACCAATCAAATTAGGCTGGGTACACATGAAGGGACTATTTGTCCCGGCCAAATGCTCGCTACGAGCGGGCGCTTGGCTGGGACAAATGTCTGTCGGTTGCGGCCGAATTTGCGAACGATCGACCATGCGGTCCCATAGGGAACTGCACGATCGATTGGGATTTTCCGACACATCAGATCGCCCATTCGTTCGGTCCGGACGAAGGACGATTGAGGTCGGTCACGGCTGGCCACCCCACACCAGGAGATATTTTCTGACCGAAAGTGCCGTGAATCAGTCGGTCGGCCGGTCGGCCGAAAATATCTTCTGCTGTGTACCCAGCCTTAGGTAAGCAACTAGATTACGTTTAAGATGCCTGTTAAGGGTGTAATTTTAGGGTCTGTGTCTCATTTATCTCCTACCCATTGTTTCATTTTATGTTTCATTCCTGGCTCAGCTAACATATTAAGTCTATCTTAGTTTCCTTAGGTTAGATTTAAGAGTCAGTATACTTAGAATAGCACAACGTTACAACCTCAAACATTACTATATTACTCTTATCATAGCTTAAGTCACAAAACAACATTTATTTTTTGATAGTTCATCGGATCCGATACCGTCTTTTTTTTTTTTTCATTATGTTCCTAGTTAAAGGTTCTACATGTATCAGCAATGTGTGTAGTATCCCTGTTAGCCTAGAGGTAAGAGCTCTGCTTTTAGCAAAGCAGACTAAATGTACAAGTTGCAAGTTTTATTCCTGATTTTATTTTTTATTTTTGCTGAAATGTAAGTATTCTGTTTTTTACATACATGCTATCTATGAAATACACTGCAAAGATTACTTTTCCTTTTGTATGAAAAGTAAAGTATTATATAGTTGTTAGGACAGGAGCATTGAATGTGTTTGAAAACAAAAAACTGAAATCCCTTTTCTCAGGGAGAGGGGGGATCTCTGTGCTGTAATGTGATTGGCTGTCAGCTTCTAGGAAGCAATGCTGCAACTTCCTTGTTTTGATCTGTTGAGCACTACAGAGCATGTGCCTGTACGCAGACACTTAGCTGGGGGTTTACCCAGCTAAGGTGGATTGTGGGAGCTGACCCCTAGTACTCACAGGTTGTTTTCATAAATCATCCAATGGCCACAGGGATAGGTGAGACACAGCTTGTTGTATGTTTGTGAATGTGCTCTGTCTATTGGGACAATGCTGTCTGGAGACATTTGTTCTCCTTTAAACAAATTTTAGGGTTAGTGATGCTTTGTTCAGCTATCCTAACTTGATTATTAATTTTTGCTACCTTAATTGCTTTATTACAATCCTTGTTACAATTTTTATAATTCCTAAAGGCCCATTCCATTCCTTCTGACTTAAAGTTTTTAAATGCCTTTTCTTCCTTTCAATTTCCCTCTTTAAATCAGAATTAGGCCACATGGGTGCGGACTTATTTTAAATTTTAGATCGTTGAAGCAGTCTGCATGTGTTATTTTAAGTAGCTGTTCTATCATCTTGAGAAGGGTTTAGAACTTTAGAAAGTAATAGCCTGTGGCTAGCGGCATGGCAAGGCTTGACAGAGGGCATGGACTTGCTTTAAATTTATGGACCTTATTTAAGGGACAAAGATGCAATATTTCCCTGGCCTATATGTCAGACTTAGTGAAAGTTCTCTTGGTTCCTTCTTGTACATATCTTTAATGACAATGCTGGCTGGTATCTAGCCCCTCGAAGGAATATAGGACAATCATTTTGGTAACAGTCAATAAAAGGAATAAAGAATCCATATTCTCCTCCTACCTGTGATAGAGGAGCAATTTTTTGGCTGTACTTTCATATGCCAATTATTAAAAGGGAACTGTGGTCCAAAAATTACTCTTTTTTTTGAGAATTTTTGCAAACTTTTGTCATTGTTTATTTTGCATAGTTTTGATGATATTTACATCTTTGTGTGTAATATGGCAGCAGCATCACCAGGTTCCCTGCACTTCCTTCTTCCTGCTCTGAAACCATGTCAGTGGATGACAGTCAATCTGCCCTGTGTCTCCTCCTCCCCTTGCAGCCCCCCTGGTCCCTCCCACTCATGGACCCTCCCACTCATGGGTCCAATGGCCCCTACATTTGCAGGCCTCCTTTGGCCCCACCCACTCACAGGTGCCTTGGCCCTGCCCACTCGCAGAAAACTCGCTGAAAACTGTGAGAACTCTGCCTGAAAAGGCTATTTTTACATAGTGGGAGAGAAGGGCTGTAGATTCCCTTAACTTCTCTGTCAGGACTTCACACAGCAGAGAGGAGGAGGGACTTACTGTCTCCCTCACACACTGAGGGTGTCTGAGGCTGTGCTCGTCGGTGGCGAGGTGGAGGAACAGCCTTAGGAATGTCAGATGTCAGCTTCCACCAATTAACTTTCTGGTCAGTAATTTCTTTATATCTTGGGCTGTGGAGCATGCAGACAGGTGGTTGATCGCTCGTTTTAAAGGTAGGAAACTGGCTTTTCATTTAAAATCCACTTGTTTGGAGACCACCGTTTCCCTTTAAGCAGAAATATTGTTCTCCCTCTACCATTGTAAGGGAAGGGGCCAAAGAGAAATTTTTTGATGGTTCCTAACTTTGTTGTGAAGTTAACAGAATGTTTTCCTCTACCTCTGCAATGAATAAAAGGATGATGGAAGGACTAATAAACAATCTAGCTTTATACCTATGGCTATTCACATGAGTGACACTGCAAAACATTTGGACAAGTCTATGTCAAACTGTATGCTGGGGTACAACTTAATATTTTGTTACATCTTACTTAAGTACATGGCATGATAATGTATTTCAATGGTTTTCATACCAATCACCTTCTAAACACAATAAACATTTACTAGAAATATTTTCTAATCTGAAAAATATTATTATTTTAATTTGGGAGTCAGACAAAGAAATGACTCCCCCAAAATGTTTTTATTGAAGTCAGACAGAGAGACTGGGAGCTGCAAGCAATTGCAAAACTAGTAATGTGAATTACTTTTAAATTAAAACAAAATGGGAGGTAGGAATACTTGCCCCTGCCTCCCATGCAATATTAGATTCAGGGAAAAAAGTTTTAGCAGTCTGTGAAACTTAATACCCATTCTCCATAAATCATGTAGTTATCTCTAGTTTCATTTTATCATATATAGCCAGCAGTTGATTACCAATTGGCAGTCATCCCAATTCCTTGCTTGTGCCCAGTATTTTACTAAGGGCAGGCAACCACAATTAGAACAGGAAATCCTCTGTACACACCATGGTGGGAAAAAGGAAGGTGTTTACTGATGGGAAGAGCCTCTGTGTATGTGTTCTCGTGTTTAGCAGGGTATATAGGATCCTTAGTTTAAACTCCATTTATAAACACGCACCACTCCATTCATTACATTTTCCTAGAAATGAATAAGCTAAGGTCTGTTGGTCTGGGGAGTCACATTTGTACATGGATAGAAAATTGGTTAAAGAATAGGATGCAGAGAGTACTTGTTAATGGGGCTTCATCATTATGGACTAAAGTGCTAAGTGGGGTGCCACAGGGTTCTGTGTTGGGGCCGCTTCTATTTAATCTATTTATTAATGATTTGGAAGTGGGTATTGTCAGCAAGGTTTCTGTGTTTGCTGACGACACAAAACTTTGTCGACCATTAAAAACTTCAGAGGATGTGCAATCGTTGCAAGGGGATCTAGATAGATTATCACATTGGGCTGCTAAGTGGCAGATGAAATTCAATGTTGATAAATGTAAGGTGATGCATTTTGGACTTAAAAATACTTGTGCTACTTATACTATAAATGGCTCTGTGTTAAGTGAATCCCTGTTGGAAAGGGATCTTGGAGTTTTGGTGGATAACAAACTTAAAGGTAGCAAGCAGTGCCAGGCGGCAACAGCCAGAGCCAGCATGGTATTGTCTTGTATAAAGCGAGGTATGGATTCAAGGGAGGAAAATGTAATTCTCCCTCTTTACAAAGCATTGGTAAGGCCTCATTTGGAATATGCAGTGCAATTTTGGAATCCTGTGTACAAAAAGGACATCTTTGAAATGGAAAGGGTTCAGAGAAGGGCAACTAAATTAATAAGGGGATTGGGGGAGCTTGAATATGAAGAGAGACTGGAAAAGTTACAATTATGTACGCTGGAGAAAAGGCGCTTGCGTGGGGATATGATTACTGTGTATAAATACATTAACGGGCCATACAATAAACTATCTGGGGCATTGTTCACCAATAGAACATGTCAAAGGACACGAGGACATCCCTTAAGACTTGAAGAAAAAAGGTTTAGGCTTCAAGCTCGGAAAGGGTTTTTCACTGTGAGAACGGTAAGGCTATGGAACTGTCTTCCAGTGGACGTTGTAATGGCAGGTTCATTGGTCAGTTTAAAAAAAAAGCTGGATGAGTTTCTGCAAACAAGGAATGTTGCAAGTTACTGGTATTGATACATAAAGTAGAGTTGATCCAGGGAAATTTCCGATTGCCACTTGGAGTCAGGAAGGAATTTTTTCCCCCTTCATAAATTTGGTGGGTTTTTTTTGCCTTCCTCTGGATCAACAGTTAGGCAGGAAATGAGGATATTGCTGGATGGGTTGGACTGGATGGACGTATGTCTCTATTCAACCTCAAATACTATACTATACTATACTATTTACCCCCCTTTCTTCAATTAAACTGAAAACCCCAAAATCCATTTCCATAGTGGAAATTCCTGGAAGTCCTTTCAGCTACCTGGCTTATCTATATTCTCTGCAAGGTCACTTTGCTCATCTCTGCGTATTGGAGTTTTATTGGATGACGATTTAGATTACATTGTAGAGATGGAGCAGACATTAGTGGAAAGGTTTGTTAACGGGAGCATCTGATCGTGATGGGGATTAACACATGGCAGATACATAAGGAAGAAGAGTAGACACCACAGCCAATGATTGAATGCTATTTATTTAACTAGCTGCCTCCTTTAGGCACGTGCAAGCTCGTAACAAGCTCAGAAAAATTGTGCAGACAGAACCTTTTTGAGTGGCAGAGAATGGAGGAAGAACATTTTGTCAGTTAGTCCTACATCTGTTAGCCTTCAAACAATGTCAGTTTTCGGGTTGGGGGTGATAACATAAAATTTTACATTTCAAGGGTATAAGCAACATTTTCTCTTTCTGTGCAGTTCTTGATCAGAACATGTGTTGTGTGCCTGTAGGTAGGCCCTCCGTCCCTTTAATTAGCAATAAAAAAAATCTGTCACAATGGCAGCAGATCATTCTGTCTGTTTTGCTGAGAACCGAGTGATAAAGATGATTCACTGTGCTGGGGGAAGACGTTAAGACTTTTGCAAGTCAGTTCTTCTGTAATTATATTTTATGTTGCTGTGCTGCCGATTGCTCCTGTCAAGCTGTCTCATCTATAGGTTGATCAGGCAGAATGACCCTAATTTCCAGTTGAGGTGTGTGTGTGTGTGTGTGTGCATATGGTGGTGGTGATGACACTGCACTGTTTTTGATGGATTGTAAGTTGTGTTTTTCCTTCTGTGGGGTCCTTATAATCTAAAGCATGGAGGGAAATGAATAACTTTATTACCTTTTATGTACGCTTAGCACAGGAACATTTACCCTATCAATTCCAGCCCTATTCCGCCAATTTACTCTTTCAGGGCTACGTCACCGTAACGATAAGTAGTTCCATGGTTTGTTCTGCTTGTAAGGAGGGAAATGAGATGCGAAACGCAGCTAATGAGGTTACAAAATCCTGCTATTAGGCGTTCTTGTCCCTACCAGGTTCTCGATTATCTCTTATTACTGATGCTAAGTAAGTTTGCCCTTACAGTGAACCAATCCGATTTCCTTGTCGGCACAGAACAAAATGTCAACCTCGGCCACCTTAAAGTTAATCAAGTACAAAAGGTTTAAATTAGCACATTTAAATTCAACTGACGGCGGCGTTATGGATGTGTCTAGTCACCTTTGCTTTGGTGTGTTAACTGTACGATAGGGAATTGCAAATCTCCCCCTACTCTTTGGGGACTAAATGGTTTGGTTCCTCAGCAGCCATGCATATGGAGTGGCTAATGACAGAGAGACTTACCCATCAGGGAATGCAATTCAACGTAGACACTTTCACCAAAATGGATTATTTCAGCCTCGTTGGTCACAGATTCTGCTCCCCCCCCCCCGTGATTCATCTTACTATTAATAATGTCAGAGAATTTTAGGGCTTGAATTAAATAATGATAAATAGAAAGCACCGAGTGAGATCAGATTCGGCGACGCTGTTTATTTCAGTGTGAAGCTCTGTCAGGCCTGATAAATCGGATCCCTGAAATAGTTTATAAAATACTGAATTGATGTGGCAGTCAGCGAGGGAGAGAATTAATGTTACGAAATAGGCCTGCAACCCAGATTGGATGGAAGCCTTTTTCTATGAAATTTTGTGCGTCTGGGAGAAACATTCGTGGGGAGAGGTGAAAGAGCTGAGCAGGGAACTAATGTGCTCCTATAATCTCCGTGGGCGTCGGGTCAATAAGAGCGCAGCTCTGCACAGGTCAGCAGTGTGTGTGCTACGCCTTGCTACATTACATTGCATTACATAGCTCAGAGAAGCAGCTCTCTTACTTTTGCCAATTATAATAGGAAATAGTATGAGTGTACCATAGAGAATCCACTATGGGAAGTGTTATCACCTCACATTTTATGCTCTGTAGGATTAATGCTTTGGATGTTTTTTTTTATTCTCCATCCTGTTGGCAGATAAACAATTCTGTTTTAACGCTGTAGATAGATTGAAGAATCTACAGTAAGTTTCCTGCATAGGGAATATAAGGTGATGGGGCCCCCTTTGTGGTCACAGGGTCGGATTCCCTGGTAGTTAGACCCTTGCTAAAAGGTCACATGAGGCCATGGACAGAAGGGGTGAACTGGATTAATAGAGGAATTTGCAAAATGTTTTCTCTTTAAACAGGGTCATGATCATAGCAAAAGTCTAACTGAAACTGGAGGACACCAGCAAACTGTCACTGGGTCTAGCTCCAACCCAATGCTGAACCAGGAAATTAGCACACACACTTCTTGTGGAGCTTGTCTTCTGATTGGCCTGACACAAATGGAGTTAGGGTAAACTGGACAGTTAAAATAACCAAATACAAGAGATATCCTGGAAAGAATGTTGTGTTAACACTTGTGTAAAGAACAAAGTAACTGTAGCCCGGTCATTGCAAACTCAAAAAACCAGTTCCTGGATCAACAAGAAATACATTTATTAACATCAGTCATTTTCAATATTTTAGGAAATGTAAAAACTTACCCAGCCCACCCTTGAAACTATCCAATGAACTTCCCATTACCACAATATGTCCTTCACATCTGCTGTTAATTCTTACCTGAAGCTGAAACATCTTCTGAAACATCTTTTCTTCTAATTTTAAAGGATGCTTGTGTGTCCTCTAAAATGATATATCGGTGAACAATATATCAGAAACTCCAGGGTAAAAAGTCCTAACTTGTCTAATCTTTCTGCATAGTCAAGCCCTTCCATTTCCCTTATTAATTTAGTTGCCCTTCTCATTTCAAATATGCCCTGTTAATATTCCAAAACTTCACATATTCCAAATGAGGCCTTACCAGTGCTTTGTGAACAAGACAATATCTTACTAGCTCTAGACTCCAACATTTTTGGCTTATATTTAAAACCACCTTGAGAATCTCCTTGATACCCTTGTACCCATTCAATGGTACAGTATATAAAGTTTACTTTAAAAATGAAGTTTCATTGGACAGGAAGTTTTGATCTGTTTGGTTTGCTGTATAGACATTTTGTGCAGAGTAAATGTCAAAGTAGTAGAAACATTAACCTCCCAATTGATTTTGAACAGTTTTTTGGTATGTGTCCCAGAATGCAGCAGAGCTTAATATGGAGCCAGTTTACAATAATTCTAAAGAGGTCAAAAAATGTAGCGATATAAATCCCCAAATCAGGACACATTTTTAACTGCTTGACATCAGTGACCTCCTCACTAATTTACATACATTTAAATCCCAAACCTTTTATATTTGCTTTATTTTTCTTTGAGTCACAATTTTTGTCAAGTGGAAAAGTTTACTCAAACTGGAAAGTTTACCTCAAAACCCACTAGGTTATGGCCAATTTAAATTATTAATTTGTGTTTAAACTGTTTTTTTTTACTACCGTATATTACTGTATATCCAAGTAGTATTTTAATTACTGGCACTAAAAAAGTATGCAGATTTGAAAAAGAAATTATTAAAAATAGAACAACAAGTTTATGTTGCTACTTGCAGTAATCCTAGCAATATTACGGTATTACAAATCCACTGGTAGAGTAGCAGAAAAGACAAACTATTGGTTAAACAAAACAATAAAAGTAGAATACAGCACTTACTGTATTTATAAAATAATTTTAAAACTGATCCACGGCAGAGTTTGTTCTCTATGTATTGACCAGTGCGAATAGAGATGAACTATGGTTCATCCCTGGTACTAATGAAGTAATCCAAATGTAATGTAAGGGAATGCTCAAAAAACCTTTCTGAGACATCTCATTGCCCTTTTAAGTAATTTGATTGGTGGTTAAGTGGTACTAAATTATGTAAGAACTTCACCATGTGAATCTGTGTTTTAGCTCTATCCTAGACCTTGTTGGTAGATAGGGAAAGTCCTTCACTGTAAACATTTAGGAGATTTCTTTTAGAAACTTAAAGAACACACAACGTTGCCCATTTTTTCCCAATCAAAACCTTGTTGGGCTCAGTAGTTTCTGATTGGGGCAATCACCAATCAACCAAAAAACTGTTATCTGCACTCAAAAATTAAACAGACTCGCAACTCTACCTGATCCTACCTGCACCCACAGTGCCCCACACCTACAGGGTTATTCAATAAAGCACCATTTTAAACAATAAAAACCTTTATTGAATCTCCCTGCTAGAATTTAACAGACCCACACACGCTACCTGTCCTGACCTGCACCTGCAGCTTTCTAACTTTGGTTTATTTTGTAAGATGTACATTATTGTTCAATTTGTTTACGTTACTTTGTATTTTTCATATTGTAATCAGGTAGTTAGATTTATAACAGTTGTACATCTTTGTGTTTTAGTAGAATCTAAATAAAGTGAAATTCAAAAGAAAAACAATATACATACATGTTTCATTGAGTTTTATTTATGACATTTGCTTTAGTTTGGTATATTATATTAAGTGTGGCTTAGTATTTAGGGGAAGGAGGTCGGGGGTGGGGAGTGGTGGGTAGGAGGGAGGAAGGGGGGTAGAGGGGGAGAGGGGATGGGGGTCACCCAGGGTATCCCGGTCATTTATCCATTTGATGTTGAGTTTGAGTTGATCCATGGGTTCCAGATTTTATTGTATTTGTGTTGATAAAGAATTTTGAAGTATGCTAGGTCTGTATTTACCAGGTTGATCCATTGTTTTCTTTGTGGGGGTTCTGGGGACATCCATCTGAGAATAATAGCTTTATGTGCATAAAACAGTAGATTAGGGTTGTTGTATGTTTGTTCCAGTTATCTTGTTCCAGTAGGCCAAAAATCTTCTATTTGTTCTGCATCGAGCGATGGTATATGTTTTATCCATTTGGTTGTCAGTGTTTGCTGGTTTGGGCCTACCATTGCTTTTGACAGTGTTTTGCATACATTGGATGTATTCCATTTTCAAGCAGTGTCTTGTTTGATAGTATCGGAATTTATAGGATGAGGATAATTTGAATTCATTAGCTAGTGTTTCATAGTATTTTATATTATGATTTTGTATGACATGTTCAAATGTTTTAATACCTTTCCTGGTGCAGTCTTGCGATAGGGGGATTTGGCTAAGTGTGGGTAGTTGAGGTTGTTCCATAGTGGCGTTACCGTTGGCATAGCTGATGTTGGAATAATTTTGTTTATTTCTTTCCAGACTTTGACTGCCTGTGTATGCAGGGTTGTTGCTGATCCGTAAGTATGGGCTTCAGGGTTTTGCATGTGAGCAAGGGTTGTTCCTTTGTGGTATTTAGTTAGCATATGTTGAGATTGCGTTGGTGGTTCTGTTTGTGATAGCCAACATCTCAACAGCTTGATTTGGCTGGCTAGATAGTAGAGTTGGAAATTAGGCAGGGCTAGGCCAGCGTGCGTTTTGGGTGCTTGCAATTGTTGTAGTTTGACTCTAGCTCTTTTATATTTCCATAGAAAGGGAATTATCATGCTATTGAGGGCTTTGAAAAAAGTTGGGTACGTAGCTATGGGTGTGTTGTAGTGTATACAGTAGTTTGGGCAGCAAAAAGATTTTTACTACGTTTATGCGGCCGATGAGATTTAAAGGTAAGTGTAGCCAATGAAGCAGTTTTCTGTTAGTAGTGGAGCTATGTTCAAGTTATAAAACTCTTTGTGGTTTTTGGTTATGTGTATTCCTAAGTACTTGAATTCGGGGACCACTGGAATCGGCCATAGTATGTTCAAGTTGTTTAGAGCATTTTCAGCAATTGGGTATAGTGTGGAATTAGTCCAATTCATTTGAAGTCCTGAGAAGGATCCGAATATTGTAACAGTTTGTAGTGCTTCTGCAAGAGAGAGTTTGGTAGCGTCCAGGTGCAGTACTACATCATTTGCGTATAGTCCTATAAGTTCTATGTGAGAGTTTATCTGCAGGCCTTTAATGTTGGAGTTGGATCGGATTTTAATGGCTAGGGCTTCAATAGCTATTGCGGACAGCCTTGGTGAGTTCTTCTTTGGAGTGAGAAGGGTTGTGAAATAGATCCATTTAGCGATATACATGCTGTAGGGTGCTTATGAAGTAATTGTACATATTGTATTATAGTAGCACCCCCAACACATCCCTTTAATTGGATGTCTTATGCCTTGAATACTAAGCATTGGATGAGAGGCCTCTTCCCTCCTTGTTAAAAGCCAGTAGGCGGGGGGAAGTGATAGCCTGTAATACGAATCCAATGTAAGGTCAGGGAGAAAACATTCCCAAGAAAATGCAACCAAGCAGGGAGTGTCAGCCCAGATAAATGACCCAAGGTTAACTGTTAGGACCTTCCATACTGGGGTTACCTTGACGTGGTTGGAAGGCTTTTCACTTTTATGCATAAAATTGTAACTAAAACCCCCATGTTTTTACTGTTTGCACTAACATAGATATTATGATATATAGGGCCCAGGAATAGTTTTTAGCAAGGAACTTGATTGACAACTGAAATAGAAAACGTTATATTGGATATCTTAAGAAATAGGGGGCAGATCAACAAAAAATGATACAGTGGTGGTTGGGAAGAATTATAGTTTCCAGTTATGGTCAATTTAAAATAACCTATTTTTCGGTATAGATGCCCTTTAAGTTCAAGAACCACTGGCGCCCATTATTGCATTCTACCTATAGTGGTAATTCAGCAAAACCCTGCCTCCAACATATGCGGGGGCCACTCCTGATAAATAAGAGTCTTGTGCATAGAATTTGGGTAAGACTGACAGTCTTTGGAGCAAATTCCAGTAAGTTCCCCATTTTACTATCGCCTTACATACACAAACAGACAGCAGTAACATAAATGGCTATCTATCAACCTTCACTCTTATACATTTCATTGTTCCACTTGTTGTTTATTCACTTCCACTAAAGCTTGATAATATTATTGGAACAAAATATAATAAATTATAAAAGCTCAAGAATGTGGCAACATGTTCTAATTCCGTTATTTTCTAGCTATTGCAGAATTATTATTGTATAAACTTGACCTTTATTTCCAATCATATTGTCAAGCTGAGGATTCAGTCAATGAACAAACATCTCCCAACTTTTCTCAGATATTCAAAATCATTTAACTAATCAAAGGGCCAGGGGCACCAAACCCCTTTTAGATCGATCTCAATGGTCCCCACTCACCTCCATTGATTTGGTTTTATATCTTTATTGATCCGTATTTGTCTATTTCATTGTTTTTTTTTTTTTATTTAGGTTAAGTAATAATCAACATTGAATTATCTATGAAGCAGATAAAAAGAAATAGGACATTAGTAACAGAACACAAAGATTGCCTTTGATAATACTGTTAAAGGGACACTATACTGAAAAAATTACCTTTCCTCATTTTAATGTATAAATAAATATGTGTAAGTAGCACTTACTCTGGGGAGTGCGTCTGTTGCTGCATGACTTCAATGCAGCACATGTTTTGCTCAGGTGCAGTATCCCATTTCCCTCTATTAACCACACCCACTTCCATCTGACCTGACTTTTTCCCCCACAAACCAACTGAAGAATAGTTTATGAGAACAAGACACATGATTGACAGGTGAAATGTATGAGGTTTTATAAAGTAATAGGGGGCAGATCAACTAAAAAAAATGGTACTGGGGTGTTTGGGAAGAATTATAATTTACAGTAATGGTCAATTTAAAATTAGGGTTTTTTTCAGTATAGATGCCCTTTAAGGACCCCTTAAACATGACATTGTCCTCTCAATGTGCAGATGCCCTCCTTTATAAAAGCAGCGTCAGACTTGACCATGATGGTGACGTCATGGCCAATGATAAATGTCTGCTTTCTGGTCCAGCTGCATCAGCATTGAAAAGCTCATTGAGCTTGCAGAGGAGGCATAAAACAAAAAATCGGAGAAGCTTGGGGGTTTGGGTTTCCTTAACATAATTGTCAGTGTGGGGGGTGATGGACATGCCCTATAATATGTATACGTATAATTGTTTTGTACATTGTCGATCTTTCCCATGTGCATGTATGAAAACAATCATCCCTTTAACAAGCTCTATGCAATTCTGAAGTGTGCTACATAGTATGTGCTAAATTATCCTTTCAGGTGGCAACAACACAACAAATACGGGTTACACATTGTCCACCAATAGGGTATTCATTAACCATAGCGATACATAAAGACCTACACTCACAGATGCAGGCGCGCACATCCATTCCTACCTCTGGTTTGGTCCTGTAACATTTTAGGATATTCCCCAGCACAGATGCCAAACTTACAGGTCTGTAGTTACCATGTAATTGGATACCATTTTTGAATATTGAAATTTCATATACTACCTGATAAAAGTCAATGTTTATCTATGTAAGTATGTTGTAGTGGTCTGCATAACCTGGATTTTAGATTGGACATTCCTCATTCTTTATACCCCTTAAAATAAAAACTATGAGAGCATATAGCACTCATAGTTACCATTCCCATCATATTCTTTTATACACCAACATTTCTTTAGTTCAGAAAAATGTTTAGCTTTTTTTTTTCCCATCAAGAATCTGAACTTAAATGATTTAGTTACCAACTTAATGAGTATTCCCCGTCAAATACATCTTCTAAATAGGTGCTAAATGGAAAAAGCTGTTCATTGGAAAAAGCTGCAAACTGAATTTACCATCTCTGATGCCATGCTGGAAATTACCTCGAGCTTTCACATGTCACATACTGTAAAAATAAAACTCAGGATAAGAGAAGCAACACAGTAATAATTAACACCATGATGTGTTCACAGGTAATCAAATATTACCCAGCGAGATTATTTTAAGTGATAGTTCCATAATCATAATATGACAGACATTTCTTATGTTATTGATCTAATCAGCCGCAACTGTTTGTCAGTGTCACTATTTTAGAAGGTTGAAATTTCCTTCACACCGAGACATTTCTTCTGTGTACTGATGTTCTCTGCTATCATCTGTAAGCAGCCAACGTCCTTTTTATACCTAAGCAGTGAGTGTAAATGTCCTTTATCTTTCACTGTGAAGTCAGATAAATTTAACAGTTATTTAGCTTTCTGTGAACACGCTATATTGTTAATAAAATGATCAGTAGCATACAGGGAGATGTAATAAAAGTTCTTATTGTTAACAATGGTGCTAACTTTGTCCCAACCAATGTGATGTTAGTTTTCAAATGGTAAATAAGATCTGATTGGTTGGGGCAAAATTAGCATAAGAACTTCTATTTTTATCTCCCTGATAGTCTTTTATTTAAGATAGAATTCTATTTATATAAATTACATGTTTAGATGGTAAATTAGTGAAATTATATATTTTTTGCACCCAATAAGGCAAATGTGAAAGGATCTTAGAACAACTTACAACTTACTATAATTTCAAAATCAAATGGAACCCTAGCAATGATATGCTCTTTAGTCATCTTTTCCTTTGGGTTCCGTACTTCAGATGTAGCAGCCTGGGTGAGGGGGTGAGGGGGGGTGCGAGGGAATGCTGGGATGGGGTGTAGTGGCACTAGCACTAACAGGGGGTTCTCCCCCACCTCCACAGACATGGACCCCTGGAGCCCACCAGTCATCACTTAGATGACTTCTGAATTTCGCGCAGGTTTGCACCCCTTCATATAGGACTTTGGAAAGATCAAATCCAATTTTGATTGCACAATATTTCAATCCTTGCAATTATATGGTCATACATTGACCAATCATATTTTAATGTTTTATTCAATATAAGCACATGCATGAGATTCAGCCAATCACTGACATGGCTGCCGGTCAAGCACCTTATGCTAGGATGCAGCTGAGGGAATGGTAAGTACCTTTAGGAGATGATTTTGGGGGTTTTAAACATAGCTTCTATGTTTGGGTGCTTTCCTTCTTCCTAATTTTCTGCTATCCACGGAGATGCGATACCAGAATCACGGCAACAATTATTGTTTAATATCTGGTTAACAATGCAGGTAATAATAAACTGAATATATTGGCTGGAAACTTTAAAAATATGGCACCACCAGATGTCTTACCCTTTGATATGTACATATCATTTGGGTAGTGCCTACTTCCCACTCTGGCACAGTATCATCATTCTGACCTGTTTTATCTTTTTTATGTGACCAGAAATAGCTCTGGTATGAATATCAATCTCCCAGTCCTTAAATACCAAAATTCAGTCATAAAACCTTCCCAAAAGGCTCTTTGACATTGCTATACTCTAGCCTCAGATGTCAGGTTTGGGTATTGTGTGTGGCTATGGTATGCATTTTTGTACACTTTTACTGGTGGAGACTTCCCAGGGAGGCGATAATGTTATTTGGCAGGCATGCTTTTATAATTAAGATGGGGAGATCCTAGAGGATGCCATGTACATTGTTTGTCTTACTGTTTACTAAGTAGTCATTGACCCTTCTAGATATCAGCCTTCAGTGTAGATACATGGCTGGAATAATTGGTGATCTACATGTTTGTTTGGGATGGTTTTATGATTGAATTTTGGTGTTAAAGGACTGGGAGTTTGATATTCATAGCAGGGCTATTTCTGACCAAAGAATAAATAAAGTAGGTGGTGCCGTATTATTGACATTGAATATATGTATCGAGCTATGTTTCTAGCTCTCCCTTTTTTTGTCTATTGGGCAGAGAGAAATTATATTTCAGATTTTATTTATTGATTAATCCAAGAAAGAATGCACATAAAAAAACCCAAAGGATATTGAAAACTCCATCTTTATAATTTTTAAACCTTTAGAATCAAGTAAATTGACTGATTAAATAGCTAGGACAGATTCTTTATAATGTATTCCTAAACACTAATAAAAACTAAAAAGCCAGAGACATCGCCAACATGCAACAAAACTCTATAAGCAAATATACAACACATTGCATTTTTAGCTGAACATCACTAAGGCCCTTGTGTAATTACTGAGCAGCCATATAAACCTCCATGACAAAAAAAAAAAATCACCACAATTTTATCAAATTTGAGGGGTGTTTATGCATTTTTGGAGATCTTCTTACCATAGGTTTGTAATGGCAGCATTTACATATTATAAGGCAGCCAAAAATTACTGACCAATAATAGTAGTTTAAAGCTGGGTACACACACTAACGATAAAGCCCCGATACCGTCGGATCCGACGGTATCGGGGCTTTATCGTTATGTGTGTACGCTCGTTTCCCGAACGAGCGCGCGACCGCCAAATGATAGGGTCGGCCGAACGCTCGTTCGGGAAAGGCCGAAAATTTCCATCGGCCGCGCTAGACTCCCTATAGAGGAGTCTAGCGCGGCCGATGGAAACACACAGTCCCGAGCGTTCTCCTTATGAAGTTCATAGGGAGAACGGTCGGGACTGTGTGTATGCAGATCTTTGAAAGATGGCAGACAGGATCTTGCAGATCCTGTCTGTCATCTTTCAGAAATCTGGACTGTGTGTACCCAGCTTAAGTCTCTTTAAAACTGGCATGGTAGTTAAACACCACCTGTTGGTAATACTGTATTGTTACAAAATATTTAACAATGTCATTGTTTTGCACTGTGGTCAGTATTTTTTGGAGCGGACATTGCCAACATTTTTTTTTACATCTTCATTAATTCAGTGGAAAATATTATATTTAAAATTCTTATTTTATATTATGCATTATGTTATTCTACATATTCTCTTCCATTTTGAAAAATCAGTTGAATATACCCCTTGCTATTCCCTGCTGTTGACGTTAGTGAGCTAGTGTAAGGGTCCTTCTTCTTCCCAGATTGCACCACTTCCTTGGAATGTTCCTAACAGTAATTTCTACTGATTGGCTGTTGGACGGGTCAAAGATACTCAGATCTCTACTGAGCAACTGAATCAACCCAGGCGCTGGGTCAAGGGCAAGACCATAACGGTCTCTATTAGGGGTCCTGCAAACAGGAAGTCAGTATTTTGGGAGCATTTATTTATACACATACACAATGCTGAATGGGCAGGTTAAGGTCATTAGGATGGGAAAATTCTGTTTATGTATTAAGTATATGTATTTGCATTTAACTTCCCCTTTAAAGTCACAATTGCAAATTTGTGTTGTTTAAAACACATGCAACAATGCATTTCCAGAACAAAGACAGTTTTTTAAGGCTGTCCTTCAATCGTTAGCTGGTCTTGTAACTAGAATTTGAGGTCATTTTTATCCTGATCCCTCCATGTGGTCAGAGTGTGATTGTGTGATTGTGTGTAGCTAAGATAAAATAGATTGTAATGAAGGTTTTAACACTTATGATCTGAATAGGAAACTGAACCAACAGATAAAGAATTCCATGCCAGGTAAGGAGTGTGTGCAAAATATTCTTGTATGAAAAGCAAGAGGGGAAAATAAAAATATATTTAAAGATTATCTCAATCACTGCAAATTATTAATCAAAAACTTTTCGAAGCGTGAATCTGTCTAAAGCAAATTCCTCCCCGGAGCTTCAATCATTTACACAGAATGAGCAATCAGAAATGGTGATTAGCGAGGAGAAATCATCTGCCACCTCTCCCAGTGTTTGCAGGTACGGAAATAAAAGCCATGTATCTATTTCTCCTCTACATAGGAGTAGCTAGAAGACCCTGGTTGTCAACGTTCCAAGCAAGTTAATGCATCAATTCATCTGGAATGAATTCATTGGGGGAGAGATGAGGTACAGATCCCTTTGTGTGGGGTGTTCAGTTTAGATGCCCCTTGTCTGTGTAATTCAAGTGGTTTTTTGACAGCTTAATTTGTCAAATTAATTCAAATGAAGGCAGGTTGATGTCTGTCCTTGTGTACACATGAAAAACAACCTGAACCGCAAAGCTGCCATATCAAACTGATGTCTCAGATGCACCTTAATAGGAAATGTCATTCACACCACAGACGCACCGCACTACCACGTGTTCTTGATTCTTTAGGGAATCTGGGGTTTTCATATACGTCCATACGTCCATCTAGTCCAACCTTTATAGCCATCTCATTAACCCTACCTAACAGATGATCATGGTAATGTTAATGAGTAGGTTTGTAATAGGCTGTACTAAATGGACGTGTGTCTTTATTGTAACTGTGTGAATGACATCAATATCAAGCTGCATCTGAGACATCAGCATAGATCACACATGCGCATAGAAGACAAGGTCCGTCGGGACCTGTCAGACTACGCACCGGGGGAGCGAGCGAGCGGGTAAGTTCTTACCTTTTCTCCTGGCTCCTGTGTGTTCTATTGAAGAACGGAAGGTAAGGCACAGCTCCTTTACCTCCCGTTCTTCAATAGAACTGGATTACCAAAACTTATAAAAACGAGTGGAGATATCCTTTAATGTGTAAACATGTACAACTTTTTTATTTTAGAAATGATTATTAGAGATGTATTGTGGGTTCGAATAGAACCGTTTTTAAATTGAATCTGAGAGTTTCGAAGTTCCAACAGACATTTTGAAACTTTAGAAAATCAAAAAATTTGGTAAACCTCGAATGCAGAATTTTTGATTCTGAGAACATATGCAAGTCGATTTCAGTAACCATCGAATTCATGATTCAATTTACGAAATTCCGAGATTTCTCGAATTTGCGAAAATTTTCAAAAATACGTATTTATTTGCGAAAATTTTCAAAAATATGTATTTTCGAAAAATTTCTAAAATACGAGGATGTCTCTTATTTTCGTAAATACGTATTTTCGAAAATTTTCGAAATTACGAAGATTACTCGTATTTTCGAAAAATCCGTTTTTTGAAAATATTTTTGAAATTACGAGATTTTGATTACGAGATTACAAAAATTTTCGAGAAAACGCTAAATCGTTATTTCGAAAATTTTTGAAAATACAAGAAATCTCGTAATTTCGATAATATTTTTCATTTTACCGGGTCCGCTCGCGGAATTTCAAATTTTCACGGAAATTCGCGGATCCTAGAGCGGACCGGATTTTGCGAAGTTCGGACATCTCTATTTGTAAGTGGATTTTGGTAACCATCAAATTGATGATATCGGTAACCCTCGGTAACACTTGAATTTGTTAGTGGATTTTGGTAATCCTCGAATTCATGATATCGGTAACCCTCGTTAACACTCGAATTTGTAAGTGGATTTTGGTATCCATCGAATTCATGATATCGGTAATCCTCGGTAACACTCGAATTTGTAAGTGGATTTTGGTAATCCTCGAATTCATGATATCGGTAATCCTCGGTAACACACGAATTTGTAAGTGGATTTTGGTAACCATCGAATTCATGATTTCGGTAACCCTCGAATTTGTAAGTGGATTTTGCCGCGCTAGACTCCCTATAGAGGAGTCTAGCACGGCCGATGGAAACACACAGTCCCGAGCGTTCTCCTTATGAAGTTCATAGGGAGAACGCTCAGGACTGTGTGTATGCAGATCTTTGAAAGATGGCAGACAGGATCTTGCAGATCCTGTCTGTCATCTTTCAGAAATCTGGACTGTGTGTACCTAGCTTAATAGGGTTTACGTTTACTCTTGTTCAGTTCCTTACACAAAACCAGAAAAAAAAAACCCAGATATATATACAGTATATACTGAATATATTTTACCAGCTTTACTCCCTCGGTTTACTTTTGAGTCAATAGTAAGTGGTCAGGGGAGTAGTTACTGGTAGAAAGAAGAAACATTACAAGAATGGATATTTGCAATATTAGCATTAGAGAGTGATTGTACGTAGCATTATGAGTTCATAGGAAGAGTTTAATGGAGCAAGAAAGAAAATTAAAGAACAGCCACTTACATTTTTGAATGTCTCTGCCGAAGTGCCGGATCCAGGCACGAAACGCGTTAGAAATTTTCACTTTTATGTATAGATACATGTGTTAATAAAGGAAACTTTTTATCTACTTTGCTCGTGTGAGGCCCGTTCGTAAGACTGCCACAGCACGTTTTTGTTTCCGCGTTACATTTTTGAATGCACTTTTCATTTTATTACCCTGCAGTCATATTTGCTGTCCCTTTTCCTATTGCTGTGTGTTTTATATTCTATCTCTGCTTTTGCAAATTCTACAAGAAATGGTTTGTTGTAAAGTGATAGACAAAATCATTTCTACCAAAAAGCGAAAGCCATCCTGTATGTGCCTCTACGTTGGAACTCCCACATCACCCAAAAATACATTATCAGGCACATTTACTCAGAGTCGCTATCGCTCTGGGTAAATGTCCTGATCGCGATTCAATATTGCATTTGCGAATGTGGGCAAATCCCGAAAAGGGATTTACTCACTGCGGGATTTTAACGCCTGCTGTTAGCTGGCATTAAAATCCAGCACTAAAACTAGCGCAAACGCGATATTAAATTGCGAGCATTGGATGAGCGTCGGTAGGAAACCAGTTAGTGTGACTTTTACTCCATAATTTTGCCCAGCGCCTCTGGGTAAATTGGCCCCTATCTGTTTAAATTCCACACCCCCATAGAGTGTGCCGTTATATTGTAGTCCTGGCCACAAAACTTCGGGCTCCCATGATGTGCGAACCTACAATAGTTGCTACTAACCATTGTTTGAAGATTAGTTGTCTATAAAACATTTGTCAATTATTTACCTGTTACAGTAGAAATGCCTTTTTTGAACTTTCCTTAATTAAACATTTGGAGGAGAGATATGTTTCGCTAGTCATCCGACTGACTTTCTCTATTCAGAATGACTTGTACAAGAATCTGTGGCAATTATGTACCCTGGAAAATCCCAATTAGCATATCACAGCCAGGTGTTAAGGGCGTGATTGTTACGTTTCACCCATCATGGCCAATCTTTACATGGAGGGGGTAAAAAACAGGCGCTTAATACCTTTAAGGGCATAGCACCCAGCCACTGGTTCAGATAAGTGGATGACACCTGGGTTAAAATTCACCAGAAGGAAGTACAACCTTTACAGAACACATTAATGCGGTAGACCAAAACATCAAATTTACAAGGGAAGAGATACAAAACATCAGCAGGCTGTGGCATTTCCAAAATAACTTTAATCTTATCTGGGTCAGCTTTTAAGCCTTGTGAAGACAGGATATGCCCATGGAAATGGACCTTGCTCCTGGAACTGCAATTTCTTAATGCTAAGCCTCAGCATCACTTGTCTGCAACGATTTAGTAGCGCTATTAACTTTTCGTCATGGACACGCTCAGCTTGTTTATCATTATTACCACAGCCAACTATAAGTATGTCATCAGCTATAGTCTCAATTTCATGGAGCCCCTATAATAATTCAAGTTGCTTACGCTGGTAGACCTCTGGTGCCACAGAGACTCCAAATGGAAGTTTAAGCCATCTCTTTCTGCCCCAAGGAGTCCAGTAGGTGGCAATGTAGCTGCTTTGTTCATCTAGTTTGCACTGTAAAAAGGCATCTCTTGCATCCACAAGAGTGAAGATACGTGCTTTTGGTAGTTTGTGCAAAATGTCATCAAGAGTAGGCATTGGGTAGTGTGACCTTTTCATTAGGTAGTGTGACCGTTTCAGTACCATATTCAGAAACTTGGGATCAATGCAGATTCTGATCTTTCCAGGCTTTCTGATAACTACCATGTTGCTTATCCAATCTGTCGGCTCTGATACAGAGGGTCACATGTCCCTCACTTCATACTTTCAAGTTGTGCTTTAACCTGTGACTTAATAGCTATTAGCACATTTCGTGGGACACATTTTACAGGTTGAATGGCAGGGTCAAGTTCGAAGCGCACCTCTCCTGGAAACGAGATTACCGGGCCCTCAAATACATCTCTGTAGGCATGAAGAATTTGCTGTTTTGTCAGAGGCCTGGTCAGGGATTGCGTTGCCTGATTATCAATAGTGTGCACTCAGCAGGAATAGTGAACCGCTCAGTCCCAGATGCTTCAATTTTTAGCACAGAAATAGCGGTTTCTAATCAGCTTCAACTATCTCAAAGTGCAGTTTGTGCACACGATCATGTATGCTGCATTTTGTTTGGAAAAGTCCCAACGATTCCATTAGCTCCCCTGAATACAGCTTTAGTTTGGTGCTGCTAGGCTGAAGGGGTTCTCTGGGTGCCAGTTTCATTTTGTCCTTCAAGCTCATTACATCACATGTTGCGCCTGAGTCTAGCTGGCAAGGTTGGATTATATTATTTAATCTGAGGTTTGCAAACCATTTCTTGCCCTTGGTGTTTACTGCACTAATACATTCTTTGGAGTAAACCTTATCTGTAATAAGCAGTAGAGATGTCCGAACTTCGCAAAATCCGGTCCGCTCGAGGATCCGCGAATTTTTGAAAAAATTCGAAAATTCGAAAATCCGCGAGCGGACCTGTTAAAATTAAAAATACCCTTGAAATAACGAGATTTTTCGTATTTTTGAAAATACAAGTAATCCTCGTAACAAGTTTTTCCCCGTATTTTCGAAAATTCCCGAAAATACGTGAAAATTCGTAATTTCAAAAATTTTCGAAAATCTGCGAATCGGAAGTTCGGAAGGCGGAAAATCCCGCCGTTCGCGAACAGGATAAATCCGCGGCGGATCCGGGTTCGGATCCGCGAACCGGCCATCCCTAATAAGCAGTTGTGCATCCTCAGGATCAGGCATCTGCTCAATTGAGTGCAGCTTCCTTGCTTTCATGTCACAGGAGAGACACATCCTTGCAAAGTGATTTGGCTTACCACATGCAGTACAGAATTTCCCATATGCAGGGCCCTTTTCTTTTACTTGTACATGCAAATTGCCACAATACTTGCATGATGCTGGCTGCCCCTCAGGTAAGTTGTGTGGGAGGCATTTGTGTTGAAAATTGTGCTGTTGTTTATAGGCTACATTGATATTGTCAGCCTGTCTATTCTGTTCCATGGCTTGCATATGCTTGTCAGTAAGTTCTGCAGTATGACATATCTCAAGTGCTGTTTGCAGGACTAAATCACGTTTCCTCAACAGGTGGCAGCGTTTGCTCTCATTGGTGATACCCAGAACTATTCACCCAAAGCTGCATGCGCTCTGGGTGAACCTCACGTAAGGATTTAACACCAGCTATCAGCTTGCATTAAATAATTACGCTAAAGGAACCATGCAGCCTCTGGTAAATAGGAGTGTCTCTTCTGAAACTCGCCAAAACCTAGGGGTTAAAGCCATGCTAACGATACTGGACTGGTTAATGCGACTTTAACCCTAACAACAAGCAATGCAGCCTCCTATAAATTTGCCTGTTACACTCTAGGCTGAGAACTGACTAAAACCCTAAAAACTGGGCAGCATTAATATAACACACCCTGGATGGAAATAACCCCTATCTCTATCTGGGGGAGATGCACATCGGTAGATACAATATTCAAATAACGAATAAAACAGGCCTGAATAGAGCATGCACAGGATTGCACATGTGCAGTCATCATACTGCCTACACTCTTTTTTGACTATACCTGTCTGAAATCTACTGGTGGTCCAATCTAATGCTGACCCGTGACAGTATCAAACACTGTATACTGACTGTATTGATATATCTGTTGCACAGTACCAATGTTTTAGGTGTAACTATAATCATATGCCACAGGTTTCATACTGGATTCATGGTCCACGATTATCAGGGTTGAATTCTACATGGTTTGTATGAGTTGATTTTAACTTTAGAATTAAAGTTATTTCAGCTTTGTTCTCTGGCATATTATTTGTATTTCTAATTAAAGGAATTTAACAGATAACACCGTGTGCATGGTCTATTCAGGCCTGTTTTCTTTGAAATCCAGGCGTGTTTGTGACTCTTTCCTTTATGAACAAATTAGGCTAGAAAAAGTGGTTAAATCTACTACAGTATTTAAAAATGAGAGGAAAAATACAAACAAGGGAAAATGTTGACGTTTTTTAAAAAGACATAAGGCTACCTCCCAACATTTCATTACATAAAAGAGAGACACTAAAGGGAATGTGAGTTGCGGGCAAATTTTGACCACACCCACTTTTCTGAGGTCACACCCACTTTTCTTAGATCACACCCATCTTCCATAGGTTACGCCCCCAATTTAAAGATAAACCCCATGAAAAAAAGGAAACATTTTAAAATATGCATACTCCACTACTTAGTATGCTATTAGTGTTTATCACTTTATTTGTGTTTGTATCTATTTTTATAGCCTGGACTGTATATCTATCTATCTCTTTCTGCTTGTCTACCTACCTATCTACCGCTCTATCCATCCATCCATCCATCCATCCATCTATCTATCTATCTATCTATCTCTTTCTACTACCTACCTGTCTATCTATCTATCTATCTATCTATCTATCTATCTATCTATCTTATCTGTCTGTCTGACTGTCTGACTATCTTTTTGTCTATTGGCATCTTTCTATCTACCTTTATATCCATTTACCTCTTTCTCTCTGTCTACCTACCTTTCTTTCTATCTATCTGTATCGTTCTATCTACTAGTTTATCCATCTATTTGTCTGTGTCAGCCTATATCTCTATCTATCTATACACATATGCCTACCCACACATATGACACACAAACATGACCTGACATACAGACACACATATACATGGACACACACATGCTCTGATATACTGACACACACACGACTCACACATACACTGATATACGGACACGCACATGGAGATATACTGGCACACACACTACACACACATGCACTGATATACTGACGCACTACACACGCAAACACTACACACATGCAGGTATACTGACACACTACAAACCTGAACCGATATACTGATACACAAACATGCAGGTTGGTAGCTCCGACCCGGGTTAGAGGGCCGGAGTGTCTGACCTGCGGCGCCGCTCCCCGCGAGGATGCTGGGAGTTGTAGTCCGGCACCTGACTCCGCCTTCCCTGGGCAAGTTGGGGAGTTCTGGTCGCGGCCGAGTGCGTGACGTCATCACGACGCGCTCGCGGCTGGGCTCGCGAGAGCCGGGAGGGGGCGGGAGTGGTGATGTCAGTGGTGACATCACTGCTGGTATAAAAGGGGCGCAGGCGCCATTTTGTTAAATTGCTAGCAGGAGGAGGATCTCCCCATCCTCCCTCCCTGTATTTATGAGAGGATATTGTTTATTGTATAAAAAATGTTGTTGGAGTCACAGCGGCGTGGGAATCCTTGCAGAGGTTATGTTGAGCTGTTACATGCCCTCTGGGGATCCAGAGGCTTGGCATTAAGCATTGGCTACGGCTAGTTGGGTTTTTACATCTAATTAATATGCAAGGATTCATAAATTAAAATTTAGCTAATTAATTCATCACATGATGTTGTAATGTGTCAATAAAGCTGTGGCCATTTGTTCACCCAAAGGATTGTGTGTCTGCTTGTTCATTTCCATCAAAATAAGATTACTGGTAAAAAGGGTTAAAGGCCATCTATAGTGGGAAAATGAACTTTTTTTTCTTTCTTTCCATGTGTTCTATAATTCCCCACAACCCCCAGAGTGTCTTCACTTTTTTCAGATTCCCTCTCTGTCCTGAGATACACCAGTTAAATACGTGATTGCATTCCTCTACTCCTACTTGGACTGTCAATCAAATCCCTGTGACATGATCCCCCCTCCCTGCTCTGTAATAAACATAGAGATAAGAGCATTTTGATGGTACACTTTGATGGTAGATATAGGGCTGCACTTGACCCCCCTTCTAAATAGCTTTCACTGATTGATGATGGGTCACAAAGTGAGAGATCGTATACTGTACTGATCTCCTTCTTCCGTGTCTCCAGGGCAGCTTGCTTTCTATTGGCCACTGTGCGTGGGTGTGTTTTTCAGGATGTTAAACTTTTAACTCCTACTGCACAAGCTTGTCGGTTAGCCGGAGTTGAGACATAGAGGAGGTAACAGAGGGGAGGGGGAAGGGGGGAGTGCTGCACACAGATCTGACACCATGGTTAAACAAAGTCACTGACAAAGATAGGATTAAGGCAGCACAGAGTACATGAATTTAACTTTGCAAAGGTGCAATGTGTTTTTTTCACTATAGATGCCCTTTAAGTTATGTTTAAGCAGTCAAAGTATTCAGCAGCAGGTTATACTGACACACTGCACACATGACACGCACATGCACAGATGTACTGACACACACTACACACACATGCAGATATAATAACACACATTACACATGACACACATGCACTGTTATACTGACACACTACTCACACATGCAGATATACTGACACACACATGAAACATTAAGTCTTGTCCTCAGCATCCCAGATAGCCCCCAAGGCCCAACTGTGCACAACTATCTGTAACGGGCACTGCACCCCTCACTGACCCTTACTACTAATACTGGCCCTGTAACTACAGGACTCCTCCAGGGTCAGGAGTTGCAGGAGGTGGCACAGTAAGGGGGTGGAGCCACGTATGCGCAATGCGCATTATATATTAAACATTCAAAATACCGGATTTTCCACCCGATTTTCAAAAATCCGCCCGGACCCCGGATTTAGCCTCCAAAAGGAGGACAAATCCAGGAAAAAACGGATGTCTGGAATCCCTACCTGTAAGGGATGGGTTAATAAGGTTACAGGGCTGTGCTGTATCTGTAAACTAACCCTGTGTACTGTATACTATATATTAACTCTGTATACTTTACTATAAAACCAGATGAACTTGCAGTGTAACAGACAGAACTTAGCTGTTTGCTTTTCTTTCTCTCTCCCTGTCTCCCCAGCAGCTCCTTCTGTACAAAACAGCCCACCCCCAGCAGACAGGACTGTGAGTCCCCAACTGCAGGGTCCTAAAGCCGGCTCCTGTACTTCCGGTTTGTGGGAAACACAGAGGGGGTGCCGGGACAGCGGGGTAGTGCCAATTCCTCAGGTCAGGACTCAGCCGTGTACCTGCATCTTAAGGATAAAGGACCCAACTGTCTGCCATGTACAATGCTGTTTTGACACCTTACCCTGGGCGTTCCTATAACACCTCTTAGCCACTATCCAATCACACCCTTAACACCTGGCTGTGATATGCTAATTGGGATTTTCCAGGGTACATAATTGCCACAGATTCTTGTACAAGTCTTTCTGAATTGAGAAAGCCAGTCAGATGACTAGTGAAACGTCTTCAAGAACTAAATCCAGTTGATCTAATTGAATACAACAGATACAGCTGACTGTTTTGCATTGTTCCTGGAAGGCTATCTGCAATGCATGCTTCCTGAAAAATAAACTGCAGGGTAGCAAGCATGTTTAAATGTCTTAAATACAGATTTCAATATTAGTGTGGAGAAATCTGTATAGAAAATATGAATAGTGGGGTTAGAGGGCGTGGCCAATAGGTCCACATGATAACAAGGATCTTTGAAAGCTATATGGGTTGTGGGTTGTACTGGCAACAACATGGAAGCATTCTTAGTTAAAGAATATACTTCTTACATAAATGCAACTTACTAGAGAAAAATCTTACAATGTATAGGTGTTCTGGGGGGAAAAAACATTCACATTAGGGTTAAATAAATATAAGTTTAGTTCTCCTTTAAATTCTCAAGAGATGAATGAAACTAATGAGTTTTCCCAGTGGTTCCACAGAACTTAAAATTCCAAAAATCTGATTTAAAACAAATTGAAGCAATATATTTAAAAAAATTCCGCAAAAAGTTTTTGATTTTTGAAGGGTTCCGGAGATTTTCTAAACCACCAGGTTCGTTTAGAAACCAGGACTCGTCTCTACTTCTCTAAGAAAATCCTTTGTAATACAAGGAATTGAGTCAGGAACAACCGAGAAGCAGGGATGCAATAACAACACAGCAAGGCCAAGATAAATTTATGCAGCAGAACATGAAATGTAGGCAATACAATAAACATTATAGGATGCTTTCTCTTTCAGCTAGATACATATATCTGAAAGTCTTAGCACCATTTGCAGTTCAACAAACAGTTCAATATTTTACAGTTTAGTCAATAACTGCTCACAGTCCCAGAACACTTGCTTTATTTGTAGAACTATTTTCCTTGTTAGCTCTCTTGGAAATACAGCAACAGATGTTGGCATAGAGAACATTTCATTATCTGTAGACATGCACTTTCAGGTGCTTGCCTACAGACAGTTTTACCATTTTAGCTTCGATAATTACTGCATTTAAATACCTGGAATTTAACCTGTAAGTCACAGCAAATGAAGGGTTGGCCCAAGAATAAAAAACTACAGAGACAGATGCTCATTTTGTTATTTCCCTTCTCTGCAGGGAAATCTTCCTGGTGGCTAAGGGTTTCGATCCACATAATCCGATGAGAAAGACAGCTGTCTAAACACCTATTGAGGGGATGCATTTTTATACCAAATAAACAATATTTAGCAATAGTCGAATGGGCTGGGTGCCTTTAAGCAGCTTTAGCCCACATGGGATAACTAAAGTTAGGGTCAGGTCAGGGAGGTAAAGTAGCAGATTATAGCAAACAAGTGGAGAGAATTGAAGTGATTGGGTAAGGCAGCGCTAAAAAGGGCAGATTGTTAGGCTATAACCACCTTTCTCGCCAGTAGCGATCATCAGTGCAGGAAGTGCCTACACAGTGTGTCTGGATTACATTTAATAATAACATAGGTGATAATGCTATTGCTTACTTAATTTGATGCAAATAAGATGAGGTGAGACTTTGGGGTAAATTTTATGTTACTTTGGTAGCTCAAAATTAAATGCCATAACTTCTATGCGGCTTTTGCAGTATTGTACAAGTGCTAATTTTAGGCCAGTTTTGGTCTTCTATGGAAACATATTTGCAACCCTTTGACTTCTGGTGAACCATACCTTAATTTAGCACCAGCACCATAAATATGATTAGGGATATTATCCAGCTGCAGAGGACCATGAACATACTTTAAAAGGTAGAGTATACCTAGGCTTTATCATAGGCTTTATCAAGTATACAAGTATACATAGGCTTTATCAAGACCAAAAATAGTGGTTTGTTTGCCAATTATGTAAGAAAAGAGATAAACCTATATGAAATAAGTTTAAGCTTAGGGTTTTTCTTTTGTAGGATCAGGGCTGCAGAGCCCAGAAAGCAGGTTAAAATCCTGCTCAGGGTACAGTGATCCCTTTTATTGGAGGCAATGGTGGCACGCTCTCACTATCGGGAACATTAACAGAGAAGTGCCACTGGAGGCAATCTGCTCCCAGGGCTGCATCCCCAAGTGGTGCTCCTGATCTGGATCATTATGTTTTATTTAAGAACTAAACCCAACTTTTTTTTAGACTTTAGAATCTGAAAACATCCTCCCAAAAAAACACAAAATAAACTGTAAATACCACTCAAGCTAATGGCATTTAAGCAAATGTAACCCATGAAGAACTGGACTAGGTAACTGTGTGTACTGTCAAGCACTCATTTTAGCCTCATTTTAGCCTCAGTTTCTTTCTCCGTTGCCTAAAATGAAATCTAACAGGATTGGCTAGATTATGGAATTTAACAAGCTACTGCAGTAGCTTAAGGCTAAACATGTCCAAAAAAGATATTTGGTCATAATAACCAAACTGTGTGATACTAGAATCCTGGGGGGGGGGGGAAGCATATTAGCTCCATGTTAGTAAGAAAAAATCCCCATCACCCATGAGAGGTGACACACAGATTAGTGCTTGCATGTCAAGGTGCTCTGCCTTCTGATTGCCTTATTATTTTGAGGCTTTGGTTGCGCTGTTAAATGCTAGGAATGTGTTCATATTTACTGCCTCTCTTTAATTTTCCTATCCTCCTCTCATGCTGTTGATGTCATTCCCATAAAAAGTTGCTTGTTGATGATGCGCTAAGTGTTGGCCCAAGGTGTTTTAATGGGGATGGGTGTGGAATGAAGATGACCCCCATGTGTTGTGTCTTCTTTGGGAATCTTTAAAGATGGATGCTAAAAAGTGTAGTTTGTGGTTCTGAAAAATCAGCTCGCTAAAGTTAACGTTGTAGCCCATTAAATTGTTATTTCTGGTGGTAGATTTTCTAAAAGCATCTATACTCCTTTGATGATATAAAAGTCCGTTCTAGTTCTTTTGTTTTCTTTGAAAATAAATAACACCGTTTTCTTTCCTTTCCTACAGGGGATGGTTATTCAACATGAAACTGACACTAAAAATTGTTTATGCAATGAAAAGATCATGGGGCTCCAGCGTCCAATACATTTCATGTACAGCTAGTGGTCAGAAGAACATAGGAACCGATTTTTGAAGATACAAACAATTCACACAAAAACGCAAGGACTTACATTGTGAAATGTGGCTTAATAGATGTTCATTATCTTCAACCCAAGCCTTGTTAATTACTGATAAAAACTACCTCAAGGTTAGCATGTTGGCTACAGGACCAAGATGTACTCCACCCAAAGGGAATAATTAATTGGATGGAGAGTAGAGTAGGTGTGTTGAAGTACGGTGGATTATGATAAACTAGTAATGTGATTTTGACTAGATTTGTAATTGTGCCTGTTTCTGTAATAAAGTATTAATAAAAAAGTAAATAACAAATACATTCATAAAAACATACATATGCCACAACATATTCCCAGTACATACTGGATAATCCTCATGTTTCTCCAGTTCCTGACCCATGTACTAATTGATATAACAGTTGGTAATTAGTTAGTCAGGGGTACTGGAAGTCAAAATATATTTTGTCACATGTAAAAATCTGCATCATTTGCCATGATTTCCTAACAAAGCAACTTGTCGAAAACAAACTATTTAGCTTATTAACTATAACTGAACAATCAGTCAGATGACTATGGGACTGGAGATTGATTTGGCACAAAATATCTGTAACATGCAATCATTGTTTACCTTTATTTTTTCTGTTTGTAGAAAACAAGGACAAAACTAGTTTGCAAAGGTTTCGTTTAGTTCTCATTTTTTTTATCCATTTTTAGCAGCAAGATCTTTATTTAATTTGTGCCATACATTTTGTTATAGCAATATGCAAGGATTACTAGAAGAGAAAACCTGAAGGAGGCTCATACCAAGCACAATGACACGTAATGCAAGAACCATCTCTCGAAAGGGCTATAAATCTAGCAGCGTTAATACTTTTTTATTGAGTGTCTTATAGAAGTATTTAAATGTGATTTATGGAAGCCAATTACCTAAAAGGTAAGACACTGTGACGGTTCAATAGACTCTAACATTGGTTCATAAAAAAACATTTGGATCAGTCTCGGATGCTTGGGGAACCAACAGAGGAACTTGCTACAGTATAGTGAAAAAATCAATCTGGGAGGAAGGGAAGAGTTGCTGGTGTGGTAAGGTGACTTTTCACGAGCAGTAATTTAGATTGCATTGTAGTAGACTGCTCTGTATCAGAACATAGACATTGTTAAGATATAAGAATCATTTGCACAGTGCTGCTACATTCTTATCTCAACACCCACATTTTTCTAGTAAATAAACACTTTACGCTTAAAAAAACGTATAACATACAGTAATTTGCTGCAGGTTAAGCAGTAAAAAGTGGTGGTAGATATACAATATATATGTGAGTAAGTTGTAGGTTGGGTGAAGGACCTGTACTTCTAATTTAAGGTCTAGGCCTCATTGCCACCATTTGGATCACATTTTTTTTATCTGATCACAAAGTGCAAAGTTTAAAGGGGAACTGTGGTCTCCAAACAAGCTGAGTTTAAATGAAAGGCCAGGTTCCTACCTTTAAAACAAGCCATCAATCACCTCTCTACCTGCTCCACAGCCCAAGATATACAGAAATTACTGACCATAAAGTGAATGGGTGGAAGGCTGACATGTGACATTCCTAAGGCTGCTCCTCCACCTCGCCGTCGGCGAGCACAGCCTCAGACTCCCTCAGTGTGTGAGGGAGACACGAAGTCCCTCCCCCTCCCTGCTGTGTCAAGGACCTGCAGCTGCAGAGAAGGTAAGGGAATCTACAGCCCTTCTCTCTCACTATGTGAAAACAGCTATTATACTATATAGGGCCCTGGAAATTTTGTACTATTATATGAAAGAATAATTGAGGGATCTCTGAGGAAGAGTGAGGAGAAAATAATAAAACAAATTAGAACTAAAAAGGGAAAGTTTAAATATATACTTTTAAAACTGTCTTGAAATGACCCATTTTGTAAGGGAACACACCCTTACACTGAGAGTTTTAAAACTAATATTTATATTGTGATGAAAGAAGTTGATTTAAAGGAGAACTAAACTTCAGTTTTTTAGATCCTAATGTGAAAGTTTTTCTCCCCAGAACACCTACACGTTGAAAGATTCTTCTCTAGTTATTTGCATTTAGTAGATATGAGTAATAGATTCTGTAACAAAGGAGGCTTCCATCTTGTTGCCAGTACAACTCATAGCCCATGTTGGCTTCAAAGAGCCACGCCCCCTGACCCCAGCATTCACTGTCTCTATGTGCAGAGTTTCTAGCATCTCTTTCTAGTGAAAGATAAAGCCTCTAAATGTACCTGAAATCACAGTTGATTTGCTGGTGGCGCACCATGTAAATGCTGTGTGTTTAGAAACAATCAGACCAAGAAGTCGCAAGTTCAAATCCCCTAGTTTACTTATGAAACAATATAACATGGTCTACTGTCTGAGTTTAGTGCTTTTTTTGTTTGTTTGTTTCCATGTTTCTAGAAAAATATGAAGTTTCTACATATGTACAATCTTTATATATAGCAGCTCTGTTATTTATTTACCAACCAGTGTGAATTGCTGACAGTCTTCCAGTAGCAATACTAAACAGTGTACTGATTTTACTGACATTTACTTCTATTGATTGAGAGTTCACCTGTGGCGTGCTCTGCTAAAGTGCTGGGTTAGGAAAGAAATCAAATTATTGGGACACAGGTTTGATTCCCCATGTTCCCTTTTTTTTGTTTTTATTATGTGTCTAGCAAAAGATAAAGACTCTACATGTACTAGTCCATTACTTATTAGCCCTTGTGGCCTAGTGGTAGAAAGCTTTCTTTTTAGAAAGACACAGAATAGGAGGTTGCTGGTTCAATTCCCCATACTTACTTTTATTTTTTGCTGAAATGTTAAATGTTCTGTTTCTTTCATCCATGCTAGCAAAGACATACACTGCAAAGATTATTGTTCTTTTTTGTATGTAAAGCATAGGAATTTATCATTGTTAGGGACAGGAGCATTTCTAATGTGTTTACACAAAAACTGCACTGGTATCTGTGTTCTGTGTCAGAGGGAGGGAACTCTGAGCTGTAACATGATTGGCTGTCAGCTTCCAGGAAGCAAGACTGCAGTTTCCTGTGAAGTGTCCGGCGGACACTTAGATGGGTGTTCCCAGATAAGGTGAATTATGGGAGCTGACCCTTAGTACACACAGGTTATTTTCATAAATCACCCAGCATCCACAGCAAAGGGAGACATGAGACACAGCTTGTTGTTCGTTTGTGAATGTGCTCTCTCTATTGGGACAATGTTGTCTTGGGACTTTAGTTCTCCTTTAATTTCAAACATGTCTTCATTGTTGTGCAGTTTTAATATCTCTATTAAAACTGCACAATTAATGTGAATTAATCCAGTAAGGTATCCTGGAATCTGTAGTTCAACCATCAACTAGATCATTTGAACCATTGTTGGGAGCTATTAGTTGCAATCATGGAAAAAAATATATTTTTTATTCATATCATTTATACCTAGTTGTAGTTGCTTATTTTTTTTTAGCGGTTTCCCATAGGTGTATCCAAGCCATATTCATGATGTGGAAACCACACCCACACAAAAGACCATGCCCACATTTTCCAGCTTTCTTCTCTTTGCCCCCCCTGAAAACTTTCTGTGGACGCCCATGCATATAATAGCTAACATTCCTTGGATACAGTAAGTGTCCTAAAGTCCATAGTGTATGTAAAGGGATCACCGTTTAGTTCTGAAGTGCAAAAAGGTTCCTGCTAAAGTAAGGGGAAAGGCTGGGGATGTGTTTTGCTCCAAAGCCGTGTGACTAATTTGGCTTTCTCAACTACGCTAAGCGTCGTTTAAAATTGCCAGGTTTTTATGGAAATACTGAAAGCCATTTCTAGGGTACAAGGGAGTGTCAAAAAACTTAAAACCAGTCTCCAAAAGGTAGCAATTTAAGAATGTATCATGTAAGAAGTACATCTAATCCATCACACACCTGCAATGCTAAATAAATGGTCAAAGCAACTTATTTATAAAGATATGATAATATTCTGATCCTTTATAAGGGTAAATATATACGGCATAAATAATTTGCAATTAAAGTCAAACTGTAAGTATACCTTATAACTCTGATCACAACTGGTAAGTAATCTATATTATAAAGGTGAGAAGAGACACACTCTTGTATAAATTGTACTTGCCTTAATATTTTGCTGAAAACCACACGTTTTGGGTGTCTCACCGAAACGTTGTATGGTTTTCAGCAAAATATGAAAGTATTTTAAATATTTATACAAGAGTGTGCTTCTTCTCACCTTTATAATATATTTTGTAAAGGTCATTTAATCTATCATCTGATTGGTCTACAAATCTAGGCGATGCTAACTTCACAATTTATTTCAAACACCTGCAGTTCATATTGCGATTGGACATTATTTCCTTTTTCACAGAGAAAAAAGGTCAGCAACTGAACAGGTAAAAAAGGTTTTGCACTGAAATTAACAATATTTTCGACAGAAAGAATGTTTTATCTGCTGGAATTTTGCAAACCCCAGACAAGGTGATACAGTTGTGTTCAAAACTATTCAATCCCCAATGCTGTAAAGGGTTTTAGGGAATTCAGTGTACATTTGTAATTGTGTTCAGAATGAAATCTTACAAGGACTTTTTAAAGAACCAAATGCAACTAAAATTACATTAATTGTTTTTGTAATACAGTATTAAATGTTTTTTTTTGTGATTTCTTCATTGACACAATTATTCAACCCCTTAAAGACTACCACTCTTAAGAACAGAGGTTGATTCAAGTGTTTTCGATCAGGTATTGAAAACAATTGTGGATGTCATCAAGCAGCAATCAAGCATAATAAGCACCAATTAGGTGGATTTAAAATGACTGTGATACTTAGCTCCTTCTAGACATTTACTGGTGTTTTTACAAACATGGTGAAGTCAAGAGAATGGTCCAGGAAGACAAGAGTGTCACAAACCCTCCGGGCCGCAACGCCCATCCACTATCAGCTACCGGAAAACACACTCCAAGCAACCAACAGGTGGATGGAACAGATCTGACCCGGTGGGGTTAGTGAACAAACGATATACTACACAATTAATATTAATTAATATCAATATACTCGCTGCCACCACATTCCGAGAAAACAGCAGAATGACCTATTACATATATCTATGGGGTTATCCGCACCCATACTTCTAACAACCTGAAGAAAATTGGTTATTCACCCCTAATATTCTATACACAGTTATACAGTATATCTATATACCTAAACAATACTTCTCTATAGTAGCGTACTTCGAAGACACATGTTCATTTTGGGATATACTCAGAATAGGACAATAGCCTATAAATGATTTTATATCATTTATTAAAAGTTGACAAAAATAGTGCATAAAAAAATATAAAGAAAAACTAAAGTAATTTTACTGAACATAAAAACGGTAACACACAGGTGAGGGTAAGAAATGGGTAAAAGAATGAATACTTAAAAGATAATTGGCGTCTGAAAAGTCCATGAGCTGAGTCCAGAACTTGTTAATTCAGATATGGGAAAAGTCCAAATAATATTTCCTGCTGTAAGCCAATATGGTCCGTCCTGTTGGCTAGATGTTATTGAAGATCTTATGACGAACCCCTGAGCTGAGACCCGATTCCCAATTTTGTCCTTTGCCAGAAAATGGGAGTGGTCTGGTCTCTTGAGGGGGTGGACTAGGTTCTGCCCCCAAAGGTTGGTTCCTATTTTTGGAGGGAATTTTAAATCTCCAATTCCCCTCTAGTCCATAATCTGTGAACCATACATGTCACATTTAAAATAATAGCATGAGTGTCCGTAACTAATTTTACCCAACAGAATGAGACCAAATCTGAATGAGACCGATCTTGGGGATCGTAGGCCTAAGAAGGATAATATCCCAAGTTTGGTTCGGGCTATCATATTATGCCAGGTATCTATAAATGCAGAATTAATTCCTGGATAAACTGAGGGTATTTATAAAAACATTAAATAATTCTACATCGTGAATTATTAAGGAATATGAATTACCTTTGATCTGCCAGTTGGTTTCTGCTCAAATCTCAACTAGAAGATTCCCTGCTGTATGCATATTACAGGGACTTCACATCTTGCCCCTTTGAAGTCAGACTTCTTGCTAGATCAGCTAAGTCAACACCAAATGGGAATGGCTATGTGAAAGGAAGCAGAGCTTACAACTGAACATGAATTTAACCCTGTGATTACCCATGACAGGGAAACAATGTGGGAGCTGCCATACTGCTGGACCATGCCAATAAGGTGAAATAATTGAAAATTCGGAGTGCAATTCCAGACATTGTCTATGGGGTTTTACATTGCACTCCTGTTCGTCACAAAGAGAAGTGGTGATTTCTCTTCACAGGAAGGGCAATGGCTATAAGAAGATTGCAAAGATGTTAAACATACCAAGAGATACCATAGGAAGCATCATTTGTAAATTCAAGACAAAGGGCACTGTTGAAATGCTACATAGTTGTGGCAGAAAGAAGATGCAGACTTCGACTGCTGTGTGCTACCTGAAGCGCAAAGTGGATAAAAGTCCCTGTGTGACTGCTGAGGAACTGAAAAAAGATTTGTCAGATGCGGGTACTGAAGTTTCAGCTCAGACAATAAGGCGCACACTGCGTAATGAAGGCCTCCATGCCAGAACTCCCAGGCGCACCCCCTTGCTGTCTCCAAAGAATAAGAAGAGTCGACTGTAGTATGCCAAAATTCATGTGGACAAACCACAAAAGTGTTCTGTGGACTGATGAAACAAAATTAGAACTGTTTGGGCCCATGGATCAACACTATGTTTGTAGGAGGAAGAACAAGGCCTATGAAGAAAAAAACACCTTGCCTACTGTGAAGTCAATCATGCTTTGGGGCTGTTTTGCTTCTGCAGGTACAGGGAAGCTTCAGCGTGTGCAAGGTACCATGAATTCTCTTCAGTACCAGGAGATATTGGAAAAAAATATGATGCAGTCCGTCACAAACCTGAGGCTTGGGAGACGTTGGACCTTTCAACAGGACAATGATCCCAAGCATACCTCCAAGTCCACTAGAGCATGGTTGCAGATTAAAGGCTGGAACGTTTTGGAGTGGCCATCGCAGTCACCAGACTTAAATCCGATTGAGAACCTCTCGTGGGACTTAAAGAAAGCAGTTGCAGTGCGCAAACCTAAGAATGTGACTGAACTGGAGGCTTTTACCCATAAAGAATGGGCTAAGATACCCGTAGATCGCTGCAAGACACATGTGTCAAGCTATGCTTCACGTTTAAAAGCTGTTATAACTAGAAAAGGATGTTGTACTAAGTACTAAGGGCCCTATTTATAAAAAATCGTTATCGTTATCGTAAAATACCGATCGTTATCGTAAAATAACGACCGGGGTTTTACCGATAACGACCGTTATTTACCGATAACGGTCGTTATCGGTAAATAACGACCGTTATCGGTAAATAACGACCGTTATCGGTAAATGACGGTCGTTATCGGTAAATAGCGACCGGTATTTACCGATAACGGCCGGTATTTAACGATATCGGTAAATAACGGTCGTTATCGGTAAATACCTTAAAACACAAGAGACGAATTTCGGAAACTAACTAGAAGTTTGCTCCAGTTTTTAAAACAGCTGATCGCGCGTATGTTTATTTCATACGCGTGATCAGCTATTAAACACAGCTGTTTGCAGACCTTCTCTGAAGAGATTGAGGGCCCTCTTATCCTGGCAGGCCCTAATGTTACTCCAAGGTGCTATCCATATTCAAAATTAGGCAAGTGATAAGAGAAGGAGAGTGGAGAGAGAGAGGGGAGGAGAAGGGGGGAGAAAGGGAGGGAGAGAGTGGGGCTAAAAGGAGAGAGAGTGGAAGAAAAGGGGGGGAGAGAGTAAGATAGAAGGGGGAGAAGGAGTAGGGAGAGAAGGGGGCAGAGTGGGAAGAGGGATAGAGAGAGAGTGGGAGAGAAAGTAGGGGAGAGAGGGGGGAGAGAAGGAGAAAGTTGAGGGGGAGGAAATTGGGGAGAGAAGTGAGGGTGGGAGAAAGAGAGAGTGGGGGAGAAAAGTGAGGAGTGGAGAGAGAGGGGGGAGAAAGTGAGAGAGGGAGAAAGAGACCAGGGGAGAAAGAGACAGTGGAGAAAAAGAGTGGGAGAAGGGGGAATGATAGGAGGAAGACAAGATCTTTAAATGCAGGAGGACAGGCTTTGCGATTCTTTAAAGAATCGGGGGGTTGCTATTTGTGTTAAATAATCATATTATCATTATTTTTTCATCTATTTTTATATATTTTTATCATTATCATTATTTTTATATATATTTATATTTATTTTTAATACAAAAAATAAATATAAAGATTAACCAGCCTGAGGCAATCAATTAATATTGTTTAATCTAGAAAGATTGTTTTAGGTAGTAGCAGGGACTGTGACAGCCAACGGGCCACATTGTGGTGCTTGTGATGAGCTCGGACACTACCTATATTTGTCTATGTCAATGCGTCCAATCACATCCTTGGATTCTGAGTACATTACTCAAGTGAATAATAAAAAGGAAGTTTAAAAAAATCTATTTGTGCTGGAATGACCTGGTGATTCTTTAAAGGGTATCTCCACTGATAAAAGTCACCTGGGTTGTAAGGTAGATATGTGTTAAGGTGGATATGTACCTGCAGTATCCTGTGTCTTTGATCAGTAGTTTAGAAGAAAATCCAATGAGTTTCCCCCTTGTGTCTAACTCTGATCAATGATTGATTTCATAGGGGATGCTGGGAATATGAGGCAATCTGGTATGGGAGGGAGTGTGTGTGTGTGTGTGTGTATAGAATCGACCAGACAGCAGTCCCGACGGATCCTCTCACGTTCTGCGCATGCACTAAAGGAAAACGCGTGTCGGACAATTCCCAGACAGGCAGTCACTGAAAGTGGGCGGACCTGCACCATCCACAGCGTTCTGGGGGAAACTCATTGGATTTCTTCTAAACTACTGATCAAAGACACAGGATACTGCAGGTACATATCCACCTTACACATATCTATCCTTACAACCCAGGTGACTTTTATCAGTGGAGATACCCTTTAAAGAATCAGCCAGGTACATTCCAGGCACAAATAGATTTTTTTAAACTTCCTTTTTATTATTCACTTGAGTAGATGTACTCAGAATCCAAGGATGTGATTGGACAGCATGTGACAACAATATATAGGTTCCAGGTAGCTACCTGTAGCATCTACAACAGACCACATGTGGCCCGTTGGCTGTCACAGTCCCTGCTACTAGACCTAAAACAATCTTTCTTAGATTAAACAATATTAATTGATTGCCTCAGGCTGGTTAATTCATTTATATTTATTTTTTATTGTATTAAAAAAATAAATGATAAATATATATAAAAATAATGATAATGATAAAAATATATAAAAAAATAGATGAAAAAATAATGATAATATGATTATTTAACATACAAATAGCAACCCCCCGATTCTTTAAAGAATCGCAAAGCCTGTCCTCCTACATTTAAAGATCTGTCTTCCTCCTATCATTCCCCCTTCTCCCACTCTCTTTCTCCACTGTCTCTTTCTCCCCTGTCTCTTTCTCCCTCTCTCACTTTCTCCCCCCTCTCTCTCCCACTCTCACTTTCTCCCCCACTCTCTCTTTCTCCCACCCTCACTTTCTCCCCCAATTTCTCTCCCCCTCACTTTCTCTCCTTCTCTCCCCCCTCTCTCCCCTACTTTCTCTCCCACTCTCTCTCTATCCCTTTCTTCCCCACTCTGCCCCCCCTTCTCTCCCCTACTCTCTCTCCCCCTTCTATCTTACTCTCTCCCCCCTTTTCTTCCACTCTCTCTCTCTTTTAGCCCCACTCTCTCCCTCCCTTTCTCCCCCCTTACTCTCTCCCCCTTCTCTCCCACTCTCCTTCTCTTATCACTTGCCTTAATTTTGAATATGGATAGCACCATTGGAGTAACATTAGGGCCTGCCTAGGAGGTAAGAGGGCCCTCAATCTGCTTCAGAGAAGGTCTGCAAACAGCTGTGTTTAAATAGCTGATCACGCGTATGAAATAAACATACGCGCGATCAGCTGTTTAAAAGACTGGAGCAAACTTCTAGTTAGTTTCCGGAAATTCGTCTCTTGTGTTTTAAACAGCTGATTGTGCATATGTTTATTTCATACGCGTGATCAGCTATTTAAACATAGCTGTTTGCAGACCTTCTCTGAAGCAGATTGAGGGCCCTCTTACCTCCCAGGCAGGCCCTAATGTTACGCCAATGGTGCTATCCATATTCAAAATTAAGCACAGCTCTGGAGCAGATTGAGGGCCCTCTTACCTCCCAGGCAGGCAATACTGTTACGCCAATAGTGCTATCCATCCTCAGCATTTCAGTAGCAAATTATTGCTAATTCCTGCTTTTCTGGCCAATCCTCAATTACATGGGCGGCGCCTGAGCGCGAACAAATGGGTCCAGCATCCATGCCGAAAACTGTCGGTTAGTATATAAGATGATTGCACACCTACTGGTCCTAATAGAAATTGCAGCTAATATTAAAAAAACATACAATTAACCTGGTATATTCCTTTAAAGATCATGTTCATGCCAGGGAGAAAGGTAAATGGGGTTTTGGGGTATGATTACTCTATCTACAAGTCTGCATGGGGGTAAACATGCCCCGTAAATTCTTTCTATAACGAGAAAAAAATGAATGTTGAGCAGAATTATGTTTAGCCTATTGATCTGGCCCTTTACAACAATCCAAGTTTCTCATGTGGCCCGCTAGGAAAATGAATTGCCCACCCCTGATCTACAAGTATGTGTGATACAATCCTAAAATTATTTGTTGTAATTGATTGCAAACATGTTACATAAACTGCTGTATCTTGCAACAAGCAAGGTATATCTGGATTCATTTGTATTGTTTGTTTCAGGATTTGAAGAGATAACTTATATCTCTCTATTTATCTATTTTAAGGTCTGGAATGTCCTGCAAATCAATGACTGATTAACTTTGGACTTTTGATTTAACGAACAATGTTAATGATTTAAACCGTAAATAGTTAACAGCCATTTTTACTCCATTCCAGACTTCAAATCCATTTCAGACTGCACAGATTCTCATTTCTTGGTACTAAGTCTGGATGAATAGACAATAGAACAACTGTTGTAACTAATTTAAATTCTCACACGCACTTGACTGCAATAATGAAATCCCCTAAACAAGAAGCATTTGAGTTAAGGCATTTTGGGATGTCAAGTGTTAAATGTGTTATTAAACAGTCAGATCAGATTTTGAGAGGATGAGATCATTTGCTGGGTAGTAATTCTCAGCGTGGGACCTTGTCACAGATGCTGTTTATACATGCGCCTTAGAAACTTTCAAATCCAAGACTTCTAGCAAGAGCTTCTATTCATCACTGAGTGTTACAAGGTCAATGATGTCCTTTGTGCTTATACAAACAACAAGACTATTACATTGATTCAGGTCACTGCTCCCAAATGAATAACAGTTGTTGGCTTGCGCTACTGTAATTATTTTTTGTCGATGAACATTTAAAATGAAGCAAATCTAATACAGAATTATATATCTATATTGGTCTTTCTAATTTATATTCTTAATACATTACTGTTTAATAAAAGGCATTTTCCTTACTTAAGAAATGAAAGGAGTATTTAAGTCCGTTTACCAAAGGCACTGAACAGACTTGAATATGAATCGTTATATTAAAATGTATTTAAATTTGTTTGGTGGCCTTTCTCTTTAATGCTCTTCCTAGTACCTACTACCTACTAAGCATAGTCACTTGTCTGAACATGCTCACTCATTCAAGGAACCAATCAGATGATATCTGAATAACCAATCAAAATCCTCTCACATTCACATTTTCTTGCAACTTGGACAGTTTATATGAGTTAAGAAAAGTTCTTCTTTTTGTATGTTTGGGGACGGGTGTTTATAAAATTTTCAAAGAATAAAGTCTTCTAAAGAAAAAACAAAATACACTGGCATTGTTTTTAATAACTAAATGAAACCCTTTTCTGACATGCAAAATATGTTTTAGCAAGCAATATTCAAATGCCTTTTTGTTTTGTCTGAATGCTGTTCTATAGAAGAAGGAAGCTAGACCAAATCTTGGCTCAAATTTTGGCTTGGATTTCACATACTGTATATTCTTCCCCAAAAAGCTTTCTGCTCCAACCAGCTGCATGTATGAGCGATGAGTTTGTGCTGAGGCTGAGAGCTCACTGCTTACTTTATTGCTCCTCCGATGTGACTCTCTCCCCTATATTTTACATTGAGTCTGCCCAGTAGTGAGCAGTAGGCTTTCCTCCAAAAGGGAAAAACAAAAAGAAAATGATGTAGTTCCATGATTTGTAAATATATTGATATTCTATGTCCTAGTTCTCACTGCTTTATAAGTATTGGTCAAATTCAATTTATGGAGATACGGAGATGGAGAGGCGCCCTAGCGTGTGCTATTAAGGAGCACTACAAGACAATGTTTCAGGGGACCCCGGCCACCATCTAACCAGCACCATACACATGTGTGATCGCGAGTATGTATGCACAGCAATTTCGGACGATATTCGTGGCGTGTATGGGCATTTTGTTTGTGGCGTGTATGGGCATTTTGATGGACGAAGCGGCCAGGCGGCTCTTTAACCGGATGGCCAATTCAGCTTACAAAGTGCACACACAAGGGATGATTATCGGCTGTACAAACACATCGTGCGTCACGGGTCGGCATCCACCATCGCATGTGTTTGAACCTTAACAGTAGTCCCTAGGAATGTTATCCAGTAGGGCGCTTTATATTTACTATAATGTGTGTGCTTTTCTTGGTTTGATGATTGCTGTAGTGCTCAAAACCTCCATTAAATGTTCTGTGTACAATCAGCTGAAAGGCTTTATATTAAGCTGACAATTTATAGAAAACATTTTATTTCAGTCTGGATTAACCAATCACGTTTTTTGCCGATCTATCTAAATCATGCTGTATCTTCTCCATGATATTTTTGATCATTTGTGTCATTTTATTTGTGTTTATCACAATCATGTTCTGTTGTACACAGTTTAAGGAACTCAGGAGATGCAATTTCAAAAGCAAAGGCAATGACACAGTCTTGTGTTTATTCACCTCCAGGCAAAATGCAACATTCGGCAGAGTTCAGTAAACAGAGCATAATTGCCTCACATAATTCTATGTATCTGCAGTGATATGTCTACAGTTACTGGTCAAGTGTAATGTCAGCTATGTGTGGCGTGCCTCTGCCAACCATTTCCAGCAGTGCAGACTATGGACTGTATAAATAGAGTGCTGTAATTAATACCCAGTCTTGCTATATGCACTAGAACAAATATAATGAGATTACATGGAGCCCTGGAATGTGCATTGATCATGTTTTTTCCCTTTTGTATGTACTAATGTTTTGTTCTAATCAGTAGCAGGAGAGCAACCATGACCCCCCTTTGTGTTATATAGAGGAATATTTCAATGTTTTTACATGAAAGTCAAATAGAAAATTGGAGGATTGCCCTTGAGATCTGCAACACGTATCTTCATAAACTAAAAGAATTTCCCTGTAGCCAAGTAGACACCCCTGTGTTTCTCTATGCTTGCTTGAAAAATTACCATTCTCTGCTGAATAGTTTGAGAACAGATCCCCGTGTCAATGATTTTGTCATCCATGACCTCTGCCTCAGATTTGTGAAGACGAACAATATAACCAAGGTGAGATTTATCAAGAAGAAGCTTCTATCACTATTTTGTCTAAGACTCTTAACTGTGTATAATATGTTTAAATAGGAATCAAATTGTCATTTCATTTCATTATACTGTAAATGATAAAAGCTTGGCCTTGTAGCATCTACCGCAATATAAAAGCAACAATATTAATGCCTGCGGATCTTGCAGTTTCAGGTTACTGTCAAATACAATACAGTTTCACATGGATAATAAAGAGAAAAAGAAACAATCTGTGATCTGCACAATAACACAATGGAGTATACAATTGGTTCTTTTTACATTTAGTGAGTCGCGACTTGTTAAAGTCAATAGACCTAAAATAATACCATCACTATACTTTTTTAGTCTTTACAAGGACAAGTAGCAATCAGTTTGATAGCAGAGCTTTAAAGAAAAGTTTACTAGGCACCCAGATACTTGGGATCAAATCAATCCCACTTTTTTACTGTATTTTAAGATTATTTTAGATTTGGGAAAGGTAAGGCAGCCATTATAACCCTGAATTGCTGCTCGAAACATTTTAAATAAAACTTGCATCAAATGTTTGTTTTGGGGAATTAATATTACTCACCTCCATCTAGATATGCCACACCTCCCCTTTGACGTACTGTAATTACAGCTTTATTGATATATATGGATATCTACAAGACATACAACTCATACATGGGTAAAAACAATATAAAATTTTATAATAACACAAATGTTATAAATAGAAAATGTACATGTGCAGATAAAGCACATGTACAGTATATATAAATATAATTTATTAAAAGTGCTTAAAACTATAAGACACATAGCTAATTGCCCCTGCCCTACAGAGTTTACAATCTAGTGAAGCAGGGTATAAAAATTAGCTCAGGTGTCAAGTACATTAAGTTACATTAAAGTTGCGATATAGTAAAACATGTTCAAAGATAAAGCAGGCAGTGATTAATAAAAGGAACAGAGTTTTAACATACAAATAACAGCTCAATTAAAAGGTACAGTACAATAAAAAAGGCACAGTTTAAAAAGGCACAGTAAAATCCAGTTAAAACGTTATGGGAGGCATAGATGTAGATGTTGGACTATTATTAGTTAAAACTCCATAAGTCTATTTCCCTATTTACTCCTTGTGGGAATAATATTTGCAATTTGTACTAGCAAACCTCCGATTTTGTAAAGAGATGTCAAGGGCTCTGCGCACACTCCCCGAACCTGTGGGTTGCAATAAGATAACCTCATGTGCAGATGTGTCCAGTGTCGGTGCATAGTTACAGCTTTGAATTAGTATATAGTATAGTGTATAGTGTAGTATAGTATTTGAGGTTAAATAATGAATCTAGTCCAACCTACTCAGCAGTACTGTTGATCCAGAGGATGGCAAAAACAAAAAACAAAACAGAATTATGAAGGGGGGAAAAATTCCTTCCTGACTCCAAGTGGCAATCGGAAATTTCCCTGGATCAACTCTACTTTATGTATCAATACCAGTAACTTGCAACATTCCTTGTTTGCAGAAACTCATCCAGCTTTCTTTTTAAACTGTCCAATGAACCTGCCATAACAACTTCCATTGGAAGACTGTCTAATATTTTTCCCGTTCTCACAGTGAAAAATCCCTTCAAATCTTGAAGCCATTCATAATGAAAGGGGTCATTTTATTGACTTACACATGTTAATGTTACACTCCAAAAGGACAACTTTCTTTTTTGTTTGGGTCCATTACACAGTTTTATTTGACTTGTAAGATTTATGTTATAATGCTGGATCTACTCCCTATGGTTTCATAGTTAGAAGTTAAATATTAAATACAGGGAGTCTGTGCATGAAACATATCATCACACACGACAGTTCTGCAGTTTGTATTTATATCATAGAATAAACCAACTGGAGTGATAGTCTACTATGGTCTTTGCTAAATCCTGTAGCTAATTGGTCAACGTTCTTAAAGTACTCAACTCTGATAACAGCTTGACATTAATTCAATTTGTATCAGGAGTTACTGATGGCACAACATAATGTTTACCACAGGAATGTGTAATTATTTCCCTTTTGACCTACCAAGAAACTGCTAAGCCACAATAAGTAAATTAACACACATTTAAATTTGTTATTATAGTTCTTTTCAACCCGTGATTGTGCAAGTGAAATGAACCATTGCAGCATGATTCATACATATCTATAATCCTATAAGTACATTTTAATGAAATGACTTCATAGAAAAGCTTCGCTGGATCCGGTAAAATATATCAAATTGGCTTCACATAAAAGAGAATCAAATATTACTTAAAGAAAGAGAAATGAAGAGTACAAAGTGAAACAACAGTAAGGGGTCCAATTAAAGTTATCATGGCTTCAAAAAAGAACAGTGGGCTAGAAAAATAATGTAAGTTAGGCATAAAAAAATATATATAATATGGGGCATTCTTTCGAGAAAGAAATAGCTGAATGTCCAGGATTGAAAGGTTTAGTTACGGTAGAACTTACATTTTGCAAATATGTAAGGGCCACACATTGCACATCTTTGGAGTACAGGGACATCCGTGTTTATATCTAAGAAATTATGTATGCTTGTTGACATAATTTATAACTAGAGCCTGCCTGGTGCTAGTATTTGACATGTGGTGGATCGTGTAGACAGATATTTTGGTGGGACTGGGTGTGACCCAGCGGTCTTGATTCACATTGGTGCCAATGACAAAGTTAGAGGAGGTGGCCAGGTCCTTAAAAATGATTTCTGAGAGTTAGGGGCCAAGTAAAAAGTAAGGACCTCAAGGGTAGTGTTTTCAGAAATACTACCGCAGCCACGTGCAAGGCTAGGGAGGAAATGGGAGCTTAGCAATATTAATGTGTGGCTAAGAGGGCGGTGTAAGGAGATGGGGTTATGATTTTTAGAGAACTGGGATGACTTTTCTGTTGGCTACAGGCTCTTTAGTAGAGATGGACTGCAGCTCAATGAAGATGGTGCAGCTGTTTTGGGGAAGAAGATGGATAGGGGGTTGGAGGAGATTTTAAACTAGGTATTGGGGGGAGGGTACGTTGGACTACACAGGGATAGATAGAGGGGTTAGGGATCAGGGGGCTAATAGGATAATGAAGGGAGGAGATGGAGGAGGGAAAGCATAGAAGAAAAGGAGGAATGTGCGTCCAAGTTTGGAAGTAAATTGAATGATAATCTAAAATGTATGTTTACAAGTGCAAGAAGTCTTTCTGGAAAAACTGGAGAACTAGAATTAATAGCTTTAAAGCAAACATATGATGTTATCGGTATAGCAGAAACATGGCTAAATGATTCACATGACTGGACAGTAAATATTGAAGAATAAGCCTTATTTAGACATGACAAAGTTAATAAGAAAGAAGGGGGAGTATGTATGTATATTAAACAAGAATGAGATAGATGGGGGTATAGACGATAAGGCAGAAATAATGTGGGTGGAGCTATGTACAGGAAGCAAAAAGATGGGTAAATTTATTGTTGTGGTATGTTATAAGCTGCAAAATGGCTACCTACTGACCTACCCCTCCATTACTGCTGCAGCCCTACCTAAAGGGTAACTAAAGTAAAAAAAATTGTTTTGACTAATCATCAAAAAAGTTGTTTTTTTGTTGTTGTTTTTTTAATCCCCAAACCGACACAGGTACACACACCTACTGATTTACTTATCTATTACTGTAGCAAGGGTAACTAAAGTAAAAAAAACAATTTTGATCAATAATCAAGTTTGTTTTTTTTTTACTTCCAACCTGATCCAGGTACACACGCCTACTGACCTACACTCCATTTTCATGGCAGCCATATTTAAAGGGTAACTATAGTAAAAAAAACTATTTTGACTAATCATTAACAAAGTTTGTTTTTTTAACCCCCAACCTTACCCAGGTACACACTACCGACCTATCCTTCCCTTACTGTGGCAGCCATACTTAAAGGGTAACTATAGTCAAAAATAAATTTGGTCAATAATCAAAAAAGTTTGTTTTTTTTAACTTCCAACCTGACACAGGTACATACACCAACTGAGGTACCCATTCATTCATGTGGCAATCATATTTAAAAAGGTAAGTATAGTAAAAAAAAAAAAAACATTTTGACCAATCATCAAAAAAGTTAATCTCTTATCCCCCAATCGGACACGAGTACACACACCAACTAACCTACCTTTAATTCATATGATAGCAATATTTAAAGGGTAAGTAAAATAACAACAATGTCCTCATCATGGGCATTATTGAGTTTTAAAATCTGCAGCACAAACACACACATTCCCTGCCAAAATGTGGCCTTTCAAGCCAAATTCAAAGTTTATACTTAAACTTTTCCTTACTATTTTACTTTTTAAAATCTAGAGTACAATCGTTGCAGGTGAATCTAGATAGATTGTCACACAGGGCTGCTAAATGGCAGAGATTGTGTTGCTTATACTATAAATGGATCTGTAATAAGTAAATCCTTGTTGGAAAAGAATCTTGGGGTTTTGGTGGATAACAAAGTTAAAGGAAGCAAGCAGTGCCAGGCAGCAACAGCTAGAGCCAGCAACATATTATCTCTATATAAAGAGAGGTATGGATTCAAGGGATCAAAATGTTATTCTCCCTCTTTGCAAAGCATTGGTAAGGCCTTGCTTGGAATATGCAGTGCAATATTCTGTGTACAAAAATGACATCTTGGAAATGGAAAGGGTTCAGAGAAGGGCAACTAAATTAATAAAGGGAATGGGGAAGCATGAATATGAAGACAGATTGAATAAGTTACAATTAAGCACACTAGAGAAAAGGCGCTTGCGTGGGGATATGATTACTGTGTATAAATACATTAACGGGCCATACAATTTAGTATCTGGGGCATTGTTCACCAAAAGAACATGTCATAGGACACACGGACATCCCTTATGACTTGAAGAAAAAGGTTTAGGCTTCAAGTTTGGAAAGGGTTTTTCACTGTGAGAACGGTAAAGCTATGGAACGGTCTTCCAGTGGACGTTGTTATGGCAGGTTCATTGGTCAGTTTAAAAAAAAAGCTGGATGAGTTTCTGCAAACAAGGAATGTTGCAAGTTACTGGTATTGATACATAAAGTAGAGTTGATCCAGGGAAATTTCCAATTGCCACTTGGAGTCAGGAAGGGTTTTTTTTCCCCTTCATAATTCTGGTGGATGTTTTTTTGTTGTTGTTTTTTTTGCCTTCCTGTGGATCAACAGTTAGGCAGGAAATGTGGGTTTTGCTAAGTAGGTTGGACTGGATGGACTTGCGTGTCTTTATTCAATCTCAAATACTATACTATACTATTCTAGTGTGTATATCACAGTATGGTACATTTTATATATATTTACATTGCTTTGTGAACAAAACAGATGGCTAGAAAAAACAAGAAATCTTCACAGATACATAGTAAACAACAGGAAATCTAAAAATGACTGTTGGGAAAAGCATCAGCTGTCCATTTACAGACAGAGTGACAACCATGATATGTTAGGGCTGAAGAAAAACATGTTATTTGAATGGACAGCTTTGTAATGTATAGACTCTTTCTGTGTAATACTTTATTAGTCCATTGGATCTCCCTTTATCACTTTCTTTTGACAACACTGGGTACACACGAGGGGAATATTTGTCCTGACCGAGCGTTTGCTACGACTGAGCGCTCGGCCCGGACAAATGTCTGTTGGTTGCAGCAGTAGTAGCCCTGACCGACAGTTCATGCGACAGATCGTGCAGTCCAATAGGGAACCACATAATTGCCCGTAATTTACCGACACGTCTGGACGAATGAGCGGCAGACATCGTTTTTGGCTGCAGACGAAAATAGCACCGATTTTCCAAAACAAGAGGACACTCCGATGCCTATTTGTAAAACTTCCTGCTATTTCTTAGATACTTCATTTGCCTAATTAAGATCTGTACAGAATGATCAAGTAAAACCTCCACCCAATGTAAAACAGATCTCTGAAAAATCACTAAGACATTTCAGTATTTTTTTGTATTGTAGGGACTGTATGTATAATAGGATTTTAGTTCTTCTGTGATCTAAACCGTAGCATCTAAAGTCAATATCCTACCAGCAGTTTTTGCAGTGATATATATGTATAGTTGTTCAGTGATGATTACCAGAGTTTATCAGAATGTCAGGATGTGCAATGTACAGCTACATGTCACCTTACAAGTGTACAGTAGATATGAAAATAAGAGCATGGAAGCTGAAAATGAATTTGAGACAGAAGAAACCTTTTTTACAGCTTTGCTCCTTGTGTGTTATCGATCAGGGAATGAGTTATACTTTAGAAATGTTCTGAGAGCCACAAAAAAATGTTGGCAGTCCATTTATATGGTAGTGAAGAACAACAAATAATTCACAAGGCAAAATGATCCCTAGGATATGCTTATTCTGTTTAAATCAACCCACAAGCATCACTGGAAAGGGAACAGGTTAGAATAGGATCAGAATTAGTCGATCGCTTTCAGGCACCTAAAGGATTAGGAGAAACAAAGGAAAATTATTTTTTTCCCCCTGGCAAATTGCTGGTTTAATTACATCGAAGCAAATGTTATATATGATCAGTGGCGTAACTAGGAATCACTGGGCCCCCCAGCAAAGCTATGATGGGGCCCCTATCTGTGCTTCATCCACAGTGGTTTTCTGGGAGGAGGCTATATCTCTCATAATAAAAATAAGAAGATGGGTCCCCTTGGCTCCCCCTGCTCTCCTCTAGTTATGCCCCTGTAAATGATCCAAGGATTTTATTATTTCCATCTTTCCAGCCCTGTAATAATGTATTAGCAGCATCTCATAACTAGACTAAGTGAACCAAACTATAAGTAAACAGTACTTGTAACTTTTTATATCAAATTTAAAATAAAAAGTACAGTAGTTATAAAGCTAAATATAAGGTGAGTTTAAGGGACCTTAAAGCCACAGACCACAACATGCTGCAGAGCATTTTTTAAAGGGCATGTCCAACCCTAAAACTAAAATTTGCCCCAGTGCTGGCCCCACTGTCTTGTTTAAAAAAATCCTTACCTTACATCTCCTTATGGTTCTCCTGCAGTGCTTGTCCAAAGTCCAGAAAACTAAAGAGTAGGAGCTGTCTTCCTGCAAAAATGTCTCTGCCTCCTGTGTTGCCCTTGGGAGGTATTCTAATATGCGCAGGGGAGCCCTTTCCCCTCTTCCCTCCCACCATCCGGATCCCAACCTGGCTACCCTTCCATCTACCATTAAAAGAATACAGCAAGCAGGAGGCAAGCAGTGCACCAGAGTATCGAGGGGCTGTAAGTAATGTTCTAAATCTTTTTTTGAACATTCTGACACAGTGGTTGGGGGTGGGCAAGGGTGCCCTACATTATATAAAAAAAAATCTTTGGGTGGACATGCCCTTTAAACAGAAGGTGCATTAAAGTCTTATTAAAAGTATTGCCCAGCTAATCAAGCTAATCAAAGAAACAATGAACAACTCTATACTTAAAATACTAAAAAAAAATGTAATTATGCCCCACTTGGCATTAGAATACACAATATAGCCTTACAATATAGAACCATTAACCTCATAAAGTTATTCCTACTGTAGTCAGCGAGACACTAATTCAGGCTGTACACTATACATTACCACCGTGACAGACAGAAGATTGATTTGATGACAGAACATCAACATGATCTACAATCTATTTTGGGAATGGCCTGCAAAAGTATATAGCATTTAAATTAGGAATTAGGAAGTATATTCTTAAATGACAAAATACAGTGCAAAATAGTCTTCACTAGAGATGGCCAAAACTCTGAAGTTTCGTTCTGTTTTCAGATTTATGGAACTTAAAATCCGAAAATGGAACTTACTTCTAGGGTTTGGAACGTATTTTCGAGGGCTACCGAATGTATGAGGTTATTTTGAACAACCCTTGAAAGTAACCTCGAATGTTCGATAACCCTCAAAAATGCCACCGGAAGCTTCTTTCAAGTTTCATTCAATAACCCTTTGAAAATATATTCCGAAATCCCAAAATCCAAACGATCAGCCCGGTTTCGGACGTTTGTATTTCGGAACTGAGGAGTTCCGTGTTGGATCCAGGTTCCGAGTCTGACTTGGATCCCATCTTTAGTTTTTATCAAGTAATTGCAATCTTTAAACAGGTCACAAGAAGTGGATGTTTAAAGGTCCATACATACTGACAATGCACAACCCCCGAGCGCAAGATGCGCGCAGCGAACAACTGTTTGGGCGATATCACGTGTGTGTGTGCACAGGTTCACTAGGGTGTCTTCTATTGATCCGCCATGTGCGATTATCGCCTGAAACAGCCATTCTTCGAGTGTGTGCACACGGTTTGCAATTCCTTGATAGTCCTATCGGACGTGTTTATGAGGCTTAAGGAAACTGGGGCCATTCTGGAAACAAAGTTAGTGGGATGCTGGGAATTGTAGTTACTCAACATCTAGGATTCCTCAAGTTTTTGTGCCCTATCACTGCATGTTATTCACATAAGGGTATTCAACAAATGGTCTTGGTTGTTTACCGAATGGATGTCCAAGCTGTGGCCCTCTAGATGTTTCAAACCTGTAACTTCCAGCAGTCTTTGCTTTCCCTTTGCTATAAAAGTACTCGTTGTGGAATGCTGGGAATGATTGTTCCTTCAAAACGTCTGGGGGTTTACAGCCCTGACTGTGAACATTAGGAATACCTCCCTGTTAACAATTAAGGTGTCCAGATGTGTTGGCATTAGAACATTTCCGTGGTTTTGAACCTCATACCATTTGAAATGGGAATAGACAATAGGAATTAGTAACACCCAGCCCCTATACACAGAACAATAATGTCCAATTTACTTTCAGGGATCCGGCAGCCTCTCTCAGTCACAGTGACGTATTTATAAAGCATCGTTATCAGTAAGAAACAGTCGATAATCAATGGCCGCAGGTGACATTATTTAACACTACTGACCAAACTATTATACTACTACTGTAGGCTTTATACATATAGATTGATGGTGTAATAATACTGTCACATTACTATGCACTGATATAATCCCTAAGATAACTAACAGCTGCAGTGTTAATTAACGGGCGCATAGGGTTAATTAACAACTGCAGTATTAAATAACGATAATGATCAATAAGGCTTTACTTGCCAATAACAATGCTTTATGCCCACCGTTCCTGCTTCCTTCCGCAGGCATAAAGAAAGAGGGAATACCTTGAGGCCTGGTTCCTATGAAAGTGGATAGATTGTTTTACCTTCATTTCCAAGTGTTTTACCACTAGGAAAATGTTGCATGCAGTAACAAAATACTGCTCAAATACATGGAAGGGTTAGGCCACCTCAGGCTGTTTTAACACGCAATCTCGATCTGTGGTCACAGAACTCCGTGGTGACTTCTGAAACATCCGTATTGTAGGGGATACATTATTGTATAAAATTCACCCCTTCCTTTATAGACATATAGTGGCTCATTCATGCAGAGCTGCTATGGCTCTGGGTAAATGTCTCAATCATGATTCAATATCGCGTTTGCGACTGTGGGTAAATTCCAAAAAGAGATTTACTCCCAGCGGGATTTATATGTGAGCGTCGGATGTGCGGGTGTCTTTTGTGTAACCGGCGCTAATATGGAGTTAAAGTTACGCTAACCGGTAGCAAACTGGTTAGCCCAACTTTAACTCCATAAATTTGACCAGTGCTTCTGGGTAAATCGGCCTGATAGACATTTCCTGCTTGCATCACAGTTCATACACAGTCCCCCAAACTGACAGATTCCTTAAAATAACGGCATCTGGCACACCCCACACCCCCACACTTCCCCTTTTATATTCCTTTCCATGAAAGACCAGTATCTTGCCGCCCCCTTTTTGTACTATTTAACTAATTATTACATCTAGATTCAGAACTCAGCATGCATAGACTTGCCGAAATGCCTATTTTTGTGTTATCTTTTAGTCTTCCAGTGGTACGTTTATAGAACTACATGATGAATTCCAAGCACGCGGCTGCAATAATTTGGTATAATTACGGATTTGCCCAGAGTTAAATTCAATTTTTGTTACTTTCCAAATTGAACTTTTCTATATTTCCTGCTGAAACCCTTGAAGGTAAAATGTGAACGGAAAGTGGAGAAAATGTCAGGGTCAGTGATTTTGGGATCTCGGTGTACAGAGGAACGTTGCACCTCTGTCAAAAGTTTTGCGGCAGTGACCTTCAATAGTGTAATTGCAACAATATTTCAATTTTTACTCTCCAGTAATAGATAAGTTAGAAATGCTAAATGAATGTGGGTCATTAAACTTTGCAGAGAGTTGCTGTAGGAATCAATCAGCCTAAATCTAGAAAAGGTTTAAAACCCAATGAGAATCACTTTATTTTCCACATGGCTTAAAAATGTCAACTTATTAATATTACCAGGCATCCAGTGAGATAATGAGACAGATAATTTACTGATCTTGTTTTTAGACGGAAACACTAAAAATTCACACTGACTTTACAGGGGCTACTCCATTCACAGAGGTTTTTGGAAGTAGCGCAGTGGTCCCAATACAATACAGTGGTCACAATACAATACTGTGGTCCCGATACAATACAGTGGCCCCAATACAATACAGATGTTTTTGGAAGTAGCGCAGTGGTCCCGATACAATACAGTGGTCCCGATACAATACAGTGGTCCCAATACAATACAGATGTTTTTGGAAGTAGCGCAGTGGTCCCGATACAATACAGCGGTCCTGATACAATACAGTGGTCCCAATACAATACAGATGTTTTTTTGGAAGTAGCGCAGTGGGTCCCAATACAATACAGTGGTCCTGATTCAATACAGTGGCCCTACCAATACATGGTCCCATACAATCAGATGTTTTTGGAAGTAGCGCAGTGGTCCCGATACAATACAGTGGTCCCGATACAATACAGTGGTCCCGATACAATACAGTGGTCCCAATACAATACAGATGTTTTTGGAAGTAGCACAGTGGTCCCAATACAATACAGTGGTCCTGATACAATACAGTGGTCCCGATACAATACAGTGGTCCCAATACAATACAGATGTTTTTGGAAGTAGCCAGTGGTCCCGATACAATACAGTGATCCCAATGCAATACAGTGGTCCCGATACAATACAGTGGTCCTGATACATACAGTGGCCCCAATACAATACAGATGTTTTTTGGAAGTAGCGCAGTGGTCCCGATACAATACAGTGGTCCCAATACAATACAGATGTTTTTGGAAGTAGCGCAGTGGTCCCAATACAATACAGTGGTCCTGATACAATACAGTGGTCCCGATACAATACAGTGGTCCCAATACAATACAGATGTTTTTGGAAGTAGCGCAGTGTCCCGATACAATACAGTGGTCTCAATACAATATAGTGGTCCCAATACAATACTGGTCCAGATACAATTCAGTGGTCCAGATACAATACGTGGTAAATACAATACAGATGTTTTTGGAAGTAGCGCAGTGGTCCCGATAAAATATAGTGGTCCCGATACAATACAGTGGTCCAGATACAATACACTGGTCCAGATACAATACAGATGTTTTTGGAAGTAGCGCAGTGGTCCCGATAAAATACAGTGGTCTCGATACAATACAGTGGTCCCAATACAATACAGATGTTTTTGGAAGTAGCGCAGTGGTCCCGATACAATACAGGTGGCCCAATCCAATACGATGTTTTTGGAGTAGCGCAGTGGTCCCATACAATACAGTGGTCCTGATACAATACAGTGTCCAATACAATACATGGTCCCAATACAATACAGTGGTCCCAATACAATACAGATGTTTTGGAAGTAGCGCAGTGGTCCAATCACATGGTCCTGATACAATACAGTGGTCCCGAACAATACAGTGGGTCCAATACAATACAGATGTTTTTGAAGTAGCGCAGTGGTCCCGATACAATACAGTGGTCTCAATACAATACAGTGGTCCAATACAATACAGTGTCCGATACATACAGTGGTCAGACATACAATACAGTGGTAACGATACAATACAGATGTTTTTGGAAGTAGCACAGTGGTCCCGATAAAATACAGTGGTCCCGATACAATACAGTGGTCCAGATACAATACACTGGTCCAGATACAATACAGTGGTAACGATACAATACAGTGGTACAGATACAACACAGTGGTCCAGATACAATACAGTGGTAACGATACAATACAGATGTTTTTGGATGTAGCGCAGTGGTCCCAATAAAAACCATGGTCCCGATACAATACAGTGGTCCCAATAAAATACAGTGGTCCCGATACAATACAGTGGTCCCGATAAAATACAGCGGTCCGGATACAATACAGCGGTCCGGATACAATACAGATGTTTTTGGAAGTAGTGCAGTGGTCCCGATACTTCGCATATTGCCACTGTGGAGCCCAGTATGTAGGGAAAACTATCAGAAACATGTGTGTATGCATGGGAGAGCATGTCAGAGCCTGTACTAGAGGCAAGTTTTGAGAAGCTCAATTGCAATCATATGTTTGAGGCCCATAAAGGTGTATTTAAAGGTCTTACTTTTGTAAGACTAGAAATGGTGAGAATGGGTGAAAGAGGGGGAGGTTTGAATACCAAATGGATTGTTAAACTCAAATCTTTATGTCCCAATGGGCTAAATGAAGATATTCAATTTTCATGCTTTCTGTAAATATGATATGTTTAACCTCTATATAGATTCCCTCATTCAGGCCATGAAGTACAAATGTACCCTCTTCAAATGCAAATAATTTGTAATCCAAAGGAGTAAGCCATTGATGAAATAATACTGGAGTGTATTGAGCTAATAGGGTAGTTCATATGTGATTAGTATATATATATGTATGTACAATATTGTCTAGTGGTGTTTCTGGAGAATAAAGTATTGAAGGTACTTTAATATTGTTGTCTGTGCTTTTATTAGGTTGGTGTGCCTATTGGCTGGGTTCTGCTCTCTTTTGTGAATATATGTATTTTACCCAGTTTGACACCCTGTGATTCAGAGGACCCACTTTAGCACTAAAATATTAGGGAGGAGCACTATACCAATCTGGTTATTTGTAGGGGTTTTGCTGCCTGAGCTAAACTTTAGAATACCGCCCATGATTATTTCCACTGCCGCATTGAAGTGGGTATGGCTTTGTTGGTGGGCATGGGTTTGTCAATGGGCATGGCTAAAATTTCATGATTTTGAACTTCCTATCACATAGGTATTTACTCAGTTCCACAGACAGTCAATTAGATATAATGTAAATTACTAAAAACAGGTATTACATCCCATTCTCAAACAACTTGTGTTGCCACTACCATATTGTTCCTTTCAGGTTTTTGTTGCTGAAATCAAAATAATTTATTTTATAGCCTGTGCTATACATGTTGGTACAACTGGTACAACAATACATTAGAAATGCCATACTTTCTGTAGTATGTAAGATTTCACACAAAAGATTTGTAAGCCTGCCACCACGTCAAGGTAATCTCTTTCCGAAGGGCCCTAACTAACCCAACAAGTCTAGCCTAGCCTAACAACCTAACTAAAGCTAACCTAACTATATAAAATGATTTTAACGAAATGATAGGGGGGGATTCTTCACCACTGCCTGCCTGACACCTTTTTTCTTCAGTGCAGGGGTGCCGCCTGAGACAAATGTCTCACTCTGCCTCATGGTAGATGCGGCCCTGTTCCCACCTCCTAACCCCTATGATGTAAGAATACATAAAATCATCAATATTCAAATTGCAGGAGTATCTGGGTTGTGCAGAAAGATTCAGTGATTAACACTTTCCAAGTAACAGTGTTGTAGTGTGAAGGTCTCTAGCTCTCCCTGTCAGCTGCAGCAATATTAGTGGAAAGTGTACCTTCTTAAAGGGAAATGTAGGAGGGTAGGAAGAGTGTGTTTTTGTTTATGGTGTATGTACAGATCACAAAATGAATGGGTCAGATAGGAACATCTCAAGATAAAAAACGCTGCTTGTAAACTGTGGTCTTTAGACATTAGATAGATATCTGAAATCCATCTAATGTCTGCCTAGTGTATGGCCAGCTTTACAGCGCATGACACCCGAGTGGTAAATGGCCATTTAGCACGATAATTTCACATGTGAAGCAATGCACCACATCGTTCATGTATGTGAGGCCTTTTTTTATTGCTGTTTAATTGCAATCACAAACTCTCCAACATTACAAACTACTTTAACCTGTAATCCAATCGCAATTGTGATCCTTTTCTGTGTTAAAAAGCACACACTATTCTTGGGTAATTGGTGTGGCCACACTTACTGCACTGCAATCTGATTTTTGGAGTGCTCTGATTGCGCAACATTGTGCAGATTGCTTCACTAGTGGACGGTAACATGTGCAGTGCTATCTGCTGTTGTGTAATTAGCCCTGCTCATTACATTTCATACGCTCCACCATTCACCTTTAAATTGGAACACTGTTACACACTGCATTGTACATTTTGTGCTGATATCAGGTTTATTCATAGCCCTCCCCATGCAGCTCTGCACTATGTTGTTTCTATAAATATACTTACTAAAGGGTGATGGAGTGTATGACATTTATTAAAGGGCATGTCCAACCCTTTTTATAACTTCTTTCTATAGTGTAGGGCTCCCTCCCCTAACCCCAAATGCCATATTAGTTTCACACAAAAGACCCCCGATCCGTACTTACATCACCTCTTTCCCCCGGCGATGTGTCATGGCCCTCTGCTTGCATGAAACTGCAAGCAGGGGACCGGACCGGCAGCCGCGTCTGTGATTGAGAGGCAGCCAATCGCGGATGCGGCTTCCAGCTGTGCAGATCAACGGGGGAAAGAGGTGATGTAAGTACAGATCGGGGGTGTTTTGTGTGAAACTACTATGGTGTTTGGGGTTGGGAGCCCTACACTACAGAAAAGGGGTTTTGTGCGGGGGGGGGGGGAAGAGAAGGGGGGGGGGGGGGGGGGGGGGGGGGGGGGAGTCTGTACTGAGCATGACAAAATCCTCCCGGAGGAGAGACAGGAGGCAGAGTCCTATATGGACTCTGCAGAGCTCCTGGTGGGCAATTTGGCAATTTTTTGGACTTTATAGAATATGTATGCAACATTGCCCCTTTAATAAAGTAACATAGATCTGTGCTAAGACTGGGTTTATTTGTTTTACCCCACCCCCAGCTGTTCTGCAATGTGTTGTTAAAAGTAAATTTGTATCATTTAAAAGGGGCATCTTGGAGGGTATGTGTATGTCATACACAATGCATGGTCATACATTATAATAGAGATAATAATAGGTGGGCCCCTGGTCTTAGATTTCCTGGTGGGCCCCATCAGTCCAGTCCAACACTGCAATACCCTGTGATTTACAGTGCTCACATGCCTGAACAGATTCTAGAATTTCTAACTACCCAGAAGCTGCAACTTCTACCTCTGAAATAACAGAAATAATTTGTGATTTTAGATGTATTTTCCATTTTGAACATTTGTAATTATGAAAAAGTGTCCAGGACAAATGCTGGAGGACTGGGGAATAGATAATTATTGCAAAAAATGCTCCTAATTTCAAAAAATGGATGCAGTAAATCACTATTACAACTAAAATGTTACCCCAGTTTGTTTGTCAGGCTGAAATATTGGATATAGAGTGTTAAAAAGGCAAATGTGAAAGGGAGAAGATTATGTAAAAGATAGAATCAAGATGAAGGAAGGTGGGACATTAAATATAAGAAAAAAAAAAAAAAAAAAAGAGAAGAATAATTTAAAAAAGAGAAGTGCAAAATCCTATATGTAGGAGTGTACTTATATATAAGTACACTATATGGAGCACAAGCACTGTTCAGCAGCAAAAACTTATCAAAGAGATAATCCTGCATGGACAAAGGCCCAACAATGTCTCAATAATCATTTATTTTGTAAAAGGTTCCATTTCGGTCCCATTCATTATACGGCTATTCTTACATTTGTATTTGCTTAATATTAAATATTTAATTGAAACATACAGTATCCTGAGATGTCTCACCTGTTGTAGCCTGTTTATTAGACTGAGAAGGTGATGAAGTGACAATCTATAAAACACGCTGGCCCTTATACGCTGAATCTTCACATGAATGTTCTGCTATTTGTAGCAATATGAAACTCGCTGATCATCTTTAACACCCAGGCCCACAGGGTAAGGAAAACTCATTCTGCTGAACTAAATGGGAAAACAGTAGGAATCAGTCACAAAATTTGATTTATCCAGATCCCAGTATAATGCTGTGTCCATTAATTGTGACATTAATTACCATCTTTAACAAATGTTATGGGAACTATGGATGTTTTCTGGTTAAAGGTAATCCAAAGAAAAAACTTGTAATTAAACCAGCATGAGATAAGCCAAGATTTCAGTCAAGGCTTTCTATCCAAATACATTTTCCTGAAGTCCTTTGATCTGCTTCAAGCAAATGGTTCTGCTTAATTAGAAAAGAATTTTGCACTTAAAGTACAGCCTATTAGTAGTAATACTTTAAAAGTTTTATTCCTTCTTTTTCATTTCATATGTCATGGAGGTAATATCTTTAAGATCACTGCCAAATCTGGGTGTCTTAGAAGCAAATTCCAGGAGAGGAGAAATCAATGGAGGTAATGACTTCTTGGAATACAAGCTAGATGTAAACTTTACGCTGGTTTTCTGGATCTTCTCTACAACACTCATCTATCAAATCCAGCAAGTATGACCTGCAGCTTAATGGTTCCCAGTTCTCGTTGTCACTTACAATGGATAGCCTCAGGGGGTCCAAGATGTAATGGCAAAGTACTGCTTTTGACAGATCCTCATGTAGACAATGAGAAGTGGACTAAAGAATGTCAGGCATTTTATTTTATCACTTCATGATTTGAATAGACTCCATGCATCATTGGTACAACATGCTTTATTTTTGTGGTATTTTTTTCAGTAAAGTTGCAATGGCACAAAAATCTTTATAAATAAAATTCTGTGCAATTTTAATTAATAAAATCTGTGAGTTTTGGGGGTTAATAGTTTAACTCATAAAATGACTTTTTAGATGAAATAAAGCTAGAGGTAGTTGACCTAGATTTTAGTTGATCACCTTGACATTGTCATAAAAGTGTAACCAGTTGAGGCAGTTATTAGGGTTTCCCTACACCAGGAATTTACAGGGAGATTCAATAAAAGTTCTTATCGTTAAAAAATGGTGCTAATTTTGCCCCAACCAATTAGATGTTAGCTTTCATATGTTAAATAAAATCTGATTGGTTGGGGCAAAATCCTTTATAAATAATGTGTGCATGTACTCTCCTTATTTCCCAGATGTCCAGTAACTCAATTCCTTCTTATTCTTTGTGTTTTTAAGAATTTTGAAAGTATCCTCTGAAGTCCCAGTATTACTGTCTTATTTCTTAGGCTGGGTACATATGAAGGGGCTATTTGTCACGACGAGCACTAGCTACGAGCGAGCGCTTGACTAGCTACGAGCGAGCGCTTGGCCGGGATAAATGTTCAGCTGTGGCTGAATTTGCGAACGATCGACCGTGCGGTCCCATAGGGAACCGCATGATTGATCGGGATTTATCGACAGATCCCATTATCTATTTGTCCCATTCAGACGAACAGACGATCGAGGTCGGTCGCGGCTGGCCGCCCCACACCAGGAGATATTTTTGGCCGGTCGACCGAAAGTGCCGTGAATCGGTCGACCGAAAATATCTTCTGGTATGTACCCAGCCTTAAAGGTGCATATCAATACACCTTTAAGACTTGCAATATTTCAGCTCTGCCACAACCACTACAATGCTCTTCTCTTTTGCAGTTGTGGGTCACTGTAGTAAAGATGAACAAAACCCACTGATTGTGTCCGCAGAATCAAAAATCCGATTGGAACCTATGGTAATTTTACCATTTTCAATACCAACATTTTCACCTTTTTGACACTGAATTTTTAACTTTTCAACACCGTCTATCGACTAACAGGGTTATTCAATAAAAGTTCTTATCGTTTAAAATGGTGCTAATTTTGCCCCAACCAATCAGATGTTAGCTTTCAAATGTTAAATAATATCTGATTGGTTGGGGCAAAATTTGCACCATTTTTAACGATAAGAACCTTTATTGAATCTCCCTGAAAGTTCTATAAAGTTCCAACCCATTGAAGTTCTGGCGAATAAGGGAAATTTCAAACTGCCATTTCTGCCTCAAAACCAGGAATCTTCGCTACTCTGTAGCCCTGTTATTTTTGGTGCCAAATTTTTGATAGAATTTAGTTATTCAATGTTATTTGCTTAAAGGGAATCAATTCAAATGGAGTTTTGTATAAACGTTACTCATTCCCAAGCATTCATTGGGAAGCATTATTCACTCTTTGAAATGTATTTAATTTAATTCAACTTTAAATACACAATAAACTGCCAGATCAAATAAGAAAATAACAGGCACAAAGGTCTGATCGGATAGGATGATTCCACACTGCAGCACGAATGAAAGGGTGCACGGTAACGCTCGCAATTGCGATCGCCCAATGTTTCGGAATCGGATTGCATGCTGTTGTGCAAAAAATCCGTATCACATGCGCTCTGATTAACGGATCGCACATGCAGCTCATAGTAGCACACTAGTGTGGCCACACTAATGTGTGATTTTAAAAGCGCAATCGGATTGCATTTAGATTGCGCTTAAAATCGCATCATTGTGGCCGAGCTCTTATTGTGCATTGTGTTAAAAAAATATTAAAAGTTTAAATTGGGTTTTCCATATTCTTTAACTAATCACCTGAAAACATAAGAAGACATTTCTGATAATGCATGCAAAAGGTTCGTACATGCGACCCGCGACGCACAATGTGTACGAATGGCCGTTTCGGCCGATAATCGCCCGTGTATGGGCACTTTAATGCATACACACAGACGTTTATTTTATCTCCAAGGCAGAGCAACCCTGTTTATCTTAAGCTGGGTACACACAGGACAGATTTTTGAAAAATGACAGACAGGACCTGCAAGATCAAGATACACACAGTCCCGAGCGTTTTCCCTATACACAGCATATACACAGCATAGGGAGAAATCTCAGGACTGTGTGTTTCCCTTGACTGCAGCAGACTTACCTATAGGGAGACTACCAAGGTTGAGGGAAATTATGTTCTTTCCCGAACAAGTGCTGACCTGAACATTTGGCGGCCGTGCACTCATTAAGGAAAGCTAGGTACACACAATGTGTACTGGGCTTTTGCAGACAGTTCAGTTATGGCTGAGCAGATAGAGGAGTAAATGTAGAATAAATGTGTAGTAAATGCCAGTTCCTATGGCTTGGAGAGTTTCTGGAGCACACTCAACTAGAACTATATTTCTTGCCTTAAATAAGAATTGTAATCTCCTAATGGCCTCCCCCCTACCCTAATAGTACCCAGGGTAAGAACCACTGCTATGTTGTCACCACAGGGGTTGCCCCTGATCTGCCATACACTATAATACCGCATACATAGTTTTCTAAAGGCAGCTCCCCTTATGGACCCCTGGTGTTCTGTTAGTTCTTTTTCCATTTCTACTAATTTCTTCCAAGAAATTCCTTACCCCCCCCCCACACACACACACACAATATTCCCATATTGGATCCAGAACGTTTTTTCCCCAGTGTGCACTACCAACATTTGATTGGGAATATTTAATCAGAAATCAGAAAAATTCTAACATTCACACCTAACCTGGGAAGATTTCTTATAAGCTGCATTTAAAAAACACGCACACACATTCGGTCTTATAAACCAGCCTCAATTCTGAACACTAAAGCGCACAGGTTAATTGGAGAATAAAGTGTCTCCCGGTGCTCACTGCATATTAAAGCTGACAGTGGTAAGATTACCTTCTGGACAAGCACAGATGATTTGCATGGAAAGAGATTCAGAGATCCAGCTCCTCCATTCATATGAATTGTATTGTTGTGGTTGCAAATAATATTTAATGGAGAAATTCTTCTGCTCTTTATAAAAATAGCACAAAAGGCTGAGTAACCAATTGTAAATAAAAATCAGTTTCTCGCACTGGTTAATAAAATAAACCTGCCGGAGTTCATTCTGCTAGTGGGACCAGTTCCAGCTTGAAATGTTGGTGGCTGTTTCAACCACCAAAATGTTGCATGAGGGAACTAGGTTTAGGTAACAATTCTGTACATCCCTACTGATTAATTGCATAGATATTTGACTGGCTAAATAAAACAGTGAATAAACCCTGTAGTCAATTAAAACTATTTAGATATTAGAAGTTTCAATCTAGAAGGCTAGAGACCTAGTGCATTAAGGAGACTTATCATTGAAATTTATAACCTTCTGGACCTGTCACAGCATAGAATGTTCCCCCTGGTTCCAAAATCCGAATGTTCCGTCCGAAACACTCTGCATACTCCGGTGACTCTTCTGGTGATGTCCAGACCAAAGTTGGCAATCTGCAAGTGCCTTAGCAGAATGTTGTCTAGCTTGATGTCCCTGCAAAAGAAAATTCACCAACTACAAGGAACAATGGGGGAGATACAATATGGCTCAAATCCTTCTAAAACCCATGTTAACCTGAAGAAATTTCGGGTTAACGTGGGTTTTCGATGGATTTTAGAGCACAGAGCCATTTCCAAATGTTTTTGGAAATAGCGCTGTGCTAACGATCCAAAACCCCTACCATTAAGTTTTGCTCTTCTTCGTACTGCAAAACTTAACTGTAAAGGTTGTGGAGTGTTAAAATCACGCTCCTTACCTTAGCCTGATCCCGCGATGCAATACCTGACGTAATCTCATTTACGTCAGTTATTGTATCGCGGGAACGGGCAAAGGTAAGTAACGCTGCGCATAATATTGAATCTAAAATAGTACCAGGGAGGCGCACTCAGACAAGATATAATAGTGTTTATTGTGATATAGCGGTGCACACTATTATATCTTGTCTGAGTGCGCCTCCCTGGTACTATTTTGGATTATTAATGTACTGCCTATGGTTGAGCAGTTGAGGGAAGCAGCACCGTGGAAGATTAAAAGGAATGTGGGAGTGCGAGGAGCTGTACAGTTCAAGTGGAGATAATATTGAATCTCCCCGAATGTTATAAATCTGTTTATTGGGGACTACTTGGCTTTAACAATCTAGGCTTAGACTATATACTAACTGCACGTCAGATGGAAGTCTAAATATTGCAATAAAATGTAAGTAGGTAGAAGCGGGAGAACATGTTAAATACTGTGGATACAGTAGTTATGAAATGTCATAGCAGAAATTAACTTACTGATGGAAGATATTGGAGACCAAAGACCATCTCCCCTGAATAGAACCTTTCCAAGACAACAAGTGAACAATAAATTGTGTAATTCCTTTTATAAAGTCTTATTATAATTGTCACTGTATGGTACAGGTTTCTTAAGATATCTGTGCAGTATTTTAAATACATTGACCCAATGGTGTTGATCTCCAGGTGACCTGAGTGATGTAGAAGATCTTCTAAGCTTCCTCCTCTGGCATAATCCATAACAAAAAAAGTGTTCTTATGTGTACAAGGACAGGAAAACAGTGAATAGATGGTGCAAAACAAAGCAATACAGCAATACAATGTGTGACTATACAATAAATAAAAAATACTATAAATAGAAATATAGATGGCACAAAGATGTAAAAACCATGGGAGGAGTCCTGGATTGGGCAAGAAAAGTAGAGCTGTGATACCTTTTATTGGCTAACTAGATAAAAAAGATTAAGCAAGCTTTCGGAAGTCCTAAGCCCCCTTCAACAATCCAGCCTGTTAAAGGGGGCTTAGGACTCCCGAAAGCTTGTTAATTTTTTTTTATTTAGTTAGACAATGAAAGGTATCAGAGCTCTACTTTTCTTCTCTTACTTATGGCTTACACGCTACAAATCTCAACTATTGAATTGGACAAGACATATTATGATCCTATTCCAATATAGAAGTCGGGTCTGACACCATCAATGAAGAAATAATGTGATTATTAAAAAGGCTGAAAATATCTAATATTTTTCAGATTACACTCACAGTACTAGTGCCTCCCTCTCTCCATAGGTGGGCCTCCTCCAGCTGTTCTTCCTTCTTTGTGATCTTGATGGACATAAACTTCCTGGAAAATAAAGAAGCCAGTATTACTTTACCATACGCACCTTCTCCCAGCTTGGTGTAGAACCTGCAGTTCCTGACATCCTTTGGGAAGGTTTTCAAACGTCCATGCAGAGCTTCTTCACAGCAACACCTTTACATGAAGGGAAACAGCATTATATATAGCCAATATTAAAACATATTTTAATCTTAATAATTGGATATGATAATGGTTGGAAGTTTTCAATAAAGTATAGATATATAACAGTTTTCTGATGTATTCTGCAGTGTAATGATTAAGCATTGAAGAATAAAGAATAAAGACTGTCTCCTAAAATACAGTTGCAGTAATCATCAGTGGCCCCGGTACATTTTGACAGCCAATACAATACAAGAGAATAGAATAAAAAGGAGCCCCAAATGATAGATCTGTCTGGGCCCCAATTTGATTGCAATCTATCTCTTGTCTGAAAAGCTGTTCTGGTTTTAGATCTATGGGTTTAAAAAAGGAAAAGAAAAGGTGAAGGATTTTTTCTAACTACTAACCTTAAAGGGCATGTCCACCCATAAAACAAAACAAAAATGGTTAATTGTCAGTTACTGACCCCCAAACCCAACTGACATATTCAGCACTTTATTACCTGCATTACTAGCCATCTATTAAAAGATAATTCATTTCACCTGTTGCTACCACCTCTGCACATGCTCAAGGTTATAAAAAGCTCATTGAGCAGAGTGAGGGAGCAGATACCTTTTCCAGAAAGGAGTAGAATTTATCATTTAATAGCTGGCTACAAATAAATGCAATAAACTAGTAAAAATAGCAATTGGGGTTGTGAGCAGATAACTGACAAAAATAACATTTTCTTTAAGGGTGGACATTCCTTTTAATATTCATGAAACCTCCATCATTATATTTGCTTTCTTCTAGTATGTGGTGGAGGGTCAGTTAGTGTAATAGAAAACTACCACCACAGTAAGGGGAAGTTACCAGGGCACAGGACTGACATCATTTAGTTTTACTTCAGAAGAGAAAGCGCAGTGAGAAAATGAAATGTCTAAATTGAGTCCACTAGAGAGTTAGAGTATCTAAACAGAAGTGACACTTTGCTATAACAGTGCTGTAAGCTTTAAGGAGAAGTCCAATACCCCTACAATGGTGTTACGTACCATTTCTGAGTAAGGCACCACACATTCATACAATATAATTCTTAGTGAATATCCCCTCTTTGTTTAGTTCTCAGAATTTATTGTGGCTTTTTTTTTTACTTTTAGTAATTCCTTGGTGTGGGATTTATTGCAATGCAAATATTGAGTTAGAACACACATACAGTGTGTTTTTTAAGATGATTTAATTTGTAAAAGTCCCATCAACTATAAATACTGGTCAAGTGTTTCTGTCCCTCGTTGTCTCTGTCACTCCCAAACTGTGTTACATCTTACATCACTTTATCTTTATTTCCCCCTTTTTTTCCTCTCCCACGTAAGCAGGCCATACACCTACAACTTAATAGTACATACATTTGATGTTTGTTCAAGGAATCTAATAAGAAATGAATCTACTGACCATATTAGATGGATGAGACATTTGTCTAAAGTCGATACCTCTAGTGTATGGGCACCTTTACACTAAATGCGTAGAGAATTGCTGCAGATGTGTATGAGTGTGTTGCATTATACATTTTGAAAAGAATATAAACAATCCAAACACAATTTTAAAAAGAGAAGAGCAATTTTATTATACAAAAAAAATAAAACATAATAATAATAATAATCAAATGTATTTTCTATTAACAATTGTTTACTTATTATCTTCCCCCCTTCAGGTACACCCCTGGTTGGGTTCTTTATTGCGGCTTGTTTTCGATTATGCGAGAAAGCAGCAATTGTGGTCCTTCCATACATTGCTCTTTATGGCATTGTTGTCCTTTAAGCCATATGTGTCAAAAAGCTATTTTTTCATTGTGGTGTGATCAGCTATGAAGTATACAGACCATGTTTTAATATCGCTATTTTAGTATTTATCTGATTTGATCAGGAATGACAGGCATGTAAAATGCTGTTTTGAATACATAGAGCCTTGAAAAGAATGTCTTTAGGGATAAACATTTATAGGAAAGACATTTTTTATAATGCTAAATGAACTGGGTAGGAATCAGCTCTGCACAGCCTATGGATTTGCCATAGAGAATCTGCCTGAATGGATTCTATCATTTCTACCTAGCTAGCAGATAGCCATGTCGGCCTTGAAATCAGCAGCATTTTGGAAAAAACCCAGAAGATTTGATTGAGGCTTGTTGCCCTACTCCTTGCCCTGACTGAACAGCCACTTCGGCCGGCAAATTGCCTATACACGGTATGATCGACATTTGAAATGGCTCTGCGTACAAATTGTGCGTCACAGGTCGGACCAATTGATCAGATATGTGTATAAAACTTTAGACTATTTCCCGTATTTACCAATTATTTAATTGACTTATAAAGACGCCCTACCTGCCCCCCGCTATGTTACCTATTAACATGATAATGGGATAACATTCTTATGGCGTTCCTTTATAAATACGCCATATGTGTCTATGTGTCTGGGTATGTGATTTCTGTTGATTTCTTTCCAAAGTGAAAAATAAGACTGCTACTTAGCAGGCACGTTAAGCTTTAGTTCCCTTTTAAAGGAAGAAAGTAACAGCCCTACACCTGTATTCAGATTTTAGGTTCAGTGTTACAATACTCCAGCACACTAAATGTTAACACAAAATGCCTCAAGGAAACATAATTACCATGAAACGCTTAAGTGAAAAATTAATGGAACTTCCTTGCTGATTTAATTGAACAGCACAGAGAATTGTGTTTATTACAAAGTATAGGCAGAGTTCATGTTTATCTGACGGTTTGAAATTGATGGCTGGGATAATTGATGGTTGGGATATGGCACAATTTATTTTCTGGATTTTTATTGGTCTTCTTGCCTTCAGATCGTTAAAGAGATGAATGTAGACAAACCCCGGGATGCCCTCTGAAGCATTTCAAAGTTGCCCTTAAAGGGGGCGTTCAGCACAAACACACATCTTTCATGAGAATAAAAATATTTTCTAATTTCAATTACTAATCTGCCCACCCAATGATTTCTCTTTGTATAAAGAAATGCATCCGAACTACTGACTTCCTGTTTGCAGGAACCCTGATAGTGTCCACTATGGTTTCAGCCTCAGCCACTGGGGTTTTTCAGTTGCTCAGTAGTGATCTGAGCATATTTGACCCATCCAACAGCCAATCAGTAGTCCTGTGAAGAAGGAGGACATTAAAATACCAGAAATGGCAGCTCGGTACTGACCACAGCAATGTTTCAAGAACAGTGAAGGACGGACATATATTGAAAAACATGGAATAGTAATGTGTCTATTCATCTAACGACACATTTATAAACATTGGTTTCATCAATTTTGTTGTATATTTTGTGGCATACAAGAAAACCTGCAGAATTTCTTACTTTGCAGTGCAATAATAGGTAAGAAAAATATCATCCCTGAGACTTTTTGATCCACAAGGGTCTACAATGCCAGTCTGTAGTGTAAACCTTCTGCACCTCAGCTAAGAGATTATAGAATATACTTTAGATAAAAAAAACACTCAAGGCTCTTTTGTTGATTGGTTGGAGTCTACTCATAGGTACATACAGTATTGCAGTGGATCCTTACTCCACTCTTAAAGGATAAGGAAGCAGGAGGGACCGTATGACTTACAGACAGCTCCTACTCTTCACTTTTTGCAAATTTGAACAGGCACTGCAGAAGAACCAAAAGCAGCAGAGATGTAGCGTAAGGATTTTTTTAACTCTACACAATGCGGCCAGTAGTGGGTTCAATTTTAGTTTTCGGGTGGACATTCCCTTTAGCCTGTTTAGGTTATGCTGACCATACACTGGCTTAACATTGCATTGATCTGTCATTCAATCATAATGTTCAGCAGAGTGGCGATCCTGGTTGGATATTTTTTTAGGATATATAAAAAAAGGCAGGTGTTGGAACATTGCAATAACATGAAACTAATTCAGTCATTAGGCTAAAAAACATTTCCCACTAAATTAAATTAAGTCTTACTAACATTTGTAAATTATTTATTCAAATATGCAATGTTATTAAGACAAACATATCTCACACAAAGAAGCAGCCCAGCTATTTCTTCATCCCCCACAACCACCTTCACAGGAAGACAGAATAATGGTTCTTAAACTTTTCAGATTGTGGCACTGTAATACAACGGTAATATAATCACCCTGGCGACATACTAGTATATATTCGGAAGAGCGTCGTGTAGGAAAAAAAGGGAGAGAGAGAGAGGCTGAGAGAGACACGGCTGTCTTTGACCGGTCTAGCTGCGGCTCTACGTGAGATAGATGATATTTTAACACACCCCTCATTTGATTGGCTGTTGGAATCACACCTCTCATAGGCCCATTGGCCAGCGTCACTTTTACACATTTGACACACTTTTTAGGCTACTTCACGGATTGGATGTTATAGGTTTTTTTAGTAAGGAATCAGTCACTCAGATGTTCTGAAGACGGCCCCATCCACGGGGGGAAACATGTCAACCACGCTGTGTGAATAAACACGTAATTACTTATCAAGTCTGTGAGTGCCTCCGTTTCTCCCCAAAGCTATATATATATATATATATATATATATATATATATATATATATATATATATATATGTGTTTTATAGAGAGCATGACAAAAATTAAAATTATGTTGCCAATCTGCGGCACACAACTTAGGCGCTCTTGGTTATACCAATATGTTATGTCACACCATTGAGAAACACAAGGCTTTAAAGTAGCTAATTGTAGAGCTTCTTTTATACCCTATGTATGCATAGGGTTTCGTTCTGCCTGTGGGTCTGTAAATTTATGAATGAAATCAGTTTTGTTGACTAGACTGATGTTCATCTCTAGTTGTTTATTCCAAAGTTAAACACTGAGCATGCTTGAGCTCAGTGAATGAAAGGATAGGACAGGCCTCAGAAACTTTATTTACTGCACGCCACTCTACACCCAACCTCTTATAGACTTTAGCTTCAAGAAAGATCCTTTAAGCAGTAAATATTTCCTTAAAATCAATTACCGGAGGTAGTTTATCATTCAGTGCCTATGAGAAACTGTCCTTTAACCCAAAGCATTGACACTTAATATTAAGCAAGGTGGCTTACAAAGATCAAAGGTTACATTTTATGTTCTTCCTCTAAGGAATTTCTCATTGACCCCTGTTTGTTCTCTACAGTTAAATAACAGGAAAATCCATTTGTGTTTCAGTTTACAAATGTTAAAGATTTCAGCAGTATTTTCCCAAAAAAAAGTATGAGGTTCCATCCAGTATATTAATTATTTTAAATAAGATGATTTGCTGTTGTAATAGGAACATGACATTAGATTATATGCTGTTTCATACAAAGTCATTTGAACAGTAATCACTCGCTTGGAATCCTGGAATTGGTTGAAGTCAGTGTTTGCTTATTAAAAATATTTCTAAACCAGCAACATGTTATAAGGCTGCTAACGATACGTCTTGTCTTCTCAGGAAAGGTGGGAATAAGATGAAAACAGCTGTCAAATACTGTTATTTTTAAACTGTATTTTGTACATCTTACACTTTGCAGTGCAAAAAATCTATGTAGAGAAAATGTTGACAGAATCGTATTCAAGAGACACAGTGCAGGTGGTGCTACAGAATCAACAGGTGGGTAGGTAATAGCTCACTCTTGGGTCTTCGGAAATACGAAATACATCTGATTATTAATTAATTATATTCTATAAAATGTATTTATTAATAATCACAATTCATTCATAATAAAATATGTAGGTCCAGTGCAATATAATGTGTATAAATATATATGGTATATATATGTATATATTTTTTTTTTAAATAAATAGTGACTACAGACTGCATGTATGTCAGTGTATTAACTACAAAAAAAAGGAAATTCACGCTTACCAGGAATTCTTTGATGGGTCCTCACTTTCTTACTGCTCTGTTCCCTGCAGTGTATATACATTACAGAAGACAAGATCAAGGGGACACCACACAGTGCTGTGCTGCTATTGTACCTTTATTGCAACATGTTTTGGACTACAAACAGTCCGTTGTCAAGCAATAAATGAATAGGTGAATCCAGGTATGTACAGTATCTCACAAAAGTGATTACACCCCTCACATTTATAGAGATACCCTCAGTGACATATGTAATTAATACTATTCCTGTTACACTGACTGTTGTTGACTGTTAGACTCCTGGAAAGCTTTGTGCAAGTGTCACAATGAGACTGCAGGGGAGAACATCTCAAATGTTAATTAGAATTTTCAGATGCTGTCTAGCTGTTTTGTCAAGTCTGTGAAGATGTCTCATTAGCATGCTTGACAATATGATTTCAAGGCAAAAGCTAACACAGCTGAAATTGTCCATCCTTCCCTGACTTATTATCTCCTTTCAATTTATTTATAGGTTTGAAAATTGATTATCAATTGGGATCAGAATAACTAGAGCAGAGATGTTCATTTAGCTATGTCTGCATTGAGAACTCTGTGATGTTTTTTTCTATAGATTGCATATACTTTTCTCCATTGATTTCTTTTCTCCATTAACACATTCTCAGTCATATTGCCTAGTAACAGTTCAGAAAAGGGCATTCTATAAACATTGCATTGAATAGGAAAGGAAAGACCTGAACCGCTCGTCAGGCACTGACTATCATAATGCAAATTAATTAGCAGATACGCACGGGAGAACACTTTAGAATTAATATAACAAAACAAGGTGGCACTTTAATATTATATCCAATTTTGTGTTAACCACACAGGCTCAAGTAAAACACCAATGAAGTGCTGAATTCCAAAAATAAAGCACTGCAAATGTTGCGTAATTGTGGTCTTCATTCAAGTGTATCTCTCCTACCTTTCAAACAAGACTAGGATGATGTCCTGGATCTTAAGTTATAGGCTTGTAAATTTACAGTTCCTGGTCTGTCCTGACTATTTTAGACTATGATAGTCACATGATGTGCTGTGTAAGAAGCCACATCCCCAAATAAATCATTATTTTCTAAAGCTAGTTACAAACCGGCAACTGTTTTCTGTACTTTCCTCTACCTATGGGCATGTTAGGAAGAGAGAAATAAATCTTTTCTGGCTAGCTTTAAACATGATTTATAAGTCCACGGACTGGGCATATGATGCAGCTCTATCCCAGCAGTGGGCATAATGAGACTTGTGGCCAGACCAGTGGTGCTGGTGATGTCACATCTTACAGTTATAGCAAGGGTACTAAGGGTTAACTCGGCTTTAAAACAGAAATAGAAGAAGTGCGCAAAAACAGGGTCGTGCAACCAATGAAATGAGATAGCAGCTCTTTAGGGTGGAATGTTTATTGCCAGCAAATAGCTGTGGTTAAAGATTCAGAATGGAGTAAGCACATTAGGCTATCGGCTCGGTGCATTGGTGCATTGCCTTAGGGGGGGAAATAGAGAGTGATCACGGATCTTGGTACCTAGCCCTATTTGTTTTTTATATTATTTGACCTTTCCCACTTTTAAAATAAACATCACCTACAGTTCTCCTAGGATACTAGTATGTGATAAATAATAATAGCATTATTCAAGTTGATCTTGTCTTTGCAATTGTTTGTGAATACTTGTTGAAGAACTTTAGAATATTTGCAAGCTTCAGTACTTCTATTGCAATAATAGGTCAGCAGGAATCATAATTAACAGATTTGAAGATTTGTACAGCTGGGGCCATTTATAAACACGCGGTATTGTTTATTGCCAATTCTGTGGTATGTTGCCGTTTGTATTGTAAATCTCTATAGTATAAAACTTTAAGGTTAATATATAATAATGACATTGCCACAAAAATTAAACAGACATTATTTTACATGCAATCGTTATACAGCAAACGTTATCATCAAATAACTAAATATTTCTTTCTTTTAAATATGGTATTTAGTAACCCCATAAAAGAAACCAGCAGAAAATATGTCAAATAATGACGCAGAGTAAAATCATGATTGTTATTGTGGCGATATTCTTATTTTACAATAAACTCTATTACTCCTTATAACTGATCAGAGGTACCCAGAAAACACAATTGGATATGTAATCTTTGCTTTAACACATTTAAGGTGATGTACTGAGAGCTGTAATGGGAACATTATTTGTGTTGTGTGTCTATGTACCAATACTCTGTGTGTTTACAACAGATTTTATGATACATGCAACATAACAATTAGCAAGTCTACGCAAACCAAGCGATGTAGGAAATGTAATAGAAGAATTGACTGGTTTTAATGCCTACAGAGGACCAGTTGTTAAACTCACACAAAGATAAGTTAGTGGGACTGCAATATGGGACACCTATTAGGTATGAAAAGGTATATTTATACAGTATATATTACATTGCAAACACTCACTAAATCATAAGAAATAGAAAAGTATCAAAATAACAGGAACCTTCTTATTATTGGATAATTAAATCTTTTATGTAAATACAGGAAAAAGAGGAAGGGGCAAAATGCAACACAATTAAAGGAGAATCAAACTTAAAAGCCCAAACCACCCTAGATCTCTATATATTGATATAAAAGTGTTATTTTTATTTCTTACCATTAAATCTTTTATAATAATTATCAGCCCCATTGCTCCTGTCTGTTCCTTTTGCAGAGGATTTTCACCTTCACTGTATTTGCCTGATTAAGTGCAAGCTCTGCTCATCATTGGAGAGTGTGCTGGCAGAATGCACTTTCATTTTGCCCAAGTGGGGTTATGTGCTTACTTATGCTCCCTCTGCACTGGGACTTAAGCAGGTGAACAGAGTTGGTATACTTATTGTGTTGTCATTAAGTTGGCTGGAGTCAGCCATATTCTCCAAGAGCCACAGCAGAGCTCAATATCGTGAGTATCACAAAAGAAACCCCTGCAGCACCGCAAGATCTTTACCAGCGACTGTGTGGCTCTTACTATCTGGCGTTAAATACTCCAAGTAGTAAACCCTAATCTGGGTAAATCTAGTGTCTGAATCAAACGTCTGCTTCTGCAGTTCCATCTATGGCAAGTGCCCTCCTGCTTGCATGTACACCCATTGGTTTATATGGTTTCAGCAGAAGGAACCCGAAGGAATGGTCAGTACCTACAGGAGCTGATTTGGGGGTCTTTAAACATAGCATCTAGGTTTGGGGGAGTTCCTTCTTCTTAATTTGTGTTTTTGGCTGAGATGCGAAGCTGCATTCCAGATTAGACACCGAGAGGCTCCTGCTCTTCAGTTTATGTTCTTTTATCAGGTCATCCAGGACAACCATATGCAGCAAAAGAGAAAGTTAGGGCTCTATTAACACTACACAGTGGGCTCAACAGTGGGACATTTTATTGTTGGGAGGAGGTGGGGGTGGACATACCCTTTAAAGGGGGGGAAAATTTCAAGAAGATTTACATAAACCCTTACCCCTCCAGTATCCTAATTTACCCCTCCCGGCATTCTATACCTTGTAAATCCTCTGAGTTACAGCCACTGGTCATGCTTTCCTCCCAGTGTTAAATCATTGCACATTCCTGTTTTCAAGTGACTTGTATGGTATCCATGTTTGTTTTGTATTATTTGATCCATTACTACGAATGAGTCTTTAATCTTTCTACAATATTATTTACCCACAAGCCAGACCTGCACTTACACAGTTAATAAGGCCAGACATGTTAGTGTGTAACAATGAAGGATCAGTAATAGTTAATTCTGTGTGGTGAGATATTTGAGTAGTGTTAAGATGCACTGTCATTTCCAAGGATTAGCACTGATCTTTCTTTCTTTGATTATTATTATTAACTTTTCCTATCAGTTTCTGGTCCCATATAGTGATCATTTCCTATCCAGTGCCATTTGTAAACTCATTTATAAATGGGACACTTCAAAGAGAGTCCATAAATGTGATGTATGTGACATGCCTTTAATCAACATGACAAAGATGTTGTTGCACAACAAATTTATTGCAGTGACAACACACAATGTACTGCAAACAGGAACAAAAGAAAATGTATTATAGTTCAATGCTCCCTGCAAATCAGGATCTTAAATTCCTTAATAGCAGTAAAGCAAAGGAAAACAGTTTGAGCCAAATAAACAAGAAATGAAAAAACCATGGTGAAAAAACTAAATATATTCACAGCAAAGAAATCCTAACAGAAGGTTGGTCACTTTGAGTGGAAGCACATTAAAGGGTTTCTCCACTGGGGAAATAGAGTTTGGGGGTTTCCGTTTAATTGAAGAACAGGAGGTAAAGGAGCTGTGTCTTACCACCCGTTCTTCAATAAAACCTGCAGGAGCAAGGAACGAAGGGAAGCATCTTACTGGTCTTGCATTATTCCGCTGTTCTTCTGACAGGTCCCAACGGAGATCATAATATATGAACATGCACAGCACATATGCGCATACAGTACAAACTCCGTCTGAGGTTTTCTGGTGAGTAGGGTTTTTTATGGGGTTTCTGTCCATTTCTTGTAATTCTTGCTTTACGATATCTCCTTTCTCTCCTAATTTTAGAGACCCCAATGCTGTTAAGTTAAACCCTTACACTAAATCTCTTTCAAGCCACCTTGTTCCCTATAAAAGTACCCAGGGGGAGGTACAGCAGCTCAAAATAGTGACATGTCCCACTTTTTTATAACTTACTAGTTATGTGTTTGAATGTTAGAATTCTGTTGCACAGAGAGAAGCACCAGACAGAACAGTCAGTTCTATCCCTACACAGCTCTGCTGGGTAATGTAGAAATGACATTTATCTATGAAGGATACAATCTGCGAATAGTAAAGCTACAAACAAATGCTGAGATGGAAGCAAATAAAAATCAGCATTTAGTAGCCAATCACGGTGGCATGAGACTTACTAACAGATTGGCAGATGAGGCTGTTTTTTGGGGTTAAATGAAGGTAAAGTACGTTCCTGGTTGTAGCCCACTTCAAGTTCTTTTCTTACCTTCCTGGCAATGACTGTCAGTCATGGCTGACTGCCATTATCAATTGAGCGAATACAAGGCCACTTGTAACCAGCTCGCAACAGGAGCAGAGGAAGAGGGACTTCTGATGAGGGATCGTGGTTTTGTAAGTTCTAATTGCTCAGCATGGAAGCGTTGGGTGAAAGATAGAATAGAATGAAAGTGGGGTTTTGGGGCATGATACTTTCAAAAAGCCATACATTGACTGTCCCTACTTTAGTTTAGACATGCTGAGTGTGTTTGACTGTGAAAGGGGAGGGCTTTCTAGTATAGTATTTGAGGTTGCATAAAGACATACGTCCATCCAGTCCAACCTACTCAGCAATACCCACATTTCCTGCCTAACTGTTGATCCAGAGGAAGGCAAAAAAAACCCCCACCAGAAATATAAAGGGGGAAAATATCCCTGGATCACCTCTACTTTATGAATCAATATAAATCAATGCGCAGCACGGTGCCTCAGTGATTAGCACTGATGCCTTGCAGCTCTGAAGTCCTGAGTTCGATTCCACCCTTGGACACATCTGCAAGGAGTTTGTATGTTCTCCCCGTGCTTGTGTGGGTTTCCTCCGGGCACTCTGGTTTCCCCCACAATCATAAAGATATATTGATAAGTTGTATGTGTCAAATAAATGTGCTTAGATTGTAAGCTCTTCAGGGCAGGGCCTGAATATATACATGTAATTGTAAAGCGCTACGGAAGATGTTAGCGCTATATAAATCCACAATAATTATAATACTAGTAACTTGCAAGATTCCTTGTTTGCAGGAATTAATCCAGCTTTTTTTTAAACTATCCAATCATAGATTAAATGTTTTTTAAACCATCTCAATGTTCAATACAAGACAGTTCCATAGCTTTACTGTTCTCACAGTGAAAAACCCTTTCCCAAGGGTTAGTCTTAAGGGATGTCCGCGTGTCCACTGACATGTTCTATTGGTGAACAAAAATTCTGTAGTGAAAGATTGAATATCCTAACTTAGGAATTATATAGAAGGAAAGGTTTTACATAAACGCAAATAGCAATTTCTGGTCTACATGCCTGTAAAAAGTGTCTTCTAATCCTTGTTAAAATAATCCCTTAGAGGAAAGTAATTGGCACAAACTAATCTTGTTGGAAGAGAAAATATTTCATTGTACTTGGCAGGGAAAATGCTTATTACACATTTCTGATTTTGATTAGCAAATTTGATAGAGTCTCCACTCCGAACTTCTAATTTCTCATTTTTTAAATTATTATTTATAAAGCAAACATTGCCAAAATAATATTAAAACATGGTGCTAATTTTGAACCAGATAAACTGCCAGAAAGATCCTATTCCAAATAAGAAATAATTGTAAATGCTAAATTATGGAAGCTGACACATGCATTTAATTTATAGCCTATTTCTGAGATATAGCAATTTGGAAGCCTCACAGTGGCATAACTACCCAAGGGGGTGGGGACTAAGAGGGCCTGCGATCAGCTTTTTTTAAACATCTGATAACGCGTATGCTACGAGTAAAGCTACGAGTGATCAGTTGTTTAAAGGGGAAATAAAGTCTCCAGACAACATTGTCAAAATAGACAGAGCACATACACAAACATACAACAAGCTTTGTCTTACCTCTCCTTTTGCTGAGGCTATTGGGGGATTTATGTAATTAACCTGTACTAGGAGTAAGCTCCCACAATCCACCTTAGCTGGGTAAACCCCCAGCTAAGTGTCGGCGTACAGGCACATGCTCTGTAGAGCTCAACAGATCAAAAAGAGGAAGTTGCAGCCTTGCTTCCTAGAAGCTGACAGCCAATCACATTATAGCACTGAGATCCTCCCTCTCCTTGACACAAAAAAGGGATTTCAGTTTTTTGTTTTCAAACACATTCAAGGCTCCTGTCCTAACAATGATATAATCCTTTACTTTTCATTCAAAAAGAAAAGTAATCTTTGCAGTGTATTTTATAGATAGCATGGATGTAAGAAACAGAATACTAACATTTCAGCAAAAATAAAAGTAAGTCTGGGGAATAGAACCTGCAACCTCGAGGCTAACAGAGACACTCTAAAAACCATTGGTATTTGTAGAATATTGTACTAGGAATATAATGAAAACAAAAAATAAAGGTAAGTGTGGGGATTCAAACTCACACTGACTGGTAAATAAACTGCAGGGTAACAAGCAGCTTTCCCATTCTTATCAGGGATTCCATATTGGTGTGGAGACATCTGTATTGAAAACACTTTGTGCATAGAGACAGTGAATAATGGGGTCAGGGGGCATGGTTCTTTGATGACTTCATGGTCTGTGGATTGTACTGGCAACAACATTGAAACCTTCTTACTTACAGAATCTATTTCTCAAATGTACCAAATGCAACGTACCAGAGAAGAATCTTACAATGTATAGGTGTATAGGTTTTCTGGGGAGAAAAACTTTCATATTAAATTTTTAAAGATTTAAGTTTAGTTCTCCTTTAAAGCATATGTACACTGGGAAATTAGTTTTTTTTAATTGGCCATATAATTCTTTCCAACTATCACTGTACCATTTTTTGGTTGATCTGTTCCCTATTTCTTTATATGTCCAATCTTAGTATTATAAACTCTTCTGCTATGTATAGTTTTGCTGTAGCTGGAATGGTCCCATTTGGTACATGAACTGCATTGTGGGAAATTCCCTCTCTCATTGCTGCCTCATAAGGATTACTGGGCATGCTTGCCCTTACAGAGAGTCAAATAGTCTGGCAGGGGGATGGCAGACCGAGAGACTGAGCTTGAGCAAAACAAGTACTGGATTGAAGTCAGGCATCAACACAAACACATCAGAATAAGTTCTACTTACATGTATTTAATTCATAGATTGAAATGAGGCACAATATTTTTTTCAGTGTACGATTCCTTTAAAACTTCATCCGCCTTAGTATTGGTCTTCTAAACAGCTGCATCTTTACTCCATTTGCCCGATGTGCTGGTGAGGGGTGTGTGTCAGGGCCCATGCATTTTTACTGACAAAGCCTCGTATAAACTGAAAGAATAATTTAGTTTAAAGAAAAAAAATTAAAAAGAAAATAAATAAAACTTCCCTATCTCCAGAGACAGGATGCAACATATCTGGATAAACAGACATTTCCACAAGGAAAAAAAAAAAGAAGAAACATTCCAATCTTTAAACGGCATTTACATAGAAACCAGCTCTGTCAAACCCTATTACATTCCCCTTGTGAGCTTCTCTATGTCAAAATGTTTAAAATGTCTTCAAATCATTGCATCCATTAACATATCTTAAATTGGAATTCCAAACATCCTCTTTTCATTGGCTCCAATTTGTGACAGAAGACTTCAGGATTCCGATGTTTACATGTCTGTGTGTTCTTTCATCTGAAGTGTTATTTAGGTTTCACATCATCAAAGAGAAACTCATCTTAGTCAATAACATTTTCTAGTTTTACAGGGTCTAAAATGACTAACATTCCCAAAGACTTCCATACAAAGACTTATTTTGTCATGTTCTTCTCCACTTCTTACCCCTTTTGTTTTATTCTTGTTTTTTTTTCTCGCTGAATCATTTTGTAAACATTGTACCTCAAATGATTGACTGAAAGGGTAAATATGATTGAAATATGACCTTTTAATGAAGGTCATTTAACCTTTAGAACATCATAGGTTTCCAATGGCTGGTTGCCACCAGGTAGAATATACACAGACCTTAACACACATACATACATACATACATACATACATATATACATACATACATACATATACACACACACACACACACACACACACACACACACACTGCTTAAGATAACCTGTCTACTGTATCTGTCTGTTTATTGAAACAATTAATCAAATGTTTTCTAACATTGGGTGAGGCACCTTTTATTAATTATGCTAAAATGTACCTTTTTTAAATTAATTTGTCCATCCCAATGAATAACTCTTAAAAGAATCATGCTACCAACTGCTCATTCTATATACTGTATTACATGAACAATAATACACATTACAATACTGCAGCTCTTAACACCTTAACACCATCCAAGCTAAATTATTGTTTGGCAACAGTAATGATAAATAGGAGTTTGGTTGGGTACAAGTGAGCTATATAAAAATTAGACCCTATAAGTCTATAAGGGAAGTGCTAGAATAGGATATATGAACTCAATATATTCACACAGAGAAAACCTAAATTATCACAAAACATGCTCTGCACACTCTATTAGAAAGTATATACCAGTACATATCCTTTATTAAACAGGATATAAAGTGCATAAACCATAGAACATTAAAAGCCTTTAAAAAGGTAGCTTTCCCACATATATACAAACACCCCTAAGTATTAAAGTCCTAAATTTAGTCAAATACAAGTATATACAGTGCCTACATAATGGTTCAGTGTAGAGACCTAAGATAGCGTATCAGTAGAGATAGACTAGAACTCAAACCCGAGTTAGAGCCAAACTATTCGAGTTCGAACGGACTCGAACTTCTCGAACTATCCCGGACCCGAATTTTCGATATTTTCTGGACTTTGGATAATTATCGAATGTTCGACTGTTCAAGGCGTGCGAATATGCGAGTAAAATGTCTATTATACAAATACGCAAGTCAATATTGAATTATCGAATCTGCTAGTAAAATGTCTATTATACCTATACGGGAGTAAATATTGAATATCGAATCCACGAGTAAAATATCTATTATACCAATACGCGAGTAAATATCGGATCCGCGAGTAAAATGTCTATTATACCAATACGCTAGTAAATATCAAATATCGAATCCGCGAGTAAAACGTCTATTATACCAATACGAGAGTAAATATCAAATATCGAATCCGCAAGTAAAATGTCTATTATACCTATATGCAAGTCAATATTGAATTATCAAATCTGCGAGTAAAATGTCTATTACACCTATACGGGAGTAAATATCGAATATCGAATCCACGAGTAAAATGTCTATTATACCAATACGCGAGTAAATATCAAATATCAAATCCGCAAGTAAAATGTCAATTATACCAATACTCGAGTAAATATCAAATATCGAATCCGCGAGTAAAATGTCTATTATACCAATACGCGAGTAAATATCAAATTCTCGAATCTGCGAGTAAAATGTCTATTATACCAATACACGAGTAAATATCGAATTATCGATTCCACAAGTAAAATGTCTATTATACCAATATGCGAGTAAATATCAAATATTGAATCCGCACGTAAAATGTCTATTATACCAATATGCGAGTAAATATCAAATATCGAATCCGCAAGTAAAATGTCTATTATACCAATACGTGAGTAAATATCGAATTCTCGAATCCGCAAGTAAAATGTCTATTATACCAATACGCGAGTAAATATCAAATATCGAATCCGCAAGTAGATGTCTATTATACCAATACACGAGTAAATATCGAATTCTTGAATCCGTGAGTGAAATGTCTATTATACCTATACGCGAGTAAATATCGAATCCGCGAGTAAAATGTCTATTATACCAATACGCAAGTAAATATCGAATTCTTGAATCCGCGAGTAAAATGTCTATTATACCAATACGCGAGTAAATATCAAATATCGAATCCGCGAGTAAAATGTCTATTATACCAATACGCGAGTAAATATCAAATATCGAATCCGCAAGTAAAATGTCTATTATACCAATACGCAAGTAAATATCGAATACTCGAATCCGCAAGTAAAATATCTATTATACCAATCTGCGAGTAAATATCGAATTCGTGAATCCGCAAGTAAAATGTCTATTATACCTATACGCGAGTAAATATCGAATCTGCGAGTCATTCCTGGGATAATTATCGAATGTTAGAATGCGAGAGCTCGAAAGTAGCGCGCGTGAGAGTAAAATCGAGTTTTCGAAAGTCCTGGATATCGGAACATGTTCTCCAGACCATTTCTCAGTTCCCACAGCCATTTACATTAAGTTACCATTGATATATTAATTGTATTTCATTCGAACTTTTCAAACTATTTGACTCCCATTGAATGGGGCCGTTTTCGAACTTTCAAACTTTTCATATATAGGACCGAAAGTTTGCCCATCTCTACTTATCAGTCAGGGGACACAGCCTTATTCACAGACAGGCTTTGAGGTGCGCGTGGGGAGATGGCGTACGCCCTTGCCGATGACCCTGGCTTGCAGATGCAGCATCTAGAAGCCAACATCACCAGCGAGTGTGTACGGCATCTCCCCACACACACACCTCAGAGTCTGACCAACATTTATTGCCTCATCAGTTCCAAGTAGATTATTGCTGCAGCATTGACTGTATATCCTGCCTAACGGTGACTGAGACTGCACATACACTTACATGAAGCTACCAAGAAACTGTAGTTGCACCCAATAGCCTCAGAAAAGGTATTATAATGGGTTCATATCTGTATTTTTATTTTGTTTAACAAAACTAACTTTATAATTTTGTGATTTTATAAAAATGAGTATAGCATCATCTGGCAAAAGGAAGAACCTACATCATTTGGGAGTTTCTATTTTAAGTATTACACCCATTCAGTTTTCCAAAACTTTTCTGAATTTCAGTAAATAATAAGAGCATCTGAAAGGTCAGTGGAATGTGCACTGAGAAACCTGACAAGCAAGTTGCTGGAAAATAGAAGAAAACGTCAGTTTTCTGCCAACAAAACATTCAGTACAAGCAGAATAGGAGCCATTATGAATAGAAGGTCTCAGGCTGGAACATTAACACTGATTGTCAACACCGACCTGAGTACAGTAGATATAGTTGTGATTTCAAAAAGCTCCTATATAGATAAGTTACACCACAGGGAAGTGATCATAACGGAGAGAGTATGTTTTTCTATTCTGTTTAAAGTGTCCTTTTCTGTGTATGTGAAAGGCACAGTAGATTATTTACACAATATTGTCCAATAACAATAGAGCATATCAAGTAAACGGGTATACATGTAGCTTGTAGAACTTATATTAAATGGCTCAATGCTTGATACATAGCACATCTTCTTCTGACTCCTCAGAATAATATCCTTAACACTCCCAATTCTTTTGAATTCCCTGAGTGAAATGTTGTGTAGGAAAAGTAGTTGTCCAGTAAATGTATAGGACTTTCTCAAAACCCAATTACAGGACAGAGGCATCCTTACTTATATCCCAAGTTAGACTAACCACAACACTGTACCATATGTATGCCAACTAACTAAGGGTGACAATGGCTTGGAAAAGAAAAGTGTCTGTTAAAGGGGAAGTGTGTTCTCCAAACAAGTTGATTTTTAATTGTTTTCTAGTTTCATCTTCTAATCTGTAGTGAGCATGCTCTGTGCAGGAGAAAGCAAAAAACAACAAAAAAACAGGAAGAGATCGAGTTACAGTGAAGGAGAAGTGGGGGGCACGGGGAGTTTTAAGGGGACTGCAAAGGGCCATGGTGGGGCCTACAAGAAGGAGAAGACACAATGAAGAGGGACTGTCATGTGGTTTTAGAGCAGGAAGTGCAGGAGATCTGGTGATGCTACTACAATATCACACATGAAAATGTAAATATCTTTAAAACTATGTTAAAAAAATATTAAACGTAAATTGCAAAATACTCGGGAAAGCAATTTCTGTGAATTTACCTAAAGTCATTTTTGGACCACAGTTACCCTTTAAATAAAAAGATTACTGTTTAGATATTATAGGGTTTTGTGTTTGATTAAAAAAGAAAAACAATTGAAATGAGGAGGCAACAAGGTAATTGTGTCTATAGTAAGATGTGGTAGATATTTTCAACAAGCTGTGAGGCAGGACTCCTACAGAAACCTCACTGTGCAGGGCAGGAACTACAGAAATACCAACAGGAAACCAAAAGGAAAAAAAGGACACACTTTAGGGCAGATTAATACAGACAAACTTCATTTTCAGTTAATTTTAGCTCCTTTAAATGTTAATGATGTTGTTATTAATGTTACTATACGAGATGACAACCAAAAAGTCTACAGCATCTTTTTTCAACCAAAAGTCTCTGCATCTTTTATTAGACAATAATGATCCCTGGGTATGTCTAATTGTGTGCAGTAAGGGTACCAACCAACAGACCCATATGATCGTAATCCATCTCTGATTTTAAGGGCATGTCCAGCCCCACTAAAATTTAACCCACTACTGGCCCCACTGTGTAGTTTTAAAAAAATCCTTACCTTACATATCTGCTCCTTATGGTTCTCCTGCAATGCTTGTCCAAAGTCCAGGAAAGTGAAGAGTAGGCGTTGTCTTCAAGTTCAAAAGGTTTCTACCTCCTCCTTGTCCTCTGAGAGGGCAGTGGCATGTGCAGGGGAGCCATGTCCCCCCTTCCTCCCACCCTATGATCCTTCCCTGGCTTCCCTTCACCTACCATTAAAAGCATTTTCTGTAGTGTGGGGCACCCGTGCTAACCCCCAACCACTGTGTCAAATTGTTAAAAAAAGAAGCAAAACTCTACTTACAGACCTTCTCTCCTACTGTTGGAGTTCTCCTACCTGTAGGAGGTCTAGAGGATGGTAAGAGGAGAACTCTGTAGGGCGCATGGGGGTGTAAGGAGTTGGGGGGGGGGGGGTTCAGTCAATGTTTCATGATCCTGGAGTAGGAAAATGGGGATAGATACATCTACAGCTTTTGTAGTTATTTTCTTAATATATGGGATGAGACAACAAATAAAGAAAGAAAGAGACAATGATTAAAACGATTAATACAGTCACCCCTATCTGGGCCAAAGTTTTCTGCCACCCAGTCATCCATCCAAAATATTGGTCCCATGGGTTTTTTATACCAGAGTTTTTCTTTAACTCGATTGACAAATCCTCAAGTTTCTTAATAGCAAGAGTGACTTTACCATTGGGGCCGGTGTTGTCAGGGATATAAGTACAACAAGTGCTGGAGTCGGGTAACATTTTACAAACACCTCCTTTTTCAGCAAGGATCATATCTAAAGCAATTCTATTCTGGAAGGTCATTTGTGCAGTGGGGCCTAACTGGTCAGCCAAACCTTGGAATGCATCTCTAGTGTAATTAATGAATCTTTGCTGATTGTAGTAAATATAATTAATCCAGTCAACGTTTTTATTCACTGTGATAATTGGAATTAGAGATTCAAACCCTGCTTTTACCTGATCTCGGGCTTTAAATTCAGCTGGTACCCCCCTAGGGACCCCAATGGCATCAATACACACATGCGGGTCAAGACTACCTCCTGGGGTTTGGTCTCTCTTCGGTGAGATGGTTGTGAACTGAAGATAGGCTAATCGGATAATGAGGGATAATGTGAAGTGGCATGATTACTTTACTTAAAGCACATTCACCGTTCCACGAAATGGGAAGGTGAGATCGAATTTTTCATGTCACCACATATCCAATAGATGTCACCAAGTGATTGTACCTGATTTTGCAGGGGGGGTTCTAGAGCCATCTTTGTACGTTTCACAATAACCTGCTGTGAAATTGTCTAAGGTTTTGCCGAAATGGTTATAGTTATAATAACAGGTATAATTTCCAGGGTATATAGTTATGCCTTCAGTTTGGCGAGGAGTCTGTTTCAGGATTGGGTCTTTTTCGACAATTCACAAGTTGCCTGATTAGTGGAAAAATTGCTGAAAAGACTAAGAAAACACTGCTCACTCTGGGGTGGGAGATTAAGAGGCACAGTGCCCAGATGGGGGCGTGCTCCCCCACAAACAAAACAATTAGATTTATTCTGTTGGACAGCACTATATGTCGTCCATTCCAATCAGACATTAGTATCGCTAAATCCGGTTTCGTTAGACATTGTCTCTTCGAAAGTGGGATTCGCTATGGCCATCATATTGTTTGTTACGTGGTTTTAATAGATTAACTGGAATTTTGCCAGGCTCCTTTTTGTTCCAGTCAGCCTTTTTCAATTCTATCTAGTTATACATATTCTTTAAGAGGAATTTCCCATTGTATATAGAGCCGGTCCCCCCAGCTAACCATGCGCCTAATATATATGTTCCTGCGTCTGTGGGAGTGGGATTCTCTATAGTAAGGGTTAATTTCATATTTGATCCATGTTTACCAGTGTTTACACAAGTGCCTGCCTTTATTAAAGACATTCTGCTAAGTAAGGACTTGCCATTCTTATCTACTCTGAGGCGAGCAGATTCGGGCCTATATCCCCAATTCGACCCGGTATTCCACCCAACAGCTCCCCAATAATCACAGTTGTTACCCCATTATTCGTATGTTACACAGATGTATAGTGATCTAGAAGCTGGTGTATCTTGGTATAGGTCACATTGCCATGGGACCATGGGGCAGTGGGCAATGATACAAAAATCGAACACAAAGGTTGCTACATTGGTGTTGGAAGAATTAAACCAGAATGTAGTTAGACTTTCTTTTTGTGTTATGGCAACCTGTAAGGCCCCCCCTGAGGAAATGATAAAAAGGATATAAAGACCAATCATGTTTCTCTTGCGGGAGGGGTGGATTTCTTGCAATGTGAAGCGTGAATCCAAGAAGGTCTTCCTTCCAGCTTCACTGAAGTGGGAGTGGTAAGGAGAACCTGGAATGGGCCGTCAAATCTAGGTTTGAGTGATTGCTTTCTTACAAACTTCTTGACCAGCACCAAGTCACCTGGGAGAAGTGAATGGGTACCTGCTATAGACTCAGGATCTGGAAGAGAAGAAAACACTTGACCATTAGGTTGTAGATAATCCCTTGTTCTATTATCAGCACGCAGGGGGGTGGACTGGGTATTATCAACAGTAGTCCAGACCGCATTATCTTGGGGGTGGTAACTTAAATCAGGAGGATGGTGACTGACCCCTAATTCATCTGCCTGTATTTCTCTTACTCTCTTGGGTTTAGGCATAACTTTCTTAAAAGTTCTCTAGGTGGTCTATTGTTGTGGATATTTGGCATATTAATTCATCTCTAGTCTGTTCTGGGTGAACTGCAGCATATGGAGTGGTCAGAATCTCACGAATATCACGAGGTCTAGCACCCCCCACTGCACCTTGCATGCTGCTGTCACATTCCTTATTAGAATCATCATCCCCTAATACCATAATAGGGGCCGGGGTGTATAGTTGACCGGTAGTGGTCAATACTGGGTATAATGGAGTGACTGTCTGGTTGAATGGGTTACTTGGGGAAGAAGCTTCGACCAGGGCGTTGGTTGAGTTAAAATGGCTGTTGCTAGAACTGAGAAGAGGGGCGTTGGCTGAGTTAAAATGGCCACTGCCATTGGGGACAGGGGCGTCCAGAAGATGGCCGCTGGAGCTGAGTTTGTGGGCGGTGACCCCACAAACTCGGTGAACCTTTGTGTTTGTGGGTGGTGAACCTTCCCTGCACCTTCATAGGGTGGTGGCTGAACACTGACCATGCAGGAGAAGGGGGGCTCTATGCGATATAAATATCTAATATGTCCATTTCAACTGATTACTCTTTGTTCGGACCAATTATCTTTATGCAATTCCTTTAAAACCTTGAACCATGCCTCTGCGGTCTCTAGTAGACCCTTATCTTGTAGGACTCCCCTTTTGTCTTTAATAAGAGTACGCCATTGTTCTGGTTGTAATCTTGGGCTATTTAGTGACAAATTGCATAGTTTTGCGATTTTCACATAATTCTTTACATATTTCTTTCCCACCCTTTTTTCAATGAGTGTAAAAGCAGTGACATCCTCAGTGTCTCCCTTACTCATCTTACTCTTATTTTTACCCATATTAGCTGTTTAAAATTAACCAAAAGGTATTCCTGATCATACACAAGTAAAGGATAACAGCCTGGTCTATCCTATTCAGTTATTCAGTATAATAAACTCTAGATTCCAGGATACCCCAATTCTCGAACTCTCTGAATTTCACTTTGTTCAACTTCGGCTAAACCCTCGGCGGGACTACAACTACAGAAAACGAGCTCTGTTCCTGTCCTTGCCTGAAACAATTCGCACACTTGTTAGAATGTTAAACCAATACAATCAGATTCCACTGAGAAATGGGCATTCAGTCGATAACACAGAAATTGGGGAAACGCCCAATGTATGTGTTTGTAGCCTAAGTGTGATAGGGGATAACCTGTAGGGTGTCTCCTTATTTTTATGAGTTTCCAACCTTGTGGACTAATTCCAAACAGTAAACCACATACACAATCAACACATGACATATCCTCCCAGGTCTGGTGGGAATATCTCAGACACAATCCTATAGTAAACAGAGACAACTAGATACTCTAATATAAAAGCGTAGAGGTATCACACACAGTTCTACGACTCCTCAGGACCACCACACGCACCGACAGTCACAGAGATCAGTCGGTTGGGGAATTCCCTGTCCTGGATGTATATGTGTCTAATCACACCCCGACTGCCTCACGCACCGACAGTCACAAAGATCAATCGGTCTGGGAACTTCTGTCGTGAGTGTGTATATTCACATGCACATGTCTTGTCTCTATCCACTAGGTTCCGCTTTATTCAAATCTACCAGATTAAGAGGATAACAGACAAACAACAAAGAACACAAACCGGGCAACAGATAATCCTTTACAGGTTATGGGAAAGCCACCAGGCAAGATATTACCTGTCTTTGCTGACTGCTAACAGCCGATATAGACACCAAGACTAACCAACAGCATAACAGGTTGACACAAGCAAGAAACTAATAACATAGGTCTTACCTGCGTCTCGGAAGTGATCAGTTTCCGTCTGTCCACTGCTGGTCCGCTGGAGTCGCACTATGTCTGTGATTGGCTGCCTCTCAGCCAATCACACCCACGGCTGATGGTTTTGCCCCTGTTTGCTTGTTAGTTCCAGCAAGCAGGGAGCCAGATCAGTGCACGGTAGGAGCGAGGGGCTGTTAGTAGCATTTTGAATCTTTTTTTTAACAATCTGACACATGGTTTGGGGTGGGAAGGGGTGCCCAGCCCTACATTATATAAAAAGTTTTCTGCATATGAATTGATATATACAGCGCCAATACAATATAGAAGGGAACACACCTCCCTGTTTTAAAGTATAGGGAGTTGGCTACAATTGCTAGGTATATGGCAGTCACAAACAACCTCCCTATACTTTATATACTTGTATCTGTATCCCCCCACTTGTATCTGTATGTTGTCCCTCCCACTTAGATTGTAAGCTCTTTGGGGCAGGGATCTCATTCCTAATGTGTCAAGACCTGTGAGTGCATTGGAGTGTTTCTACATTTTATATATATATATATATATATATATATATATATATATATATATGCTTCTGACCGATGTAAAAATTTGTATTTAATTTAATTTTTATCTATCTGTATAATGGATTGCACTTATCCCCTTGTTTGTATACTCTGTATTTTAAAGCAGCGCTGCGTAACCAAGTGGCGCATTATAAATACAACTAGAAAGGGAAAGTTTAAGTATAAACTTTGAATTTGGCTTGAAAGACTGCATTTTGGAAGGGAATTTGTGTGTTTGTGCTGCAGATTTTAAAACTCAATAATGTCAATGAAGAGGACATTGTTGTTTTTTACTTACCCTTTAAGTATGTCACATGCATTAAAGGTAGGTCAGATGGTGTGTGTGTATTCATATCAGGTTGGGGGATAAAATACTAACTTTTTTTGATGATTGGTCAAAATGAGTTTTTTTTACTTTAGTTACCCTTTACGTATGGCTGCCATAGTAATGGATAAGTAGATCAGTAGGAGAGTGTACCCGTGTCGGGTTGAGAGTTAAAAAAAAAACTTTTTTGATGATTGGTCAAAATTCGTTTTTTTTACTTTAGTTACCCTTTAAGTATGGCTGCAAGAGTAATGGAGGGGTATGTCAGTAGCTGTGTATACCTGTATCACGTTGGGGGTTAAAAAAACAAAGTGTAGCTGTGTATACCTGTATCACGTTGGGGGTTAAAAAAACAAAGTTTTTTGATTATTGATCAAAATTTGCTTTTTTGACTTTAGTTACCCTTTAAATGGCATGTCCACCCTTATTAAAAATTTCCCCCATATCATTGTATGCCTTCACCCAGCCCCAACCACTATAAAATAAATTTAAGAAAGTGCCCCGATGTTTACTTACCTTCCCTCTCTCCTCCGACGCCTGGCCCGGCCTTCTGCTTGCAAGACACTTTTTAATTTTGTTAAAAAAAAGATTCAGAATGCTACTAACAGCCCCTCGCTCCTACGGTGCACTAATCTGGCTCCCTGCTTGCTGGAACTAACAAGCAAACAGGGGCAAAACCATCAGCTGCGGGTGTGATTGGCTGAGAGGCAGCCAATCACGGACACGGCTGCTGGCTTCTCAGAATGCCGGGGGAGAGAGGGAAGGTAAGTAGAGTTCTGGGGAGTTTCTTAAAATCATTTTTTAGCGGTTGGGGCTGGGGGAAGAAATACTAATACATGGACAAGGGGTTTTATGGTAGGAAGAGGGATCACAAAACGGGAGGGAGAGGGAGGAAGAGGGAGGGGGAGAAGGGCTGCAGTATGCATGCCAAACTTCTCCCGGAGGTGAGACAGGAGGACTCTATGACTATATGGACTCTGCTATCCTCCTGGTGGGCAGTTTGGGGGACTTTGGGGGGGGGACTACAGGAGAACCATAGGAGCTGGGATGTGAGGTAAGGATTTATTACACTACATGGTGGGGCCATTAGTGGGGGGATATAGTTTTGGGGGTGGACATGCCCTTTAAAGTATAGCTCCACAGTAATGGATAAGTAGTCAGTAAGTGTGGAATAGTATCAGTAAGGATGGTGTGTGTACCTGGGTGTTGAGGGTATGTTCTTTTTTGTTAACAACCATAAAACAATTTTTATTGAGGATAAATCTAAATTATTTTTTTACTTTAGTTACCCTTTAAGTATGGCTGCCACCGTAATGGATAAGTAGATTCAGTAGGTGTGTATACTGGATCTGGTTGAGGGGGTTTTCTTTTGGGTTTACAACCATAAAACTATCTTTTATTGAGGATAAATCTAATTTTTTTTTTTTTACTTTAGTTACCCTTTAAATATGGCTGCCACAGTAATGGATAAGTAGATTAGTAGGTGTGTGTACCTGGGTCTGGTTGAGGGGGTATGTCTTTTTTGTGTTTATAACCATAAAACTATCTTTAAATTGAGGATAAATCTAAATTAGTTTTTTTTTACTTTAGTTACCCTTTAAATATGGCTTGCATGGGAATGAAAAGGTAGGTCAGTAGGTGGGTGTACCTGGGTCTGTGTGGGGGGTTGGGGGTATCACCATTTGTATTTATGACCATGAAAAAAACTGTTTTGAAATATCCACATTTGAGGATTGTTACCATTATAGTCTATGGGAAAATGTCCGGAAATTCGCCGGTAATGCCATAACGCTTCCGCGGATTCCTTAGCTAGAAGATAGCACACTTCTCCTATATGCCCTGCACGTCTGTACTGAGTTTCATGTCTCTAGCTCAAAAACTGTGGGAGGAGATACGGTCCAAAAAAGCGGAAGAATAAAACGGAAGAAGAAAAAGAAGAAGAAATAGGAAATCAAAGGGAATGACCTTGAAGCAATATCAGGATTCTTTCTTTTACATGATCATAGAAAAAGGTAAGAATAGACATAGGAGAATCCATTTAGGATAGTTTGTACCTTAGTACAAAGATAGTTTGTTTTCTCCTTTAAAACCACAATGCTCGAAAATGTTGATGGTTGAAACTACAAATAAAATTTTAATGCAGAATCTCTGTTTTCACAACACTGTCAAGTGAACCCACCGGGGAAATGAACCCCAGCTGGTGTGTGCAGCCTTATTTTTAAACATCAGATTCTTGAATGTAACAATCACGATACAGATCTATGTAAGTCTATAGAGTAACTGCCAGCTACATGCTTGCAAGCATCTATTTGGTATATTAAAACCTATTTTCAGGGCGACAGAAGCAGTGGGTAGGTTTAAAAACATGATTTTCAAGTTAATTTTTGAAAAGACATATAATACCATCTAGGTGTAACTGAAAATGACAGATACTAAATCAATCTTCAGTAGGTGCCTGGCATTTATTTATCTTGAATTTTTATGTGTCAAAAATCTAGATTTGTATTCTGAATACAGATACAGAAAGAACAGTCTGATAATCCTTCATACCATAATGGTTGAAATATTAGGGACATTTCTTTAACAAGCAGTATTTCCAAAAATCTCATTAGAATCTCTATAAACTATATGTTGTAATATGTAGAATATATCTATTAATATTCATTTATGTTTTTTCTAATGTTGTGGAGTTGGGTGTAAAGTTATGTAAAAGTGTGTAAAGTGACACTGGATCCTGAATGGAAGTATAACTTTACAATTTACTTTCGAAAGTTCGGTCCGTTTTCGAACTTTCGAACGTTATGGAAAGTTCGAAAACTGACCCATTAAAGTCAATGGGAGTCAAATAGTTCGAAAAGTTTGAATGAAATACAATTAAAATATCAATGGTAACTTAATGTAAATGGGTGTGGGACCTGGGAAATGGTCTGGGGAACATGTTTGAATATCCAGGACTTTTGAAAATCAATTTTACTCACACGCGCGCTATTTTCAAGCTCTCGCGGTCGAATATTCGATGTTTGCTGCTAGGTATCATGGACATTTTACTCGCCGATTTGATGCTCGCGTATAGGTTTTAATGGACACTTTACTCGCAGATTCAATGTTCGCACCTAGGTATCATGGACAATTTACTCGCGGACTCAATGCTCGCGTATAGGTTTTAATGGACACTTTACTCGCAGATTCGATGTTCGCACCTAGGTATCATGGACAATTTACTCGCGGATTCGATGCTCGCGTATAGGTTTTAATGGACACTTTACTCGCGGTTTTGATGCTCGCGCCTAGGTATCATGGACATTTTACTCGCGGATTCGATGCTCGCGCATAGGTTTTAATGGACACTTTACTCGCGGATTCGATGCTCGTGTCTAGGTATCATGGATATTTTACTCGCGGATTCGATTATCGCGTCTAGGTATCATGGATATTTTACTCGCGGATTCGATGCTCGCGTATAGGTTTTAATAATCAAAAGTAGATTATTCCCCCGCTCACCTATAATTTATTATTGAAGTTGCTGGGTGCTGCTCCAAAAACCATAGCCAATGGTAGTAATGTCCAAACAGAAGCAATTCAGAGCGCACTCCAGTCTTAAACAATCAAATCAATTTATTGACACATGACGTATCGGTGTCCGTGCGACACCTTCCTCAGACGTACATAGTTTTCTTACATTTTACTTTATCATTGTAATGCAACTTAAAAAGCCTGCCCCTCTCTCTTGATAAATTAAAGCAATTAAAAAATAATTTTAAGCCCAGCAACCACTTCACCATTTGCTGTATTCTGCTGGGTCCTAATGTTTAACCTTTTTTACCTTAGTAATTTTTTTTACCTTCTTAGGAGACGTAATTCTCAAACTTTGGGGCATATTTATAAAAGAGCGAAAAGTAGCGAAATGTTTTCGCATTCGCTTTTCGCATGGGTTTTCGCCAAAAAGACAGTTAACGCTATTTATAAAGGTAGCGTTAACGAATGGCGAAACCGTTTCCGCAAGCTATCGCTAAACCCTTTTCGCCTTACTTCGCAATGGTAATTTTAGCGAAAAAGGAGCAAAAAGGCATAACGCGATTTATAAAAGAGCGAAAGGTGGGTTTTTTGCGTTAAAAACAGCGAAAGATTAGCGCGACCCTGAAGTGGTGAAGTCATTGTTTGAGCGAAAGCATTCTAATGGGTAATATGCCTTGAAAAACGAACGCGCATTAGAAGGGCGATCGCTCATTAGAATGTAATATGCCTTGGAAAAGCGACATTAGAAAGGCGATCGCGCATTAGAATGTAATATGCCTTGGAAAAGCGATCGCGCATTAGAAAGGCGAACGCACATTAGAAAGGCGAACGCACATTATAATGGAATATGCCTTGGAAAAGCGAACGCACATTAGAAAGGTGAACGCACATTAGAAAGGCGAACGCACATTATAATGGAATATGCCTTGGAAAAGCGATCGCGCATTAGAAAGGCGAATGTGCAGTGCAAAAGAAAATTGTATTCCAATTGAGAAATTCTAAGAAGATTGACTAAATGAGACATGGCTGACTTCTTGGTAAATGTGAGGTGGCCATTTTTGAACTTGACAATCATTTTCTAGTGGCTTTTTCTGGTTTCGAATGTGTTTCACAATGCAGTCTTCTTAGATCTGTTAAGTTTTCGCTGCTATACTTTTCGCTCTTTATCGCGCCCGTTCGCCTTTTTCAGCCGCAAGTGTGTTTTTTTTCGCTTTTTTATAATAAGGCGAAACAAAGCCCCAAATGGCGCTATTTTCGCTGCGATGTGCTGCGCTAATTATTTGGCGAAAAAGACAATCCTTTAGAAATTGCCCTTTGTCTTTATATCAGTATCTGCCTTTTATGAGTTTTACTAACTCTCCAGCTTTCAGTACTTGAACACATGACTCACTGTGGGTGGAGTACACATTTCCCAGAGGCTTGGTCAAACCCCCAATGCAACAAGCAATATATATATAGAAATGGGATAGTATACATCCACACAGAGTGCAACTAGAGACCAAATTAATTCAATACATACAAAAATTAGAAGCCTAGTGCACATCCAATTAATTTGCTTATATTTTACTTTACCATTGTAATACAACTTAAAAAGCCTGCCCTTCTCTCTGGATAAATTAAAGGGACAGTTTAGTGAATATTATCAATATTTGTTAAAATGTTAATTTGTGTAATGCGTTCTTAATTATTCTAAATATTTTATCCCATTTTGAAAAATCAGTTGATTTCATTCCCTTTGCTGTTCCCTGCTGTTGACATTAGTGATCTGCCATTTTAGGTTCTAACGGTCCTTCTTCTTCCCAGGATGCACCACTTCCTTGGAATGTCCCTAACAGTAATTTCTACTCATTGGCTGTTGGATGGGTCAAAGATGCTCAGATCTCTACTAAGCAACTGAATCAACCCAGGCGCTGGGTCAAGGGGAAGACCATAACGGTCTCTAATAGGGGTCCAGCAAACAGGAAGTCAGTATTTTGGTTGCAGTTATTTATACACAGACAAAATGCTGAATTGGCAGATTAAGGTCATTGGGATGAAAAAATACTGCTCTTTTTTCTGAAAAGCATATGTATTTGCACTGAACTTCCCCTTTAAAGCAATTAGTTCAATAACTTGGCCAAATTATTTTAAGCCCAGCAACCACTTCACGGTTTGCTTTATTCTGCTGGGTCCTAACTTTTAACCTTTTTTACCTTAGTAAACTTTGCCTAGGTGGCCTATGCCTAAAAACGGCCCTGGGTTTTAGTATACATTACTATGAGAAATATTCGATTTTGTAATACAATTTTTTCATTTTCCCCATTAGTTTTCTAATATTCTATTGTTCTATGAAATGTTATGTGAGTTTTGAAAAATCCATTGTATCCACCGATTTTTGAAAAACCCCAGTTCCGAATTGAAACCATGTTTGCTTCAAAACTGGGTCTTATCACTACTTAGGAGGATTACCCTGTACCAGGGACCCTGGGTATAAAATAGTTCTATGGAGGGGGTGTTTCTTTGTCCAATAGAAGACAAATGTTACTAGTCCGTATTACAGAGATAAATCCAATTACATCAAATAAGCCCAAAAAGTCTCCAATATTTTAAAAGAAACAGCAGAGTTACATATACAATCTCTGGGGAAAATAAGATACTAAGTCTAGCATTTAGTTCACGCATTAGCAGTAAAATTCAGAAAACTAATTAGAAGATATAAATGAGATCTAAACGAAACGAGTTAGCAAAACAGGAACGATGGGGCATGTCTAAGAAGAATGCATGCTCATTAGAAAGTTCTGGTAAGAGACATCATCCCTATTGCAAACAAATTACAACAATTAGCCTAACCTATGACTCTTCAGCAATCTTTTTTATGTTCAAACCACAAGCTCTGTAAATTGTGCAGCTATTCCCTTTAAACTAACAAAGACAAAATCCCTTATTATGAGAGATTAGGAAACAATCAAATAACCCACAAGGGTTATGAGAGAAAAAAGTAAAACTAATCATTAACTAGTGCAGTTTGGGCTAGAGATGTACTGGGGTGCTTTGGGATGTTACAGGTTCAACAACAAAAATGTCTTTAAAACAATACACAAACTTTATTTTCATAAAACTGGTTACATTTTGTTGACAAAACTGAAACTCAACAACAAATTTTCATTTTTGTGGTCAAAATTGAATTAAAATGTAACAGTATTTTGCAACCCTGCCAATGGAACGATCCCTGGCAAGTTCAGTCATCTCTAGACTACATCAGTTTTAAATGTAATTAGTAATGTTTCAAATCAATAACCCTCACACAATGAAGTCAATGGGGAGAAATAGTTTGAAAAGTTTGGATTAAGAAAAAAATAAAATTGGTAACTTACTGTAAATGGTTGTGGCACCTGAGAAATGGTCTGGGGAACATGTCACTGTCATATTTAAACACTTCTACTGGCAATTGTCCGCACGCTATGTTCAAGGTTTATGGGCAATTCTAGGTTTACCAAACAATACATTCAAGGGTTACTGAAATCAAAGGCTACATTCGAGGGTTACCAAAATCGAAGGCTACATTCAATGGTTACCGAAATCGAAGGCTGGCTATCGGCTAGGCTACATTCAATGGTTACCAAAATCGAAGGCTACATTCAATGGTTACCGAAATCGAAGGCTACATTCAATAGTTACTGAAATCGAAGGCTACATTTGAGGGTTACCGAAATCGAAGGCTACATTTGATGGTTACCGAAATCGAAGACTACATTCAGTGGTTACCAAAATCGAAGGCTACATTCAATGGTTACCGAAATCGAAGGCTACATTCAATGGTTACCGAAATCGAAGGCTACATTCAATAGTTACCGAAATTGAAGGCTACATTTGAGGGTTACTGAAATTGAAGGTTACATTTTAGGGTTACCAAAATCAAAGGCTACTTTTGAAGGTTACCAAAATCAAAGGCTACATTCGAGGGTTACCGAAATAGAAGGCTACATTTAATGGTTACCGATATCGAAGGCTACATTCAATGATTACTAAAACCAAAGGCTACATTTGAGGGTTACCAAAATCGAAGGCTACATTTGAGGGTTACAAAAATCGAAGGCTACATTTGAGGGTTACCAAAATCGAAGGCTACATTTGAGGGTTACCAAAATCGAAGGCTACATTTGAGGGTTACAAAAATCGAAGGCTACATTTGAGGGTTACCAAAATCGAAGGCTACATTCGAAGGTTACCAAAATCAAAGTCTACATTTGAGGATTACGAATGTACGAATAAGTGAGAGTTTGAAAAACTGAACTAGTTCGGATGGTTTGGCTTTCGTATGAACTCATAAAGTTTGACCCAAACCCGTTTTCGAGTTCGGGACCATCACTTCTGCTCAGTAGTTTAAGCACTTGGATCATACTGTATACTGTGTATATCAGTGATGATGAACCTTGGCACTCCCCATGTTTGGAAACTACAGCTTTCAGCATGCCTTGGTTTCATTCTGCCAGGCATTGTCGTGTTTCTGCACGCTTCATTTGAGGGTTATGGCCAATCTGAGGGTTATTGAATGATACATTTGAGGGTTACTAAAATTGAAGGCTGCATCCATCAGAACTCATAAAGTTTGACCCAAACTCGGGTTTGGGTTTGTGTTTGGGTCCATAACTTTTGCACAGTGGTTTAAGCCCATGGATCATATAGATCAGTGATGTTGAACCTTGGCACTCCAGATGTTTGGAGACTACAGCTTTCAGCATGCCTTGGTTTCAATCTGCCAAGTTCAACATCACTGATAAATGTGTTATTTTAATTGTTATATGATAAAGATATGTTCATTAGGACTGATTAAAAAAAAATCACAAAATTGCTAGGAAAAGCTTTAAAGACTGAATAGCCAGAATCTGCCTGGTGTAACATGCCATTAATTAAGACAAATAGACATTATTGAGAAATCATAGCCATACGTCTGAGAATGAAATTACATTGAACTGCTGTTAACCTGAAAAACAGTTCAGATCAATACTGTAATTTATATACTCCTGCCTAGCCGATAAATTCATACACTAATTGTAAAGCAAGAATTGACTCAATGACAAACCATCCATGCAACAGGCAATAGGGATATGAAATTGCTTACAGTTTCATTACTGAAATATGACATCAGTACATTAGATTCCTTCTACAAGGCCAACGCGTGTAGGACCTAGCATGACATATACCTGCTTTTATTCTACAATGTAAATATTAACTTAGATTGGTATGTGCACATTGAGTTTCAAAATATCACTTGTTATTGATTATTATATTTGGAATAGATGATGCCTGCCAATAAAGGTACATATAATATAATGGCTATTACTAAAATTATACTGTTCGTTTACAAATGGGAGAGCAAAATACATTTTAACTGAGATAGCATCAGAAAAAAATAGTTTGCCTGTGCTATAAATCTTCAGTAAAGATGGGCGAAACAGCTAAAACCATTCCGACTGCGGATTTGCGGATTTTCGGAAAAATTTTAAAATCCAATAACTCACAGAAAAACCCATTCAAGTCAATGGGAGAAAAAAAATCCACCCATATCTGCCTAAATATTAGGCGAAAAAGCAATGGTAACCAATTGTAAATGGCTCTGGGACCTGGAAAATGGTCCTGGGAACACGTCCCTGCAGGAAGAACAGCAAAACAGTGCTCTACTTCCGGTTTTCCGCAGGCCATTTTTGGTAATCCTCAAATGGCCAAATACAGGAGTCGTCAAACGTTCGAACGTCCGACTGCAGAACTTTCGGCTGTTTGATAATCCTCTAATCCCCCACAGCTGGACATTCGGGGGTACCGTGGATCAACCTGGTACCCCCTCCCGGGTCCTTAGAAGGACCATTGTGTACCTTGGAAGGGCCTTTTTGGGCTTAAGATGTCTCGCAGCTCAAACCTGGGACCCCCCCTCCCAATCATCAAGGATTATCGAACATCCGTAAACCATCAAATGTTCGAAAATTCCTCAAAATGTTCAAACCCCCTCAAATGGGGTTCGGGGAAAAAAAATCGGAAACCTGAAATTCTGGAAATTTTGCAAGATCTGCAGCGAAACCGGGTTTGGATCCTTGATCCGGCCATGTCTAATCTTCAGCAACCAATAAGAAGTTAGATTTTATCTAACTGCAAGAGACCAGTAAAAAGTTATCAGCGGATTGATTTCTGCAGTTAAATAGAACTGGCAAAGTTTTCTGTGGTCTGCTAAAAATGCTAAAATCTAATTGGACATTGTCCTTCCTCTTCTGATTGAGAATTACTCTTCCTCTTCTGTTGAGTATTACCCATTCTCTTTTGATTGGGGGTTACCCTTCTCTGCTCCTTTTCCCTAAAATCACATTTATATACAGTAAATTGTAACCCCAGATTTTTGTAGGAATGTGGGGTGCTACATTGTATTATATGCACTACCCTTGTATGTGCAATATGTGTTCCTAATATTGTTCAAGGTATTGTAAAACACCATAATTGATGCTGGAGCTATATAAATCATTAATAATAATATTGACCCAAATGTGTTTTAATAATTCCGTTCAAAGAAATGGTACTCTTACCATGCTGCATCATCTGTATGAGCAGGATCTAACTACCAGGGGAGCAGCCCCTGGGACCGCAGGGGAGCCTGGAAGCAAGGTGGAGGGGTCCAGTGTATTATGGTAAAAATGGGTGTAACTTCATCATGAAACTGACAATGACATCTGTTCCAGTGACAACATTTTGTAATTGAAACTTCCACTGACATTTTTTTGGAATGAAGGAATTGTATCCCAAAGCTCTGGAATTCTGCTAAATGTTTACATTAGTTTTCCATGTTGAAATTTGTAAACCAGGATTTAATGCAGATTTTTATTTCAACTTTAAAATATTGACAGTAAATGTCCCTGACGTTTTTCCAATGAAGTTTTTCCAATGGAGACCGTGAACCTGCAAATGGGATGAAAACCACCAGGTTCATAAATTTCAAATAGCAATTTCACTTTCTATTCACCACCCCTATGAGCATATGACCTTAAAATAATATATATTGATAACTATACTGTTTATTATTATAATACCTATACTATTAATAAGTATTTGACAATATATTAAAGGGTATGTCCACCCTTGAAATTATTTTTTTATATGTCATTCCCCCTGTCCCCCCAGCCCCAACCGCTCTATTTATTTTATTAGAAAGTGCCCCAAACTTTACTTACCTCCCCTCTTTCCTCCGCCGCGCTGCTGGCCCTCTGCTTGCGAGAAAATGCAAGCAGAGGGGTGGGACCGGCTGTCACGTCTGTGATTGGCTGAGCGGCAGCCAATCACGGACGCGGCTGCCAGGTGTTCATTGCGGTGGAGGAAAGAGGGGAGGTAAGTAAAGTTTGGGGCACTTTCTAATAAAATAAATAGAGCGGTTGGGACTGGGGAGACTGGGGGAATGTTATATGTAAAGGGATTTACACTAGGGGGAGGGAATCCTAATCGGGAGGGAGAGGGAGGGGGAGGTAGGGGGAGAAGGGCTGCAGTACACATGCCAAACTTCTCTCGGAGGCCAGATAGGAGGCAGAGTCCTATATGGACTCTGCTTTCCTCCTGGTTGGAAGTTTTTGGGACTTTGGGGGGGACTACAGGAGAACCATATGGAGCTGGGATGTGAGGTAAGGATTAAACTACACTACATGATGGGGCCAGTAGTGGGGGGATTATAGTTTTGGGGGTGCCCTTAAAGCTTAAAAGAAAACACAATAGCACACAACAAATTGCAGTGTGCACAGAATATTTTAAGTACACACATGTAAAAAAAAATAACACGTATAATCATATTACGCTAGGTGAATAGAAGGTTGAACTTCCAAAAATCTGATTCGCTCGAGGATTCCCGGATTTTCGAGAAGATCCCTTAATCTGGCTTGAGAGAGACAGATCCCAGTTCTTTCTATTTCTCATTCACTGGTTATTACATTCTTCTTCTTCTTATATTTTTTGGTATCAGCTTTATTTAAAGGGTAACTAAAGTAAAAAATAAAATCATTTAAAAGTTACTTTAACACATAAATGCAAACTTATACCCACACAGACACATGTAAACACACACACTGACCCACCCTTCCATTTCCACGGCAGCCCTATGTAAGGGCAACTAAAGTCAAAAATTAAATCTTGATTAACCATTATAAATTGAAAAGCACAAAAAAACACTGTCAGGTCTCCACTAAACTCCCCCCAACACACTGACAAAATGGTGCCTGTCGAGCTGCCTTTTATACCCAGTGTTTGGCACTGGTAAAAATATCTGCCACTGGTGAATTTGGGATATGTGGCTGCATCCTTTTCAAAAATTCCCCCCAAAGAAGGAAAATTCGAAAAATCATCTAATTTTAGAATAAATATTGAACACAGTTCAGGACAAAACCCGGAAAGCAGAATTCTGGAAAATCTACCCAGATCCGCGGATCTCTGAAATCCGCCACAGAACTGGATTGGGAACCACAACCCGGTCCATCTGTAGTTAGGTGCAGTGTTTCCAACTGTGATGCATGATTTAGCACACACGTGTCAAACTCAAGGCTCACGGGCCGAATAAGGCCCTTCTGGACGTTGTTTGTGGCCCCCAGGGACTGTACAGCATCCAAGATATACTATATTGCTATTTGTGTAGTCCCAAGTAGTGGTGTAACTATAGATCTGCCTGCTAGACATCGTGATTCACTCCAGAAGAGTAAGGAGGGTGTTCAACATTAGCACATGATCACTCCATAGACAGAGGTCCCAGTCCAAAACAGTGTGTTTCACACCCAAACAGTGTGCTTCACACCATTTTCCCTGCAGAGACCCAGAACTAGGCACAATCTTGCACATTCTTAGTATCTTTAAAAAAAAATTGTCCCACCACTGTCTTTTTGATTTTGGTAACTTATGTGTTTGAGATGGACACCCCTGATTTAGCACATGCTAAAGTTAAGGATAAACGTCAACACATTTCATATTGTTACACATACAGAAAAAAGGAAATGTTGCTCAGTTTACATATTTAAATTTCATCTTATATCAGGTTCTAAATCTATGTGGAATCTTCAGGATTAAAAATATCCAACCTCAAGGCTTTTATTTAGAAATATCCAAGTTTACTTGATTTTCCATATAAACAATCTAGAATAGCAGTAAAGCTGGGTACACACAGTACAGATCATTGAAATATGGCAGACAGGATCTGCAAGATCCTGTCTGTCATCTTTCAAAGATCTGCATAAACAGTCCCGAGCAGCATTCTCCCTATGAACATCATAGGGACTGTGTGTTTCCATCAGCCGCGCTAGACTTCTCTATAGGGAGTCTAGCATGGCCGATGGAAATTTTCGGTCTTTCCCGAACGAGCATTTGGCCGACCAGATCGTTCGGCAGCCGTGCACTTGTTCGGAAAATGAAGGTACACACAGTAGCGATAAAGCCCAGATACCGTCGGATCCGACGATATTGGGGCTTTATCGTTACTGTGTGTACAGAGCTTTAGTCATGGCAAATAAACTTCAGCTAAAAAACCTCCTTGCATCTAGTAACCAAATTTTCAGGTTGGGTTGGATACGATTGAAATCTAGATAGCATTTTAATACCCTGGAATTCTGCCACCTAAGGGTAAGGTCATGCTATATCAGATGGCATTAGATGGTAAAGCGTGTGCAGCAAATTGCAGCCCAACGCAGCGCACCTAGTGTGGCTTGACCAATTGGCCCCAAGGCAAAGTTATTGCCTAGTGAATAGAGCACACCTGGGTGCAGGTGGGTTGTGTACAGCCCTGTTTTTTATGGTTAGATCCTTACATTGCAAGCCTTTGGGTCAGGTGACACAATATCTATTGCAAATTACAGGTGTAGAGGGTGGTCTATTTGTCTTATAATATTGGTACTTATAAGCAATACTACAGCTGAGTGTTAAATACATTTGTACTTATTTTGTTCTGTTTCTGTTGCAATTAATCCCATAGTATAGTCAGTGGCATGTTAAACTTTAAAAGCACTGAACCTGAATGCCTCGGTTCCGAAATCGGAATGTTCCATCCGAAACCGGGGTGATCGTTCGGATTTCAGGATTTTCCAGCACATTTTCAATGATTATCAAACATTCAAGGCTATTTTCGAGGATTATTGAAAATAACCTTGGATCTTCTGGATTTTCCCGAGATCCATAAATCCGAAAACAAACTGAAACTTACCAGTTTTGCCCCCATCTCTAAACCTGATGTCTGACATAAGTCACATTCTTATAGCTAAACTTATTCCATTTAATCATTCTTACTTTTGTCAAATTTGATTACAGAATTGGATGCTCATAACTTGGGCACATTTAGGGCAACTTGACTTTTCAGCAGATTGTACACTGATTATTGGCCAAAAATGTCTTTTAATGCTGTGACAAATTTATTCCATAATTTAAACCACTTCAGGTTTTTTTTGACCTCTATACATAATGGGATTTACCGTATAAAGAAATGTCACACTGTTGTTTGTAAAGCAAAAAAATATAGTTGGAGACTTTTGTAGCTTTATTTAATAGAATAAAAAGGTGTAATTTCTATAACAATGTTATAAAATGATCATATGTTGTTCCTTTATTTCATATAAAAGTGTCCATGGTGTGTCTGAGCTTTTTCCATGACTCTGTGGCACACCAATAAATAGTAGTACATAAATGCCCACACAGAGTGGTAGTGTGTGCCACACCAAGAATTGGTAATGTATACAGTAAATACACACACAGAATGGTAGTGTGTGCCACACCAAGAATTGGTAATGTATACAGTAAATACACACACAGAGTGGTAGTGTGTGCCACACCAAGAATTGGTAATGTATACAGTAAATACACACACAGAGTGCGGGAGTGTGTGCCACACCATGAATTGGTAATGTATAAAGTAAATACACACACAGAGTGGTAGTGTGTGCCATACCAAGAATCGGTAATGTATACAGTAAATACACACACAGAGTGGTAGTGTGTGCCACACCAAGAATTGGTAATGTATACAGTAAATACACACACAGAGTGGTAGTGTGTGCCATACCAAGAATTAGTAATGTTACAGTAAATACACACACAGAGTGTAGTGTGTGCCACACCAAGAATTGGTAATGTATACAGTAAATAAACACACAGAGTGGTAGTGTTTGCCACACCAAGAATTGGTAATGTATACAGTAAATACACACACAGAGTGGTAGTGTGTGCCACACCAAGAATTAGTAATGTATACAGTAAATACACACACAGAGTGATAGTGTGTGCCACACCAAGAATTGTAATGTATACAGTAAATACACACACAGAGTGATAGTGTGTGCCACACCAAGAATTAGTAATGTATTCAGTAAATACACACACAGAGTGGTAGTGTGTGCCATACCAAGAATCGGTAATGTATACAGTAAATACACACACAGAGTGGTAGTGTGTGCCACACCAAGAATCGGTAATGTATACATTAAATACACAACAGAGTGTAGTGTGTGCCCACACCAATAAATAGTAGTACATAAATGCCCACACAGAGTGGTAGTGTGTGCCACACCAAGAATTGGTAATGTATACAGTAAATACACACACAGAGTGGTAGTGTGTGCCACACCAAGAATTGGTAATGTATACATTAAATACACACACAAAGTGGTAGTGTGTGCCACACCAAGAATTGGTAATGTATACAGTAAATACACACAAAGAGTGGTAGTGTGTGCCACACCAAGAATTGGTAATGTATACATTAAATACACACACAGATTGGTATGTTACCACAAAGAATTGTATGTATCAGTAAATACACACACAGAGTGGTAGTGTGTGCCACAACCAAGAATTGGTAATGTATGCAGTAAATACACACACAGAGTGTAGTGTTGTGCCACACCAAGAATTGGTAATGTATGCATAATACACCCACAGAGTGGTAGTGTGCCACACCAAATGGTAATGTATCAGTACATACACACAGAGTGGTAGTGTGTGCCACACCAAATTGGTATGTATACAGTAAATCACACACAGAGTGGTAGTGTGTGCCAACCAAGAATGGTAATGTATACAGTAAATACACACACAGAGTGGTAGTGTGTGCCACACCAAGAATTGGTAATGTATACAGTAAATACACACCAGAGTTGTAGTGGTGTGCCAACCAAGAATTGGTAATGTTACAGTAAATACAACACACAGAGTGGTAGTGTGTGCCACACCAAGAATTAGTAATGTATCAGTAAATACACACACAGAGGGTAGTGTGTGCCACACCAAGAATTGGTAATGTATACAGTAAATACACACAGAGTGGTAGTGTGTGCCAACCAAGAATTGGTAATGTATACAGTAAATACACACACAGAGTGGTAGTGTGTGCCACACCAAGAATTGGTAATGATACAGTAAATACACACACAAGATGGTAGTGTGTGCCACACAAGAATTGGTAATGTATACAGTAAATACACCACAGATTGGTAGTGTGTGCCACACCAAGAATTGGTAATGTATACATTAATACACACACAGAGTGGTAGTGTGTGCCACACCAAGAATTGGTAATGTATACAGTAATACACACACCAGAGTGGTATGTGTGCCACACCAAAATTGGTAATGTATACAGTAAATACCACACAGAGTGGTAGTGTGTGCCACACCAAGAATTGGTAATGTATACATAAATAACACACAGAGTGGTAGTGTGTGCCACACCAAGAATTGGTAATGTATACAGTAAATACACACACACAATGGTAGTGTGTGCCACACCAGAATTGGTAATGTATACATAAATACACCACAGAGTGGTAGTGTGTGGCCACACCAAGAATGGTAATTTATATAAAGTAAATACCACACAGAGTGGTAGTGTGTGCCACACCAAAATTGGTATGTACAGTAAATACACACAGAGTGTAGTGTGTGCCACACCAAGAATTGGTAATGAACATTAAATACACACAGAGTGGTAGTGTGTGCCACACCAAATTGGTAATGTATACAGTAAATACACCACAGAGTGGTAGTGTGTGCCATACCAAGAATTGGTAATGTATACAGTAAATACACACACAGAGTGGTAGTGTGTGCACACCAAGAATTGGTAATGTATACAGTAAATACACACACAGAGTGGTAGTGTTGCCAACCAGAATTATGGTTATACAGTAATACACACCAGAGTGGTAGTGTGTGCCACACCAAGAATTGGTAATGTATACAGTAAATACACACACAGATTGGTAGTGTGTGCCACACCAAGAATTGTAATGTATACAGTAAATACACACACAGAGTGGTAGTGTGTGGCCACACCAAGAATTGTAATGTATACAGTAAATACACACACAGTATAGTGTGTTGCACACCAAGAATTGGTAATTTATACAGTAAATACACCCACAGAGTGTATGTTGTGCCACACCAAGAATTGTAATGTATCAGTAAATACACACACAGAGTGGTAGTGTGTGTGCCAACCAGAATGGTAATGTATACAGTAAATACACACACAAGAGTGGTAGGTGTGTGCCACACCAAGAATGGTAATGTATACATTAAATAACACACAGAGTGGTAGTGTGTGCACACCCAGAATGTAATGTATACAGTAAATACACACACAGGGTGGTAGTGTGTGCCACACCAAGAATTGGTAATGTATACAGTAAATCACACACAGAGTGGTAGTGTGTGCCACACCAAGAATTGGTAATGTATACAGTATACACACACAGAGTGTAGTGTGTGCCACACCAAAATGTAATGTATACAGTAAATACACACACAGAGTGGTAGTGTGTGCCACACCAAGAATGGTAATGTTATACAGTAAATACACACACAGAGTGGTATTGTGTGCCACACACAGAATTGGTAATGTATAAAGTAAATACACACACATTGGTAGTGTGTGCCACACCAAGAATGGTAATGTATACAGTAAAATCACACACACAGAGTGGTAGTGTGTGCCACACCAAGAATTGTAATGTATACAGTAAATACACACACAGAGTGGTAGTGGTGTCCAACCAAGAATTGTAATGTATACAGTAAATACACACACAGAGTGTAGTGTGTGCCACACCAAGAATGGTAATGTATACAGTAAATAACACACACACAGTGTAGTGTGCCACACCAAGAATTGGTAAGTATACAGTAATACACACACAGTAGTGTAGTGTGTGCCAACCAAATTAGTAATGATACAGTAATACACACACAGAGTGTAGTGTTGTGCCACACCAAGAATTGGTAATGTATACAGTAAATACACACAAGAGTGTAGTGTGTGCCCACCAAGAATTGTAATGTATCAGTAATACACACACAGAGTGGTAGTGTGTGCCACACCAAGAATGGTAATGTATACAGTAAATACACACACAGAGTGGTAGTGTGTGCCAACCAGAATGGTAATGTTATAAGTAAATACACACACAGAGTGGTAGTGGTGCCACCAAGATGGTAATGTATACAGTAAATACACACACAGATGTAGTGTGTGCCACCAAGAATGGTAATGTATACAGATAATACACACACAGAGTGGTAGTGTGTGCCACACCAAGAATCGGTAATGTATACAGTAAATACACACACAGAGTGGTAGTGTGTGCCACACCAAGAATTGTAATGTATACAGTAAATACACACACAAGAGTGATAGTGTGTGCCACACCAAGAATTGGTAATGTTACAGTAATACACACCACGAGTTATAGTTTGTGCCACACCAAGAATTGTAATGTATCAGTAAATACCACAAGAGTGGTAGTGTGCCATACCAAGAATGTAATGTATACAGTAAATACACACACAGAGTGTAGTGTGTGCCACACCAGAATGTAATGTATACGTAAATAAACCACACAGAGTGGTATGTGTGGCCACACCAAGAATAGTAAGTTACATGTAATACACACACAGGGGGTAGTGTGTGCCACACCAAGAATGGTAATGTATACAGTAAATCACACACAGAGTGGTAGTGTGTGCCACACCAAGAATGGTAATGTATACAGTAATACACCACAAGTGGTAGTGTGTGCCACACCAAGAATCGGTAATGTATACAGTAAATACACACACAGAGTGGTAGTGTGTGCCACACCAAGAATGGTAATGTTACAGTAAATACACACACAGAGTGGTAGTGTTTGCCACACCAAGATTGGTAATGTATACATAAATACACACACAGAGTGGTAGTGTGTGCCACCAAGAATTGTAATGTATACAGTAAATACACACACAGAGTGTAGTGTGTGCCACACCAAGAATTGTAATGTATACAGTAATAAACACACAGAGTGGTAGTGTTTGGGCCACACCAAGATTGGTAATGTATACAGTAAATACACCACACAAGTGTATGTGTGGCCATACCAAGAATTAGTAATGTATACAGTAAATACACACACAGAGTGGATAGTGTGTGCCACACCAAGAATTGGTAATGTATACAGTAAATACACACACAAGAGTGTAGTGTGTGCCACACCAAGATAGTAATGTATCAGTAAATACACACACAGAGTGTGGTAGTGTGTGCCAACCAAGAATCGGTAATGTATACAGTAAATACACACACACAGAGTGGTAGGTGTGGCCACACCAAGAATGGTAATGTATACTTAAATCACACCCACAGAGTGGTGTGTGTGCCACACCAAGAATGGTAATGTATACAGTAAATACACACACAGAGTGGTAGTGTGTGCCAACCAAGAATTGGTAATGTACCAGTAAATACACACACAGAGTGGTAGTGTGTGCCACACCAAAATTGGTAATGTATACATATATACACACACAGAGTGTAGTGTGTGCCACACCAAAATTGTATATGATACAGTAAATACCACACAGAGTGATAGTGTTGGCCAACCAAGAATTGGTAATGTATACAGTAAATACACACAGAGTGGTAGTGTGTGCCACACCAAGAATGGTAATGTATACAGTAAATACACCACAGAGTGGTAGTGGTGGCCAACCAAATTCGTAATGTATCAGTAATACACACACAGAGTGGTATGTGTGCCACACCAAGAATCGGTAATGTATACAGTAAATACACACACGAGTGGTAGTGTGTGCCCCACCAAGAATTAGTAATGTATACATAAATCAAACCCACAGAGTGGTAGTGTGTGCCACACCAAGAATTAGTAATGTTACGTAAATACACCCACAGAGTGTAGTGTGTGCCACCCCAAGAATTGGTAATGTATACAGTAAATACACACACACAGAGTGATGTGTGTGCCACACCAAGAATGTAATGTATCAGTAAATACACACACAGAGTGGTAGTGTGTGCCAACCAAGAATGTAATGTATACAGTAAATACACACCAGAGTGGTAGTTTTGCCACACCAAGAATGGTAATGTATACATTAATACACACACAGAGTGGTAGTGTGTGCCACACCAAGAATGGTAATGTATACATAAATACACACACAGAGGGTGTAGTGTGTGCCACACCAAGAATGGTAATTATACAGTAAATACACACCCAGATGGTAGTGTGTGCCACACCAAGAATCGTAATGTATACAGTAAATACACACACAGAGTGGTAGTGTGTGCCACACCAAGAATGGTAATGTATACAGAAATACACACACAGAGTGGTATTTGTGCCACACCAAGAATCGTGTAATGTATACAGTAATACACACACAGAGTGGTAGTGTGCCACACCAAATGGTATGTATCAGTAAATACACACACAGAGTGGTAGTGTGTGGCCAACCAAGAATCGTAATGTATACAGTAAATACACACACAGAGTGTAGTGTGTGCCACACCAAGAATGGTAATGTATACAGTAAATACAACACAGAGTGGTAGTGTGTGCCACAACCAGAATTGTAATGTATCATAAATACCACACAGAGTGGTAGTGTGTGCCACACCAGAATTGGTAATGTATACAGTAAATACAACCACAGAGTGGTATGTGTTGCCACACCAGAATTGGTAATGTATACAGTAATACACAAACGAGTGGTAGTGTGTGCCACACCAAGAATGTAATGTATACAGTAAATACACACACAGAGTGTAGTGTGTGCCACCACCAAGAATGTAATGTATCAGTAAATACACACACCGAGTGTAGTGTGGCCACACCAGATAGTAATGTATACAGTAAATACACACACAGAGTGGTAGTGTGTGCCAACCAAGAATGGTATGTATACAGAATACACACACAGAGTGTAGTGTGTGCCACACCAAGATGGTAATGTATACAGTAAATACACACACAGAGTGGTAGTGTGTGCCACACCAAGAATTAGTAATGTAATCAGTAAATACACACACAGAGTGATAGTGTGTGCCACCACCAAGATTGGTAATGTATACAGTAAATACACACACAGAGTGTATGTTGCCACACCAAGAATTGGTAATGTATAATAAATACACACACAGAGTGATAGTGTGCAACCAGAATTGTAATGTATAACTAAATACACACACAGAGTGATAGGTTGTTGCCCACACCAAGAATGGTATGTATACAGTAAATACACACACAGAGTGGTAGTGTGTGCCACACCAAGAATTAGGTAATGTACATTAAATACACACACAGAGTGGTATGTGTGGCCACCAAGAATGTAAATGTATCAGTAAATACACACACAGAGTGGTAGTGTGTGCCACACCAAGAATGTAATGTATACAGTAAATACACACACAGAGTGGTAGTGTGTGCCCACCAAGAATGTAATGTATACAGTAATACACACACAGAGTGGTAGTGTGTGCCAACCAAGAATCGGTAATGTATACAGTAAATACACACACAGAGTGGAGTGTGTGCCACCAAGAATTGGTAATGTATACATAAATACACACACAGAGTGGTAGTGTGTGCCACACCAAGAATTGGTAATGTATACAGTAAATACACAACAGAGTTATAGTGTGTGCCAACCAAGAATTGGTAATGTATACAGTAAATACAACACAAGAGTGGTGTGTGCCACACCAAGAATTGGTAATGTATACAGTAAATACACACACAAGAGTGGTAGTGTGTGCCAACCAAGAATTCGTAATGTATACAGTAAATACACACACAGAGTGTAGTGTGTGCCACACCAAGAATTGGTAATGTATACAGTAAATACACACACAGAGTGGTAGTTGTGCCACACCAGATTGTAATGTATACATAAATACACACACAGATGTGTAGTGTGTGCCACACCAAGAATTATAATGTTATACAGTAAATACACACCACAGAGTGATAGTGTGTGCCACACCAAGAATGGTAATGTATACAGTAACACACACAGAGTGTAGTGTGTGCCACACCAAGAATTGTAATGTATACAGTAAATACACACACAGAGTGGTAGTGTGTGCCAACCAAGAATGTAATGTATACAGTAAATACACACACGAGTGTAGGTGTGCCCACACCAAGAATGTATGTATACAGTAATACACACACAGAGTGGTAGTGTGTGCCACACACAAGAATGTAATGTATACAGTAAATCACACACAGGGTGGTAGTGTGTGCCACACCAAGAATGGTAATGTATACAGTAAATACACACACAGAGTGGTAGTGTGCCACACCAAGAATTGGTAATGTATACAGTAATACACACACAGAGTGGTAGTGTGTGCCACACCAAGATGGTAATGTATACAGTAAATACACACACAGAGTGGTAGTGTGTGCCACACCAAATTGGTAATGTATACAGTAAATACACACACAGAGTGGTAGTGTGTGCCACACCAAAATTGTAATGTATAAGTAAATACACACACAGAGTGGTAGTGTGTGCCACACCAAGAATGGTAATGTATACAGTAAATACACACACAGAGTGGTAGTGTTGCCACACCAAGAATTGGTAATGTATACAGTAAATACACACACAGAGTGGTAGTGTGTGCCAACCAAGAATTGTAATGTATACAGTAAATACACACACAGAGTGTAGTGTGTGCCACACCAAGAATTGTAATGTATACAGTAAATACAACACAGAGTGGTAGTGTGTGCCACACCAAGAATTGGTAATGTATACAGTAAATACACACACAGAGTGGTAGTGTGTGCCACACCAAGAATTATAATGTATACAGTAAATACACACACAGAGTGAGTAGTGTGTGCCACACCAAGAATGGTAATGTATACAGTAAATACACACACAGAGTGGTGATGTGTGTGCCACACCAAGAATTGTAATGTATCAGTAAATACACACACAGAGTGGTAGTGTGTGCCACACCAAGAATTGTAATGTATACAGTAAATACACACACAGAGTGGTAGTGGTGCCACACCAAGAATTGGTAATGTAATCAGTAAATACACACACAGAGTGGTAGTGTGTGCCAACCAAAATTGGTAATGTATACAGTAAATACACACACAGAGTGGTAGTTGTGCCACACCAAGAATTGGTAATGATCAGTAAATACACACAGAGTGGTAGTGTGTCCCCAACCAAGAATTGGTAATGTATACAGTAAATACACCCACAGAGTGGTAGTGTGTGCCATACCAAGAATTGGTAATGTATACAGTAAATACACACACAGAGTGGTAGTGTGTGCCACACAAGAATTGGTAATGTATACTAAATAACACACACAGAGTGTAGTGTGTCCAACCAAGAATTGGTAATGTATACAGTAACAACACACACAGAGTGGTAGTGTGTGCCACACCAAGAATTGTAATGTATCAGTAAATACAACACAGAGTGGTAGTGTGTGCCACACCAAGAATTGGTAATGTATCAGTAAATACACACACAGAGTGGTAGTTGTGCCAACCAAGAATTGGTAATGTATACAGTAAATACACACACAGAGTGGTAGTGTGTGCCACACCAAAATTGGTAATGTATACAGTAAATACACACAGAGTGGTAGTGTGTGCCACACCAAGAATTGGTAATGTATACAGTAAATACACACACGAGATGGTAGTGTGTGCCACACCAAGAATTGGTAATGTATACATAAATACACACACAGAGTGCTAGTGTGTGCCACACCAAGAATTGGTAATGTATACAGTAAATACACACACAGAGTGGTAGCGTGTGCCACACCAAGAATTGTAATGTATACATAAATAACACACAGAGTGGTAGTGTTGCCACACCAAGAATGGAATGTATACATAAATACACACACAGAGTGGTAGTGTGTGCCACACCAAGAATTGGTAATGTATACAGTAAATACACACACAGAGTGGTAGTGTGTGCCACACCAAGAATGGTAATGTATACATTAAATCACACACAGAGTGGTAGTGTGTGCCACACCAGAATTGGTAATGTTAAAGTAAATACACACACAGTGGGTAGTGTGTGCCACACAGAATTGGTAATGTATACAGTAAATACCACACAGAGTGGTAGTGTGTGCCACACCAAGAATTGGTAATGTATACATAAATACACACAGAGTGGTAGTGTGTGCCACACCAGAATTGGTAATGTATAAAGTAAATACACACACAGAGTGGTAGTGTGTGCCAACCAAGAATTGGTAAGTATACAGTAAATACACACACAGAGTGGTAGTGTGTGCCACACCAAGATTGGTAATGTATACAGAATACACACACGAGTGGTAGTGTGTGCCAACCAAGATTAGTAATGTATCAGTAAATACACACACAGAGTGATAGTGTGTGCCACCAAGAATTGTAATGTATACAGTAAATACACACACAGAGTGGGTAGTGTGTGCCACACCAAGAATTGGTAATGTATACATAAACCCACACAGAGTGTAGTGTGTGCCACACCAGAATTAGTAATGTATACAGTAAATACACACACAGAGTGAAGTGTGTGCCACACCAAGAATTGTAATGTATACAGTAAATAACACACAGAGTGTAGTGTGTGCCACACCAAGAATTATTAGTATTCAGTAATACACACACAGAGTGGTAGTGTGTGCCACACCAAGAATGGTAATGTATACAGTAAATACACACACAGAGTGTAGTGTGTGCCACACCAAGAATTGGTAATGTATACATAAATACACACACAGAGTGGTAGTGTGTGCCACACCAAGAATGTAATGTATACAGTAAATACACACACAGAGTGTGTATGTGTGCCACACCAAGAATTGGTAATGTATCAGTAATCACACACAGAGTGGTAGTGTGTGCCACACCAAGAATGGTAATGTATACAGTAAATACACACACAGAGTGGTAGTGTGTGCCACACCAAGAATGGTAATGTATACAGTAAATACACACACGAGTGGTAGTGTGTGCCCAACCAAGAATTGGTAATGTATACAGTAAATCACACACAAGTGGTAGTGTGTGCCACACCAGAATTGGTAATGTATACAGTAAATACAACACAGAGTGGTAGTGTGTGCCACTACCAAGAATTGTAATGTATACAGTAAATACACACACAGAGTGGTAGTGTGTGCCACAACCAAATTGGTAATGTATACAGTAAATACCACACACAGAGTGGTAGTGTGTGCCACACCAAGAATTAGTAATGTATACAGTAAATACACACACAGAGTGGTAGTGTGTGCCACACCAAGAATTGGTAATGTATACAGTAAATACACACACAGAGTGGTAGTGTGTGCCACACCAAGAATTGGTAATGTATACAGTAAATACACACACAGAGTGGTAGTGTGTGCCATACCAAGAATTAGTAATGTATACAGTAAATACACACACAGAGTGATAGTGTGTGCCACACCAAGAATTGGTAATGTATACAGTAAATACACACACAGAGTGATAGTGTGTGCCACACCAAGAATTAGTAATGTATTCAGTAAATACACACACAGAGTGGTAGTGTGTGCCATACCAAGAATCGGTAATGTATACAGTAAATACACACACAGAGTGGTAGTGTGTGCCACACCAAGAATGTAATGTATACATAAATACACACACAGAGTGGTAGTGTGTGCCACACCAAGAATGGTAATGTATACAGTAAATACACACACAGAGTGGTAGTGTGTGCCACACCAAGAATGGTAATGTATACAGTAAATACACACACAGAGTGGTAGTGTGTCCACACCAAGAATTGGTAATGTATACAGTAAATACACACACAGAGTGGTAGTGTGTGCCACACCAAGAATTGGTAATGTATACAGTAAATACACACACAGAGTGATGGTGTGCCACAAAGAATTGGTAATGTATACAGTAAATACACACACAGAGTGGTAGTGTGTGCCACCCAAGAATTGTAATGTATACAGTAAATACACACACAGAGTGGTAGTGTGTGCCAACCAGAATTAGTAGTATACAGTAAATACACACACAGAGTGATAGTGTGTGCCACACCAAGAATTGGTAAGTATAACAGTAAATACACACACAGAGTGGTAGTGTGTGCCACACCAAGAATTAGTAGTATACAGTAAATCACACACTGTGTAGTGTGTGCCACACCAAGAATTAGTAATGTATACAGTAAATACACACACAGAGTGGAGTGTGTGCCACACCAAGATTGGTAATGTATACAGTAAAACACACACAGAGTGGATGTGTGTGCCACACCAAGAATTAGTAATGTTATACAGTAAATACACACACAGAGTGGTAGTGTGTGCCAACCAAGAATGGTAATGTATACAGTAAATACACACACAGAGTGGTAGTGTGTGCCACACCAAGAATTGGTAATGTATACAGTAAATACACACACAGAGTGGGTAGTGTGTGCCACACCAAGAATTCGGTAATGTATACAGTAAATACACACACAGAGTGGTAGTGTGTGCCACCACAAGAGTAATGTATACAGTAAATACACACACAGAGTGGTAGTGTGTGCCACACCAAGAATTGGTAATGTATACAGTAAATACACACACAGAGTGGTAGTGTGTGCCAACACCAGAATTGGTAATGTATACAGTAAATACACACACAGAGTGGTAGTGTGTGCCACACCAAGAATCGGTAATGTATACAGTAAATACACACACAGAGTGGTAGTGTGTGCCACACCAAGAATTGGTAATGTATACAGTAAATACACACACAGAGTGGTAGTGTGTGCCATACCAAGAATTAGTAATGTATACAGTAAATACACACACAGAGTGTATGTGTGTGCCACACCAAGAATTGGTAATGTATACAGTAAATAAACACAGAGTGGTAGTGTTGCCACACCAAGAATTGGTAATGTATACGTAAATACACACACAGAGTGGTAGTGTGTGCCACACACAAGAATTAGTATGTATACAGTAAATACACACACAGAGTGGTAGTGGTGCCACACCAAGAATTGTATGTATACAGTAAATACACACACAGAGTGATAGTGTGTGCCACACCAAGAATTAGTAATGTATCAGTAAATACACACACAGAGTGGTAGTGTGTGCCATACCAAGAATCGGTAATGTATACAGTAAATACACACACAGAGTGGTAGTGTGTGCCACACCAAAATGGTAATGTATACAGTATACACACACAGAGTGGTAGTGTGTGCCACACCAAGAATTGGTAATGTATACAGTAAATAACACACAGAGTGGTAGTGTGTCCAACCAAGAATTGTAATGTATACAGTAAATACACACACAGAGTGGTAGTGTGTGCCACACCAAGAATTGGTAATGTATACAGTAAATACACACACAGAGTGGTTAGTGTGGCCACACCAAGAATGGTAATGTATACAGTAAATACACAAGAGTGGTAGTGTGTGCCACACCAAGATTGGTAATGTATACAGTAAATACACACACAGAGTGGTAGTGTTGCCACACCAAATTGGTAATGTATACATAAATACACACACAGATGTGGTAGTGGTGTGCCACACCAAGAATTGGTAATGTATACAGTAAATACCACACAGAGTGGTAGGTGTGCCAACCAAGATTGGAAGTATACTAAATACACACAGAGTGGTAGTGTGTGCCACCCAAGAATTGAGTAATGTATCAGTAAATACACCACAGAGTGGTAGTGTGTGCCACACCAAGAATTGGTAATGTACACGTAAATACACACACAGAGTGGTAGTGTGTGCCACACCAAGAATGTAATGTATACAGTAATCACACACAGAGTGGTAGTGTGTCCACACCAAGAATTGTAATGTATACATTAAATACACACACAGAGTGGTAGTGTGTGCCACACCAAGAATTGGTAATGTATACAGTAAATACACACACAGAGTGGTAGCGTGTGCCACACCAAGAATTGGTAATGTATACAATAAATACACCCACAGAGTGGTAGCGTGTGCCACAACAAGAATTGGTAATGTATACAGTAAATACACACACAGAGTGGTAGTGTGTGTGCCACACCAGAATTGGTAATGGATCATAGTAAATACACACACAGAGTGGTAGTGTGTGCCACACCAAAATTGGTAATGTATACAGTAATAACACACACAGAGTGGTAGTGTTGCCACACCAAGAATTGGAATGTATCAGTAAATACACACACAGAGTGGTAGTGTGTGCCACACCAGAATTGGTAATGTACAGTAAATACACACAGAGTGGTAGTGTGTGCCACACCAAAATTGGTAATGTATCAGTAAATACTACACACACAGTGGTAGTGTGTGCCACACCAAGAATTGGTAATGTATCAGTAAATACACCAGAGTGGTAGTGTGTGCCACACAAGAATTGGTGTGTATACAGTAAATACACACACAGAGTGGTAGTGTGTGCCAACCAAGAATTGGTAATGTATACGTATAATACACACACAGAGTGGTAGTGTGTGCCACACCAAGAATTGGTAATGTATACAGTAAATACACACACAGAGTTGTAGTGTGTGCCAACCAAGAATTGGTAATGTATACAGTAAATACACACACAGTGGTAGTGTGTGCCACACCAAGATTGGTAATTTACAGTAAATACACACACAGAGTGGTAGTGTGTGCCACACCAATGAATGATGTATACAGTAAATACCACACAGAGTGGTAGTGTGTGCACACACAAGAATTGGTAATGTATACAGTAAATACACACACAGAGTGGTAGTGTGTGCCACACCAAGAATTGGTAATGATACAGTAATACACACACAGAGTGGTAGTGTGTGCCACACCAAGAATTGGTAATGTATACAGTAAATACACACACAGAGTGGTAGTGTGTGCCACACCAAGAATTGGTAATGTATACAGTAAATACACACACAGATTGGTAGTGTGTGCCACACCAAGATGAGGTAATGTATACAGTAAATAACACACACAGAGTGGTAGTGGGCCACACCAAGAATTGGAATGTATACAGTATAACACACAGAGTGGTAGTGTGTGCCACACCAAGAATTGGTAAGTATACACAGAAATACACACACAGAGTGGTAGTGTGTGCCACACCAAGAATTGGTAATGTATACATAAATACACACACAGAGTGGTAGTGGTGTGTGCCACACCAGAATGGTAATTATAAACGTAAATACACACACAGAGTGGTAGTGTGTGCCACACCAGAAATGGTAATGTATACAGTAAATACACACACAGAGTGGTAGTTGGTGCCACACCAAGAATTGGTAAGTATACATTAAATTACACACCAGAGTGGTAGTGTGTGCCACAACCAGAATTGGTAATGTATAAAGTAAATACACACACAGAGTGGTAGTGTGTGCCATACCAAGAATTGGTAATGTATACAGTAAATACACACACAGAGTGGTAGTGTGTGCCACACAAGAATTGGTAAAGTATACAGTAAATACACACACAGATGGTAGTGTGTGCCATACCAAGAATTGTAATGTATACAGTAAATACACACACCAGAGTGTTAGTGTGTGCCACACCAAGAATTGGTATGTATACAGTAAATACACACACAGAGTGGGTAGTGTGTGCCACACCAAGAATTGTAATGTATACGTAAATACACACACAGAGTGGTAGTGTGTGCCACACCAAGAATGGTAATGTATACAGTAAATACACCACAGAGTGGTAGTGTGTGCCACACCAAGAATTGTAATGTATTCAGTAAATACACACACAGAGTGGTAGTGTGTGCCAACCAAGAATGGTAATGATACAGTAAATACACACACAAGTGTAGTGTGTGCCACACCAAGAATTGGTAATGTATACAGTAAATACACACACAGATGGTAGTGTGTGCCACACCAAGAATTGTAATGTATTACATAAATACACACACAGTGGTTAGTGGTGTGCCACACCAAGAATTGGTAATGTATACAGTAAATACACACACAGAGTGTAGTGTGTGCCACACCAAGAATTGGAATGTATACATAAATAACACACGAAGTGGGTAGTGTGTGCCACACCAAGAATTGGAATGTATACAGTAAATACACACACAGAGTGGTAGTGTGTGCCACACCACCAAGAATGGTAAGTATACATAAATCACACACAGAGTGGTAGTGTGTGCACACACCAAAATTGGTAATGTAACAGTAAATAACACACAGAGGTGATAGTGTGTGCCACACCAGAATTAGTAATGTATTCAGTAAATACACACACAGAGTGGTAGTGTGTGCCATACCAAGAATCGGTAATGTATACAGTAAATACACACACAGAGTGGTAGGTGTGTGCCCAACCAAGAAGTGGTAATGTATACAGTAAATACACACACAGAGTGGTAGGTGTGTGCCATACCAAGAATTAGTAATGTAACAGTAAATACACACACAGAGGATAGTGTGTGCCACAACAAGAAATGGTAATGTATACAGTAAATAACACACACAGAGTGGTTGTGTGTGCCACACCAAGAATTGGAATGTATACAGTAAATACACACACAGAGTGATAGTGTGTGCCATACCAAGAATTAGTAATGATACAGTAAATACACACACAGAGTGATTAGTGTGTGCCACACCAAGAATTGGTAATGTATACAGTAAAACACCACATAGAGTGATAGTGTGGCCACACAAGAATTGGAGTAATGTATTCAGTAAATAACACCACACAGAGTGGTAGTGTGGCCATACCAAGAATCGGTAATGTATACAGTAAAATACACACACAGAGTGTAGTGTGCCACACCAAGAATGTGTAATGTATCAATAAATCACACAAGAGTGGTATGGTGTGCCACACCAGAATCGGAATGTATAAGTAAAAAACACAGAGTGGTAAGTGTGTGCCATACCAGATCGGTAAGTATAATAAATACACCACAGAGGGGGTAGTGTGTGCCACCAAGAATTGGTAATGTATAACATTAAATACACACACAGAGTGGTAGTGGTGCCACACCAAGAATGTGGTAATGTATGACAGTAAATACACACACAGAGTGGAGTGTGTGCCATACCAAGAATTGGTAATGTCTACAAGTAATACACACACAGAGTGGTAGGTGTGCCACACCAAGAATTGGTATGTATACAGTAAATACACACACAGAGTGGTGTGTGTGCCATACCAAGAATAGTAATGTATACAGTAAATACCCACACAGAGTGATAGTGTGGCCACACCAAGAATGGTAATGATACAGTAAATACACACACAGAGTGTGGTAGTGTGTGCCACACCAAGAATTAGTTAATGTATACAGTAAATACACACACAGAGTGATAGTGTGGCCACACCAAGAAATTAGTAATGTATACAGTAAATACACACACGAGGTGATAGGGTGTGCACACCAAGAATTTGTAATGTGTACAGGAAATACACACACAGAGTGATAGTTGTGCCACACCAAGAATTAGTAATGTATCAGTAAATACACACACGGAGTGGTAGGTGTGCCATACAAGAATTCGGTAATGTATACAGTAAATACCCACACACAGAGTGAGTAGTGTGTGCCACACCAAGAATAGGTAAGTAACAGTAAATACACACACAGAGTGGGTAGTGTGTGCCACACCAAGAATCGGTAATGTATACAGTAAATACACCACACAGTGGTGGTAGTGTGTGCCACACCAAGAATCGGTATGTATACAGTAAATACACACACAAGAGTGGTAGGTGTGCCACACCAAGGAAATTCGGGGGGGTGTTACCAAATGTATACAGTAAATTACACACACAGAGTGGTTAGTGTGTGCCACAACAAGAATCGGTAATGTATACAGTAGTAAATACACCACACAGAGTGGTAGTGTGTGCCACACCAAGAATACAAACGGTAATGTATACAGTAAATACACACACAGAGTGGTAGTGTGGGCCACACCATGAATTGGTAATGTATAAAAGTAAATACACACACAGAGTGGTAGTGTGTGCCATACCAAGAATCGGTAGGATATGTATACAGTAAATACACACACAGAGTGGTAGTGTGTGGCCACACCAAGAATTGGTAGTATACAGTAAATACACACACAGAGTGGTAGTGGGTGCCATACCAAGAATTAGTAATGTATACAGTAAATACCACACACAGAGTGGATAGTGTGTGCCACACAGATTGGAATGTATACAGTAAATAAACACACAGAGTGGTAGTGTTTGCCACCACCAAGGAATTGGTAATGGCTATACAGTAATACACGACACAGATGGTGGTAGTGTGTGCCACACCAAGAATTAGTAATGTGTACAGTAAATACACCACAGCAGATGATAGTGTGTGCCACACCAAGAATTGGTAATGTAACAGTAAATACACACACAGAGTGATAGTGTTTGCCACACCAAGAATAGTAATGTATGTCAGTAAATACACACACAGAGTGGTAGTGTGTGCCATACAAGATCGGTAATGTATACAGTAAGAAACACACACAGAGTGGTAGTGGTGTGCCACCCAAGAATTGGTATGTATGCAGTAATACCACACACAGAGTGGTAGGTGTGCCACACATATGGTAGTATGGAGTAAATACACACACAGAGTGTCTGTGCACACCAAGAATTGGTAAGTATGCAGTAAATTACACCAGAGTGGTAGGTGTGCCACACCAAGAATTGGTAATGTATAATAAGTCAATACACACACAGAGTGGTAGTGTGTGCCATACCAAGCATTGGTAATGTTACAGTAAATACACACACAGAGTGGTTAGTGTGTGCCACACCAAAGATTGGTAATGTATACATAAAATACACACACAGAGTTTGTAGTGTGCCATACCAAGAAGTAATGTATACAGTAAATACACACACAGGAGGGGAGTGTGTGCCACACCAACAAGAATTAGTAATGTATTCAGTAATAATACAAACAGGAGTGGTAGTGTGTGCCACACCAAGACATTGGTATGTATTTTACAGTAAATACACACACAGAGTGTGTAGTGTGTGCCATACCAAGATTGGTAATGTATACAGTAAAACACACACAGAGTGGTAGTGTGTGCCACACAAGAATTGGAATGTATACAGTAAATACACACACAGAGGGTAGTGTGTGCCACACCAAGAATTGGTAATGTATACAGTAAAATACACACACAGGTGGTAGTGTGTGCCACACCAAGAATTGGTAATGTATTACATTAAATACCACACAGAGTGGTAGTGTGTGCCACACCAAGAATGGTAATGTATACAGTAAATACACACACAGAGTGGTAGTGTGTGCCATACCAAGAATGGTAATGTATACAGTAAATACACACCACAGATGGTAGTGTGTGCCACACCAAGAATGGAAATGTATACATTAAATAGACACACAGAGTGGTAGTGTGTGCCACACCAAGAATGGTAATGGATACAGTAAATGACACACACAGAGTGGTAGTGTGTGCCACACCAAGAATTGGTAATGTATACATTAAATTCACACAACAGAGTGGTAGTGTGTGCCACACCAGAATTGGTTAATTTATAAAGTAAATAACACACACGAGTGGTAGTGTGTGCCACACCAAGAATTGGTAATGTATACAGTAAATACACACACAGAGTGGTAGTGTGTGCCACACCAAGAATTGGTAATGTATACATTAAATTCACACACAGAGTGGTAGTGTGTGCCACACCATGAATTGGTAATGTATAAAGTAAATACACACACAGAGTGGTTGTAGTGTGTGCCATACCAAGAATTGGTAATGTATACAGTAAATACACACACAGAGTGGTGGTAGGGTGCCCACCAAGAATAGGTAATGTATCAGTAAATACACACACAGAGTGGTGGTAGTGTGTGCCATACCAAGAATTAGTAATGTATACAGTAAATCGACACACAGAGTGACTAGTGTGTGCCCACACCAAGAATTGGTAATGTATACAGAAATACACACACAGAGTGGTAGTGTGTGCCCACACAGAATTGGTAATGTATACAGTAAATACACACACAGAGTGTAGTGTGTGCCACACCAAGAATTAGTAATGGTAGACAGTAAATAACACACAGAGAGGACAGTGTGTGTGCACACCAAGAATTGGTAATGTATACAGAGTAAAACACACAGAGTGATAGTGTTGTGCCACACCAAGAATTAGTAATGTATGCAGTAAATACACACACAGAGTGGTAGTGTGTGCCATACCAAGAATCGGTAATGGTATACAGTAAATACACACACAGAGTGTAGTGTGTGCCACACCAAGAATCGGTAATGTATACATTAAATACACCAACAGAGTGGTAGTGGTGCCACACAAGAATCGTAATGTATACAGTAAATACACACACAGGGTGGTAGTGTGGTGCCACACCAAGAATTGGTAATGTATACAAGAAATTTCACAACAGAGTGGTTAGTGTGTGCCACACCAAGATCGGTAATGTATACAGTAAATACACCAACAGAGTGGTAGTGTGTGCCACACACAGAATCGGAATGATACAGTAAATACACACACAGAGTGGTAGTGGTGCCACACCAAGAATCGGTATGTATACAGTAAATACACACACAGAGTGGGTAGTGGTGGCCACACCCATGAATTGGTAATGTATAAAGTAAATACACACACACAGAGTGGTAGTGTGTGCCATACCAAGAATCGGTAATGTATACAGTAAATACACACCACAGAGTGTAGTGTGTGCCACACCAAGAATGGTATGTATACAGTAACATACACACACAGAGTGGTAGTAGGTGTGCCACTACCAAGAATAGTAATGTATACATAAATACACACACAGAGTGATAGTGTGTGCGACACCAAGAATTGGTAATGTATCAGTAAATAAACAACAGAAGTGGTAGTGTTTGCCCACACCAAGAATTGGTAATGATATAACAGTAATACACAACAGAGTGATAGTGTGTGCATCAGAATTAGTAATGTATACAGTAAATACACACACAGAGTGGTAGTGTGTGCCACACCAAGAATTGGTAATGTATACAGTAAATACACACACAGAGTGGTAGTGTGTGCCACACCAAGAATTGGTAATGTATACAGTAAATACACACACAGAGTGGTAGTGTGTGCCACACCAAGAATTGGTAATGTATACAGTAAATACACACACAGAGTGTAGTGTGTGCCACACCAAGAATTGTAATGTATTCAGTTAATACACACACAGAGTGGTAGTGGTGCCCCACCAAAAGGTAATGTATACAGTAAATACACACACAGAGTGGTAGTGTGTGCCACACCAAAAGGTAATGAGACAGTAAATACACACACAGAGTGGTAGTGTGTGCCACACCAAGAATGGTAATGTAGAAAGTAATACACACACAGAGTGATGTGTGTGCCAACCAAGAATGGTAATGTATACAGTAAATACACACACAGAGTGGTAGTGTGTGCCACACCAAAATTGGTAAGTATCAGTAAATACACACACAGAGTGGTAGTGTGTGCCACACAAAATTGGTAATGTATACAGTAAATACACACACAGAGTGTAGTGTGTGCCACACCAAGAATTGGTAATGTATACAGTAAATACACACACAGAGTGTAGGTGTGTGCCACACCAAGAATTGTAATGTATCAGTAAATACACCACACAGAGTGGTAGTGTTGCCAACCAAGAATGGTAATGTATACAGTAATACACACACCGAGTGGTAGTGTGTGCCACACCAAGAATTGGTAATGTATACAGTAAATACACACACAGAGTGGTAGTGTGTGCCACACCAAATAGTAATGTATTACAGTAAATACACACACAGAGTGGTAGTGTGTGCCACACCAAGAATTGGTAATGTATAGCAGTAAATACACACAGAGTGGTAGTGTGTGCCACACCAAGAATTGGTAATGTATACAGTAAATACACACACAGAGTGGTATGTGTGCCACACCAAGAATGGTAATGTATACAGTAAATACACACACAGAGTGGTAGTGTGTGCACACCAGAATGGTAATGTAAAGTAATACACACACAGAGTGTAGGTGTGCCACACCAGAATTGGTAATGTATACAGTAAATACACACAAGAGTGGTAGTGTGTGCATACCAAGAATAGTAATGTACAGTAAATACACACACAGAGTGTAGTGTGGTGCCACACCAAGAATTGGTAATGTATACAGTAAATAACACCACAGATGGTATGTTGTGCCACACCAAGAATGGTAATGTATACAGTAAATACACAACAGAGTGGTAGTGTGTGCCACAACCAAGAATTGGTAATGATACAGTAAATACACACCAGAGTGGTAGTGTGTGCACACCAAGAATTGGTAATGTATACAGTAAATACACAACAGAGTGGTAGTGGTGTGCCACACCAAGAATTGTAATGTTATCAGTAAATACACACACAGAGTGGTAGTGTGTGCCAACCAAGAATGGTATGTATACAGTAAATACACACACAGAGTGGTAGTGTGTGCACACCAAGAATGGTAATGTATACATTAAATAACACACAGAGTGGTAGTGTGTGCCACACCAAGAATGGTAATGTATACAGTAAATACACACACAGAGGGTAGTGTGTGCCAACCAAGAATTGGTAATGTATACAGTAAATACACACACAGAGTGGTAGTGTGTGCCACACCAAGAATTGGTAATGTATACATAAATACACACACAGAGTGGTAGTGTGTGCCACACCAAATTGGTAATGTATACAGTAAATACACACACAGAGTGTAGTGTGTGCCAACCAAGAATTGGTAATGTATACAAGTAAATACACACAGAGTGGTAGTGTGTGCCACACCAAGAATTGGTAATGTATACAGTAAATACACACACAGATGGTGTGTGTGTGCCATACCAAGAATTAGGTATGTATACAGTAAATACACACACAGAGTGGTAGTGTGTGCCACACCAAGAATTGGTAATGTATACAGTAAATACACACACAGAGTGGTAGTGTGTGCCACACCAAGAATTGTAATGTATACAGTAAATACACACACAGAGTGTAGTGTGTGCCACACCAAGAATGGTAATGTATACAGTAAATACACACACACGAGTGTAGTGTGGGCCACACCAAGAATTGGTAATGTATACAGTAAATACACACACAGAGTGTAGTGTGTGCCACACCAAGAATAGTTAATGATTTCAGAAATACACACACAGAGTGGTAGTGTGTGCCAACCAAGAATGGTAGTAATGTAACAGTAAATACACACACAGAGTGGTAGTAGTGTTGCCACACCAAGAATCGGTAATGTATACAGTAAATACACACACAGAGTGAGGTGTGTGGCCACACCAAGAATGGTAATGTACAGTAAATACACACACAGGTGGTAGTGTGTGCCACACCAGAATGGTATGTATACAGTAAATTCACACACAGAGTGGTAGTGTGTGCCACACCAAGAATCGGATAATGTATACAGTAAATACACCCACAGAGTGTGTAGTGTGTGCCACACCAAGAATCGGTAATGTATACAGTAAATACACACACAGAGTGGTGTGTGTGCCCACCAAGAATGGTAATGTATACAGTAAATACACACACAGAGTGGTAGTGTGGCCACACCAGAATGGTAATGTATAAAGTAATACACACACAGAGTGGTAGTGTGTGCCAACCAAGAATGGTAATGTATACAGTAAATACACACACAGAGTGGTAGTGTGTGCCACACCAAGAATTGGTAATGTATACAGTAAATACACACACAGAGTGGTAGTGTGTGCCAACCAAGAATTGTAATGTATACAGTAAATACCCACACAGAGTGATAGTGTGTGCCACACCAAGAATGGTAATGTATACAGTAAATAAACACACAGAGTGGTAGTGTTGCCACACCAAGAATTGGAATGTATACAGTAAAACAACACAGAGTGGTAGTGTGTGCACACCAAGAATTAGTAATGTATACAGTAAATACACACACAGAGAGGATAGTGTGTGCCACACCAAGAATTGGTAAGTAACATTAAATACACACACAGAGTATGTAGTGTTGCCCACCCAAGAATTAGTAATGTATTCAGTAATACACACACAGGTGGTAGTGTGTGCCAACCAAAGAATCGGTAAGTATACAGTAAATACACACACAGAGTGGTAGTGGTGCCACACCAAGAATTGGTAATGTATACAGTAAATAACACACAGAGTGTAGTGTGTGTGCCATACCAGAATTAGTAATGTATACAGTAAATACACACACAGAGTGATAGTGTGTGCACACCAAGAATTGGTAATGTATACAGTAATAAACACACAGAGTGGTAGTGTTTGCCACACCAAGAATGGTAATGTATACAGTAAATACACACCACAGAGTGATAGTGTGTGCCATACCAAGAATTAGTAATGTATACAGTAAATACACACACAGAGTGAGTGTGTGCCACACCAAGAATGGTAATGTATACAGTAAATACAACACAAGAGTGATAGTGTGTGCCACACCAGAATAGTAATGTATTCAGAAATACACACACAGAGTGGTAGTTGTGTGCCATACCAAGAATGGTAATGTATACAGTAAATTACCACACAGAGTGGTAGTGTGTGCCACACCAGAACGTAATGTATACATTAATACACACACAGAGTGGTAGTGTTGGCACACCAAGAATCGGTAATGTATACTAGTAAAATCACACACAGAGTGGTAGTGTGTGCCACCAACAAGAAAGGTAATGTATACAGTAAATACACACAACAGAGTGGTAGTGTGTGCCACACAAGAATTGGTATGTATACATAAATACACACACAGAGTGGTAGTGTGTGCCACACCAAGAATTGGTATGTATACAGTAAATACACACACAGAGTGATAGTGTGTGCCAACCAAGAATTGGTAATGTATACAGTAAATACACACACAGAGTGGTAGTGTGTGCCACACCAGAATTGGTAATGTATACAGTAAATACCACAAGAGTGGTAGTGTGTGCCAACCAAGAATTGTAATGTATAAAGTAAATACACACACAGAGTGATAGTGGTGCCAAACCAAGAATTGGTAATGTTACAGTAAATACCAAAACAGAGTGGTAGTGTGTGCCACACCAAGAATAGTAATGTATACAGTAAATACACACACAGAGTGGTAGTGTGCCACACCAAGAATTAGTAATGTATACAGTAAATACAACACAGAGTGTAGTGTGTGGCCACACCAAGAATTGGTAATGTAACAGTAAATACACACACAGAGTGATAGTGTGTGCCACACCAAGAATTAGTAATGTATTCAGTAAATCACACACAGAGGTGTAGTGTGTGCCACCAAGAATCGGTAATGTATAAGTAAATACACCCACCGAGTGGTAGTGTGTGCCCACCCAAGAATCCGAAGTGTAATGTATACATTAAATACACACACAGAGTGGTAGTGTGTGCCACACCAAGAATCGGTAATGTATACAGTAATACACACACCAGGTGGTAGTGTGTGCCACACCAAGAATGTAATGTATACGTAAATTCACACACAGAGTGGTATGTGTGTGCCACACCAAGAATCGGTAATGTATACAGTAAATACACACACAGAGTGGTAGTGTGGCCACACCAAGAATGGTAATGTATACAGTATAATACACACACAGAGTGGTAGTGTGTGCCACACCAAGAATCGGTAATGTATACAGTAAATCACACACAGAGTGGTAGTGTGTGCCACACCAGAATTGGTAATGTATAAAGTAAATACACACACAGAGTGGTAGTGTGTGCCATACCAAGAATGGTAATGTATACAGTAAATACACACACCAGAGTGGTGTGGTAGTGTGTGCCACACCAAGAATTGGTAATGTATACAGTAAATACACACACGAGTGGTAGTGTGTGCCAACCAAGAATTGTAATGTATACAGTAAATACACACACAGAGTGATAGTGTGTGCCACACCAAGAATTGTAATGTATACAGTAAAAAACACACAGAGTGGTAGTGTTTGCCACACCAAGAATTGGTAATGTATACAGTAAATACAACCACAGAGTGGTAGTGTGTGCCACACCAAGAATTAGTAATGTGTTAGTAAATAATACACACAGAGTATAGTGTGTGCCACACACAAGAATGGTAATGTTACAGTAAATACACACACAGAGTGTAGTGTGTGCCACACCAAGAATTAGTAATGATCAGTAAATACACACACAGAGTGGTAGTGTGTGCCACAAAGAACGGTAATGTATACAGTAAACAAACACAGAGTGGTAGTGTGTGCCCAACCAAGAATTGGTAATGTATCAGTAAATACACACACAGAGTGTAGGTAGTGTGCCACACCAATATGGTAATGTACAGTAAATACACACACGAGTGGTAGTGTGTGCCACACCAAGAATTGGTAATGTATCAGTAAATACACCAGAGTGGTAGTGTGTGCCACACCAAGAATGGTAATTGATACAGTAAATAAACACACAGAGTGGTAGTGTGTGCCAACCAAGAATTGGTAATGTATACAGTAAATACACACACAGAGTGGTAGTGTGTGCCACACCAAGAATTGGTAATGTATACAGTAAATACACACACGAGTGGAGTGTGTGCCAACCAAGAATGGTAAGTATACAGTAAATACACACACAGAGTGGTAGTGTGTGCCACACCAAGAATTAGTAATGTATTCAGTAAATACACACACAGAGTGGTAGTGTGTGCCACACCAAGAATTGGTAATGTATACAGTAATACACACACAGAGTGGTAGTGTGTGCCAACCAAGAATTGGAGTAACAGTAAATAACACACAGAGTGGTAGTGTGTGCACCCAAGAAATGGTAATGTATACAGTAAATACACACACAGAGTGGTAGTGTGTGCCACACCAAGAATTGGTAATGTATACAGTAAATACACACACAGAGGTAGGTAGTGTGGCCACACCAAGAATTGGTAATGTATACAGTAAATACACACACAGAGTGGTAGTGTGTGCCACACCAAGAATTGGTAATGTATACAGTAAATACACACACAGAGTGGTAGTGTGTGCCATACCAAGAATTGGTAATGTATACAGTAAATACACACACAGAGTGGTAGTGTGTGCCACACCAAGAATGAAATGTATACATTAAATAACACACAGAGTGGTAGTGTGTGCCACACCAAGAATTGGTAATGTATACAGTAAAATACACACACAGAGTGGTAGTGTGTGCCACACCAAGAATTGGTAATGTATACATTAAATTCACACAACAGAGTGGTAGTGTGTGCCACACCAGAATGGTAATTTAAGTAAACACACACAGGTGGTAGTGTGTGCCACACCAAGAATTGGATATGTATACGTAAATACACACACAGAGTGGTAGGTGTGCCACACCAAGATTGGTAATGTATACATTAAATACACACAGAGTGGGTAGTGTGTGCCACACCAGAATTGGTAATGTATAAAGTAAATACACAAAGAGTGTAGTGTGTGGCCAACCAGAATTGGTAATGTATACAGTAAATACACACACAGAGTGGTAGTGTGTGCCACACCAAGAATTGGTAATGTATACAGTAAATACACACACAGAGTGGTAGTGTGTGCCATACCAAGAATTGTAATGTATACAGTAAATACACACACAGAGTGTAGTGTGTGCCACACCAAGAATTGGTAATGTATACAGTAAATACACAACAGAGTGGTAGTGTGTGCCACACCAGAATTGGTAATGTATACAGTAAATACACACACAGAGTGGTAGTGTGTGCCACACCAAGAATAGTAATGTATACAGTAAATACACACACAGAGTGAAGTGTGTGCCACACCAAGAATTGGTAATGTATACAGTAAATACACACAACGAGTGTAGTGTGTGCACACCAAGAATTAGTAATGTATCAGTAAATACACACACAGAGTGGTAGTGTGTGCCAACCAAGAATGGTAATGTATACAGTAAATACACACACAGAGTGGTGTATGTGTGCCACACCAAGAATCGGTAATGTAACTTAAATACACACACAGAGTGGTAGTGTGTGCCACACCAAGAATCAGTAATGTATACAGTAAATACACACACAGGGTGGTAGTGTGTGCCACACCAAGAATTGGTAATGTATACAGTAAATTCACACACAGAGTGGTAGTGTGTGCCACACCAAGAATCGGTAATGTATACAGTAAATACACACACAGAGTGGTAGTGTGTGCCACACCAAGAATGGTAATGTATACAGTAAATACACACACAGAGTGGTAGTGTGTGCCACACCAAGAATTGGTAATGTATACAGTAAATACACACACAGAGTGGTAGTGTGTGCCACACCAAATTGGTAATGTAAAGTAAATACACACACGAGTGGTAGTGTGTGCCATACCAAGAAGGTAATGTATACAGTAAATACACACACAGAGTGGTAGGTGTGTGCCACACCAAGAATTGGTAATGTATACAGTAAATACACACACAGAGTGGTAGTGTGTGCCATACCAAGAATTAGTAATGTATACAGTAAATACACACACAGAGTGATAGTGTGTGCCACACCAAGAATTGGTAATGTATACAGTAAATAAACACACAGAGTGGTAGTGTTTGCCACACCAAGAATTGGTAATGTATACAGTAAATACACACACAGAGTGATAGTGTGTGCCATACCAAGAATTAGTAATGTATACAGTAAATACACACACAGAGTGATAGTGTGTGCCACACCAAGAATTGGTAATGTATACAGTAAATACACACAAGAGTGTAGTGTGTGCACACCAAGAATTGTAATGTACAGTAAATACACACACAGAGTGGTAGTGTGTGCCTACCCAAGAATGGTAATGTATACAGTAAATACACACACAGAGTGGTAGTGTGTGCCACACCAAGAATGGTAATGTATACATTAAATACACACACAGAGTGGTAGTGTGTGCCACACCAAGAATTGGTAATGTATACAGTAAATACACACACAGAGTGGTAGTGTGTGCCATACCAAGAATTGGTAATGTATACAGTAAATACACACACAGAGTGGTAGTGTGTGCCACACCAAGAATTGGTAATGTATACAGTAAATACACACACAGAGTGGTAGTGTGTGCCACACCAAGAATTGGTAATGTATACAGTAAATACACACACAGAGTGATAGTGTGTGCCACCAAGAATTGGTAATGTATACAGTAAATACACACACAGGTGGTAGTGTGTGCCACACCAAGAATTGGTAATGTATACAGTTAAATACACACACAGAGTGGTAGTGTGTGCCAACCAAGAATTGTAATGTATACAGTAAATACACACAGAGTGGTAGTGTGTGCCACACCAAGAATTGGTAATGTATACAGTAAATACACACACAGAGTGGTAGTGTGTGCCACACCAAGAATTAGTAATGTATACAGTAAATACACACACAGAGTGGTAGTGTGTGCCACACCAAGAATTAGTAATGTATACAGTAAATACAACACACAGAGTGTAGTGTGGGCCACACCAGAATGGTAATGTATACAGTAAATACACACACAGAGTGGGTAGTGTGCCACACCAAGAATTGTAATGTATTAGTAAATACACACACAGAGTGGGTAGTGTGTGCCAACACAAGAATCGGTAATGTATACAGTAATACACACACAGAGTGGTAGTGTGTGCCACACAGAATCGGTAATGTATACAGTAAATACACACACAGAGTGGTAGTGTGTGCCACACCAAGAATCGGTAATGTATACAGTAAATACACACACAGAGTGGTAGTGTGTGTCCACACCAAGAATCGGTAATGTATACAGTAAATACACACACAGAGTGGTAGTGTGTGCCACACCAAGAATCGGTAATGTATACAGTAAATACACACACAGAGTGGTAGTGTGTGCCACACCAAGAATTGGTAATGTATAAAGTAAATACACACACAGAGTGGTAGTGTGTGCCAACCAAGAATCGGTAATGTATACAGTAAATACACACACGAGTGGTAGTGTGTCCACACCCACCACCACCCAAGAATTGGTAATGTATACAGTAAATACACAACAGAGTGGTAGTGTGTGCCATACCAAGAATTGTAATGATATACAGTAAATACACACACAGAGTGATAGTGTGTGCCACACCAAGAATGGTAATGTATACAGTAAATAAAACACAGAGTGGGTAGTGTTTGCCACACCAAGAATTGGTAATGTATACAGTAAATACACACAACAGAGGTGTAGTAGTGTGTGCCATACCAAGAATTAGTAATGTATACAGTAAATACACACACAGAGTGTAGTGTGTGCCACACCAAGAATTGGTAATGTATACAGTAAATACACACACAGAGTGGTAGTGTGTGCCACACAAGAATTGTAATGTATCAGTAAATACACACACAGAGTGGTTGTGTGTGGCCATACCAAGAAGGTAATGTATCAGTAAATACACACACGAGTGGTAGGTAGTGTGTGCCACACCAAGAATGGTAATGTATACATAAATACACACACAGAGGGTAGTGTGTGCCACACAAGAATTGGTATGTATACAGTAAATACACACACAAGTGGTAGTGTGTGCCATACCAAGAATTGGTAATGTATCAGTAAAACACACACAGAGTGGTAGTGTGTGCCACACCAAGAATTGGTAATGTATACAGTAAATACACACACAGATGTGAGTGTGTGCCACACCAAGAATGGTAATGTATTCAGTAAATACACAGAGTGGTAGTGTGTGCCACACCAAGGATTGGTAATGTATACAGTAAATACACACACAGAGTGGTGGTATGTGTGGCCAACCAAGAATGGTAATGTATACAGTAAATACACACACAGAGTGGTAGTGTGTGACCACCAAGAATTGGTAATGTATACAGTAAATACACACACAGAGTGGTAGGTGTGCCAACCAAGAATTGGTAATGTATACAGTAAATACACACACAGTGTGGTAGTGTGTGCCACACCAAGAAATTAGTAATGTATTCAGTAATACACACACAGAGTGGTAGTGTGGTGCCACACCAGAATTGGTAATGTATACAGTAAATACACACACAGAGTGGTAGTGTGTGCCCACCAAGAATTGGTAATGTATACAGTAAATACACACACAGAGTGGTAGTGTGTGCCACACCAAGAATTGGTAATGTATACAGTAAATACACACACAGAGTGGTAGTGTGTGCCACACCAAGAATTGGTAATGTATACAGTAAATACACACACAGAGTGGTAGTGTGTGCCACACCAAGAATTGGTAATGTATACATTAAATACACACACAAAGTGGTAGTGTGTGCCACACCAAGAATTGGTAATGTATACAGTAAATACACACACAGAGTGCTAGTGTGTGCCACACCAAGAATTGGTAATGTATACAGTAAATACACACACAGAGTGGTAGCGTGTGCCACACCAAGAATTCGTAATGTATACAATAAATACACCCACAGAGTGGTAGCGTGTGCCACACCAAGAATTGGTAATGTATACAGTAAATACACACACAGAGTGGTAGTGTTGCCATAACCAAGAATTGGTAATGTATACAGTAAATACACACACAGAGTGGTAGTGTGTGCCACACCAAGAATTGGTAATGTTACGTAAATACACACACAGAGTTGTGTGTGTCCAACCAAGATTGTATATGTATACAGTAAATACACACACAGAGTGGTAGTGTGTGCCACCCAAGAATTAGTAATGTATCAGTAAATACACACACAGAGTGGTATGTGGTGCCACACCAAGAATTGTAATGTATAAGTAAATCACACAGAGTGGTAGTGTGTGCCAACCAAGAATTGGTAATGTATACAGTAAATACACACACAGAGTGGTAGTGTTGCCACACCAAGAATTGGTAATGTATACTAAATACACACACAGAGTGGTAGTGTGTGCCACACCAGAATGGTAATGTATACAGTAAATACACACACAGATGTAGTGTGTGCCACACCAGAATTGGTATGTATACTTAAATACAATAATACACAGATTGGTAGTGTGTGCCACACCAAGAATTGGTAATGTATACAGTAAATACACACACAGAGTGGTAGCGTGTGCCACACCAGAATTGGTAATGTATACAATAAATACACCCACAGAGTGGTAGCGTGTGCCACAACAAGAATTGGTAATGTATACAGTAAATACACACACAGAGTGGTAGTGTGTGCCACACCAAGAAATGGTAATGTATAAATGCACACACACAGAGTGGTAGTGTCATGTGTCACACCAAGAAAAGGTAATATATAAATGCCCACACAGACTGTTAATCTGTGCCACACAGAGACATGGTAATATATTAATACACACCCAGACTGGTAATATGTGCCACACAGAGACATGGTAATGCATAAATGCACACATACAGAGTGGAAGTGTGTGCCACACTAAGAAAAGGTAATATATAGCTGCCCACACAGACTGTTAATCTGTGCCACACAGAGACATGGTAATATATCAATACACACGCAGACTGGTAATATGTGCCACGCAGAGACATGGTAATATATAAATACACACCCAGACTAGTAATATGTGCCACACAGAGACATGTTACTATATAAATACACACCCAGACTGGAAATATGTGCCACACAGAGACATGGTACTATATAAATACACACTCAGACTGGTAATATGTGCCACACAGAGACATGGTACTGTAATATATAAATGCTCACCCACACTGATAATAAGTGACACAAAGAGAAATTGTAATATATAAATACCCCCACATAGAATGGTTACTTCTGTCACACAAAGAAATGGTAATAAATAAATGACCAAACACTGTTTGGTAAAATATACCACAAAGATAAATGGTAATATTTAAATGTTTACACAGAGACCAGGAAAACATGCCCCGCAGAGAAATTGAAATATATAAATGCACATACACAGACTGTTTATATGTGCCACACTAAGAAATGTTTATACATAAATGCCTATGCTGACTGGTAATATGTGCCACCCTGTGAAATAGTAATAAATAAAAAGCACACACACAGACTGGTAACACAGAAATGTTAAGATATAAAATACATGCAACTAAATAGGGGTGTCCCATCCATGAGGCAAGTTAAAGGAAAACTGTGGTCTCCAAACAAGTTCATTTTAAAAAACCCAAGATATGAAGAAATCACTGATCAGAAAGTTAGGGGGTAGGAGGTTCTGAATCTGTGGCCACAAATACTAGTTCCTTCTTCTAATCTACAGTTGGCACATGCTCAGTGCAGGATAAAGCGGAAGAAACCAGGAAGAGATCAATTTACAGTGACTAAAGGAGGACTTAAGAGAAGTGGGGAGAACTGCACAGCCTAGGGAAGGGAGTGTGTAAGGTGTGTAAATTTAACTTTAATATCACTGAGACGGTCACATCGTTTCAGAGCAGGAAGCAGGAAGTGCAGGGGATCTCTTGATGCTGCTACCATATCACAAAAATGCAAATATCTTCAAAACTATGTAAAAAAAATATCGGGAAAGCAATTTCTGTCAATTTATTTAAAGTCATTTTCAGACAACAGTTATCCTTTAAAAAATAGTTTAGAGGGCTTCCTGCCCCTGCAATGGAAGTCTATGCTTATGCCGCCCCCTCACCCACAAGGAGCAATGGCAATGTGGGCAGCACCAGGGGCATTTTGTTTCAGGTGCCATGCCCCCTTGAAATACCACTGCAAGTAAAGGGTAATTTCTCTTCAAGTATAGTAAAGAAAGAAGTAAAGATCCAAGAAGCTGGCCCAACAGCCCCTGATGGTCAGAAGAGCCTCTAATGAGGAAAACTGAGAATTATATTAGCATTCTCTGTGTGTGGGGACCTTATATTACTATTCTGTGTGGCATACAGTATATATATGTTAACCCCTTCAGTTTACCAGCCAGTTTTAGTAAGCTATTTTCACTTCCACTGTGGTTACATAGGCGTCTGTTAGAGTTTGCCTCAGGTGCCAAAAAGCCTAGAAACATCCCTGATAACAGACAGTCATTGCAACACATCCCTATATACCCTGTATACTTTTTTTTGCTTTCCAGGAATATTGCTGAACATTCATATTCTAAATTTCAATGTGTTACATAGGCTTGTTTGAAAGCTATGAGAGAGCTCTAATTGATAGAGGGAGAAATACAAAACATGGATATTAACAAGAGGATTTAGGTTGATGTGAGACCTTCCCTAGTAAAGTGGTGCTAAAATGGAAGTTATGAAAACATATCCCTTGACATTGTAATGGGCTTGATGCATAAACTATTATTTAACTAAAGTTCTTAACATTAATGTAAACTTCTTCTAAATAATATCTTCTTCAACGTAATTATTTCCAATCTGGCACAGGAGGACACAAGTAGGGTAAGTAGGGTTGGCTCCCATTTGATGTGGGGACACACCAGCAGATATTTCCTGGCTGACTGACCGATAGCACAGTGGATCTTCTGGAAATATTTGATGGTGTTTGGTGGCCGTCCGCGACCAAGCTCGGTCCGATATGGACGAACGGGTGATTGGGTCCGTTGGTAAAATACGCCCGATAGTGCGGTTCCCTATAGGACTGCAAGATCGGTCGCGCGCACTGTTGGCCGCAGCCACTATTAGCGCGACCGACAGTCATTTGTCCCGGCCGAGTGCTCGTTCACAGTGAACACACGGTCAGGACAAATAATAGCCCCGTGTGTACACAGCCTTATATATTGGAGTCCACCGGGAAATCTAGTGGTAAGGGCACACCAACTACTCATGCAAGCTAAGCGTCAGAGTTAGCAATGCATAACTACCATGTACTTTAATGGCAGAAGCAAAGAACTGGACAGGTCATTTTGAACAGTTAGGGCTAAGCCACACTAGCTTGTTTTTCGCGTGTTTGCGCACGCGTTTCATGCTCGCGATTGCGTCCGTTCGTGTTTTGGTAACGCATGCGTTCATCATTTTTGGTGCGTTAACTCAGCGTTTCCATAACGTGAAAAGGCAAAAACGCATGTGCAAAACGCAAACGCACAAGAAAAGTGCACACAATCGCGTGTGATAACGCTCGCGATTTTATGTGCGATTCCTGTGCGTTGCAGTGTGGCCTCAGCCTTTGGCGTTTGAATGAATGAATACATAAATAATAATATCTTTTTTATATTCCTGTATTATTATTTCCCAGATATGCAGCACTCACCTTATTGCTCATCGTCTCCATGTTTTCTCTGCACCCTTCATTGCCTCTCCCCCTGGCCCAGTCCGACCCTGCACTCTCTCCAGTCACGTATGGCTAAAGGTGGCAAAGCCTATTTGTATTACTTTTCTATTTAGCATGCAGTGCAATCCTTCGTTTAGCGGACTGTCTGCTCTGTTCAGATTGCGAGGAGACTTCACACTGTCTACCAGCATAACTGCTCAGTTTCATCAGGATTTTCACGTCTACCTTTTATTGGAAGAAACAGATTTAAAGCCTTGTGCAGACAGAAATACAGTCCTCATTTTTACCTGATATATCTCTTTACACATATATCAAGCTCTCTTTAACAGCGCCACAGCAGAGCATTGGCTGATTCTGGGAAGCATCCTGAAATGAAATTGCAGTGTCATATATACATGTCTGAGATAAACATACTCATTGCCAGTTTCATACAATCATGATAAACCACCGATGCATTGTTTTAACTGTGAATTGTAGGATTGTATTTTTAAAAAAAGGACAAATAAAGCTTTAGGCAGAGCTGCAGCAATATATTTCTTTTTTAAAGTGACGGTAAGCAGACAATGTAGGCTGCAATCTCTTGTAAGTGTACAATGTAAAAGCTCTTTCTCGAACATCTAATGCCAGACAGATCTACAGATTTCTAGCCCAAGAAAAGATCTACCAACCGGTGTATCCTAGTCTGTTGGTAGGAAATCAAGTGACACATCTAATATTTTTGCCCAACCAATCCTGCTTCCTGTTAAGCTGGGTACACACCATACAATAATTCGGGCCAACCCACTGACATTTCAGTGTTTCGGTCGGGCCAATTTATTGTATAGCGGCTCCGACCAATCTCCGACTGTTCCTTTGTCCGAATCAGACGAAAACATGACTGGACGGTTCGGAAAACCATGACCGATTGTGCAGTCCTCTATAGACCGCACGATTGGTCGCGGTAACTGTCAGACGCGGCTGCTTTTGCCGTGACTGACAGTCCTTGAAATGTGTGTACCTAGCTTTAAGGACCATGCGATTGGCTGTAATTAACTTTTATGTCCATTCTGGCTTTTTAAATAAATTTACCTTGTATTACTTTTGTGACTGATTTAAAAGAAAATATTAAAGGTAACTTTTAAAATTTGATTTACCTTTCCAAGATTAAATGTAAATGTTATAGCAATTGCCCACCCCAAACTAATTCCCCCTGACTCAAAGGTCAAAAACTACAGATTAATATGATAATAAATTCCTAATTTTTCAATTCACTTTCTCCAGTCTCTTCCCCTCCCTGAATTTTCAGGATTATTTACAAGGCAACCTAGACACCTGCCTAAGGAAATTTAAGGAGGCCCAGACACATAAGAATAAAAATCTATTGTGGTCCATAAAATATAGTAAATGCCCAGCCCTGCCTAGAGTCTTGTTTGATCTTAATCCTTTTACTTTAACACGGAAGGCTAATGGGGAGACATATTTAGATCTAGTTTTCATCAGACTTTAGCTCTTCTTTAATGTGACTGTTCTTTTTCCTTTAATGCACTAACCATGTACAGTGTTAGACATCCTGCATGATCAGAACCTGTATTACATTACAGTATGTTCTTCCACTGTATATGAAACACTTCTGAAAATGGTATGGTACTGAAAACACTAGACAGATAACTGGGTCTTGACATGATTATACTGTGCGCTACCTGTAATTTCCTGTGAATGCTTTAAAAATGAGTTTAGAGAATTACTTACATATATGTATGGCAAATGTTATGATCTTAGTACCACCAAGCTTCATTGTAATTTTTTACAGTATGGAATATAGATCGGATATGTATGGCCACGTTTTTAGAAGGCAGTTTGTATAAATTAAACCATCAAGTTCAGTTTTGCTAGCGATTTTGTGGATTTAGGCAAAATAAATTTTGTTTATAGGAGGCATTACATTATTGTATTTTATTAAATTAGGGGGGAGAATCAATATGGGCCATTTCCGTCTAAAACCCACGTTAACATGAAGAAATTTAGACGGATTTTAGAGCACAGCGCCATTTCTTAATGTTTTTGGAAATAGCACCGTGCTATAGATCCAAAACCCCTACCGTTAAGTTTTGCGCTACATAGTAGCGCGACACTTAACGGTAGTGTGTGGGAGGCGTTAAACTGCAGGCCGATCCTGCAATGCAATAACTGACGTAATCTCGTTTACGTCAGTTATTGTATCGCGGGATCTGGCTAAGGTAAGTAACGCGGCGTCCAGAATTGGATCTCCCTGTAAGAATGAAACCTTTATTGGTACAGCACCTGGACAGTGGTATGGGTAGATACCAATGGTTGGACATAAATTTGCTATGAATTTTCACTACCAATTCTGCCCATGAAAAATGTTTTCTCCGCAAAACCAACTTTAGGCTAAAATCTCGTTTACAATACCTGACATAAACGAGATTACCTCAGGTATTACATCACGGGATCAGGCTAAGGTAAGAGCGTGGGTTTAACGGCTCCCACAACCTAGCGTTAAGTTTTGCGCAAGTAGCGCAAAACTTAACGCTTCGGGTTTTGGATCTATAGCACGGCGCTATTTCCAAAAACATTTTGAAATGGCGCTGTGCTCGAAAATCCGTCTAAAACCCACGTTAACCCGAAATTTCTTCGGGTTAACGTGGGTTTTAGATGGAAAAGGCCTATATTGAATCTCCCCCATAGTGTGCAAATAAATAATCCTCTGTATTTCCACAAAAAACAATATTCTTCTGAGTCTTCTGGAGAGATAACAATATGTCTAAAGGTTCGTACACACGTGCGATCGTGCCTGCCGACCCACGATGTGTACGAACGTCCATTTCGGCCAATAATTGGCCTGTGTATGGGCACTTTATCGCTCGTTCGGAGATCCGCCCGGCTGATCGGCCAACAGCCCCCGAACGAATAGCCGTTTCAGCCGATAAGGTGCTCGTACACGGGCCGATTCATACACATCGTGCGCCACGGGTCAGCTCACGTGTGTACGAACCTTAAGTGCCACTTGCTAAACAATTATTCAAAGTTGGAGAGATAGGAGGGTACAAATGGAATACCATTAAATGGACTCAGCATTTGTGCCTATTGTACATTTGCTTAATGAACAGGACAGTATTATCATTTTTATCTGAAATCAAAATAATACTTTTCAGAAAGGAAAAGACTGCCCTGTTCTTACCTGAATCTTCAATACTGCCTGGAATCTGGAGTTTAAAACTTCAGTTAAGTTGAACTAAAATAGAAAAATTCCTCTTTTTGATTGGTTCATTATGTCAGCCCCAGCTATAGGTTAAATCTCTTCTTTCTTCCCATATCATGTTTCGTATTGCAGTACAATCTAGTGTTATCAGGACCTAATGGGACAGAATCAAAGAGAACATTTGAAATAAATCAGTTATATGAGGTCTGCTTCTAAAAGGGAAGTCTAACTTATTTATTTCCAAGGGGCTCCTGTATTCCACCAAAAGCCTCCCACAGGCTGCAAATTCTAACCTGGTTACTGTACTTTGCTGACATAGAGCTTTGAAGTTTCAGACAATGTGGCTGTTCTAGGTTAAAGTTTGCAGTTTTTTGGGTACAGCCCCTCATTCTCGATTTCTTCTGATGCTGCCCTCATTAAGAAAAAGAGAAACTAGTGGGTGGCAGAAAAGGGAAAAGTCATTTCAGTCTTGATACATTTCCGTAAAAGTTTAGCTTTGTACAGAGCAGTGTTCAGTTGGAATAAGAGTCTATCCTACTTTCATTTTTCATAAATTCTAATGAATCCCTTGTAATAATTCTTTTGTGGTGGTTATGTAATACTCTATCGGACAATGCTTCTGCCTTTTGTACAAATAAACAGTTTTCTTTTAATACATAAACATGCAATTACTGTATACGTATAGATAAATGATTTGGACCTGAAAATAAAATAGTTTTATGTCTTAAAGTGCCTATCCACATTCCACAAGAGTTTTGCCTTTCCTCCAAGTTTAACATGTTAATAAACATATGATTTAAAAGTTAAAATGGAATGTGTAAGATAAAACTAAAACAAAGTGTGTTCAGTGCATAGATTTTAAAAAAATCAACCTAAAGGGCAATTATAATTACCTTTCTCGCTCCCCTCCTCCACAGTACATGAGAAGTACCCATGTTGAAGACCTAAACCGCTAAGTCCTCATTTCAGTCTTTATCTCCTCATATGCTAACCAAAACTTTCCATCATCAAATAAAGGGAAAATATAGTGCGTAAAAAGTTTTTTCAAAAACAGTGCCTGAGGCACGGAGGTAGGATTGGTGCTTTTTACCTCCCAATATCCTTTCTATGAGGAGCAGCAGGACAAATAAAACTGCTTCTGCCAGTCTTCCTGAATGCTTCAGCACTATCGAAGGCTAAGATCCGCCCTTTTCTCTCTCTCTCCACTACTAAAATGCTCATCCATGCCCTTATAATCTCCCGTCTTTACTACTGTAACATTCTACTACTTGGACTCCCGGCCTCTCATCTCTCTCCTCTCCAGTCTATCTTAAACTCGGCAGCTTGGATCATCTTGCTCTTCTCCAAAAGAGAACCCGCAACTGATACTTCAGTCCATAGGGTGGCTTCCCATCAAACAAAGAATAATATTCAATACCCTACTTTTAACCTTTAAATCCCTGCACTCTACTGCACCTCGCTACTTATCTTCTCTCTTGGTCCCTTATGCTCCAGGCTGTGCCCTCCATTCCTCGCAAGGAAATCTTCTCCACAGACCCCCAACTAACACTGCTGCCTCCCGCCTTAAACCATTCTCTCTTGCTGCTCCCTACATCCATTAATACTTTCAAATCTAGACTGTTATCCTACCTTTCTGAGCATCAGCAGAACAAATGATTGTTAGCCCTTTTAAGCACTTTGTACCCCCCCACACTTTTATCTGTATGTTGTCCCTCCTACTTAGATTGTAAGCTCTTTGGGGCAGGGATCTCATTCCTAATGTGTCAAGGCTTGTTGCACTTGTATCAATTTATACATAATATATATGCTTTCTTAACTGATGTATGAAATTGCATTTCATTTAATTTTTATCTACCTGTATAATTGCTTGCACTTATACCCTTGTTTGTATACTCTGTATTTTATAAAGTACAGCGCTGTGTACCCAAGTGGCGCTTTATAAATAAAATTATACATACATACTATCTTTAGTATAGAATGGCCCAGGGCCATAACCTGGCAGATGAAAACTGTATGCACTGAAGCTCCTCAACAAAACAATTTTGGGAGGTGAGAATAATCAATCCTACCTCCCTGTCCCAGGTACTTTTCATTTTTAAAAAGTTAATTTTAACAGTATAGTTGTCCTTTAAGTCTAGTTCTCACAGCTGTTCGTGATCTGGCCAGAGGGAAGACACACTTCTTACAGATCACAGCGTTCCATTTTACTTATAACTGACAGTCCGTGGGGCATTGGTAGACCAGATCGGTGAAGAAAAGTATTTCAGAAGATTCAGACATTACCCTGAGTTGACTAATTTAAAGTTAATTAAAGTTCTATTAGTATAATTCTCCTTTAAGTTCACCATCAACTTTAAATTAATACCACTGTTGGTCCTCAGGGTTATTGAGAGATCTGGTTTTGGTCCAGTAGTCCAGGAACAAACGTAATACTTATTTTATCTCTATTCCCTACTTATAGTGCACTTTATTCATTGTGCTACAGTTACGGATTGTAGAAATCTAATTAAAAATACATGCGAAATACATTGTGAACTACATTTTATGAATTTTGCTGATGTGCTGCAGAAGATGCATTAATGCATGTGTGGGGTATATGTGCCAGTTGAAGTTGAAGAAGTTGAAGTTGATGGCAGATTTAAAAGAATTGCAAAGGCGCAAGTGACACGGATGATCTTACACACAAGTAACAAGACAAGACTGGATCTGCGGTGAAAACCCTGGAGTTTCTTCCCTCTTCCCTTCAGGTAAGAAGTTATTAAATAATTCCCAACAGGGAAAATATGTGTGCTGTTTGTTTTACTGAAAATGTATTTAGTATCTTGCACGAAAAAACTCACACCTTCCTGTGGATATATCACACTAATGCCTGTAAAGTAAAGCTTAATAGCTCAGCTAATGGTAGCATTTAGAAGAGTATTGCAGACCGAATGTGGTAGAAGACCTATAGAGAAGATATACCTTTATTTCTAGGCTCCAATAATGCATCCTATCAATGAGTATTCTACATTCTACTCCTTTGAAGATTGTAATGTTAACATATTGGCAAAGGAACATAACCGGTTCAAGAGAGGTGTCAAGGAGGCCATTTATGTGAAAATAAAGAAACCAAGCCTGAATAGAGGTGGGGGTTGATACCAACTGTCTGCCATGTACAATGCTATTTTGACACCTTACCTGGGGCAGTTCCTATAACACCTCTTAGCCACAATGCAATCACGCCTTGCATTCAGGAGATTTCTAATACCTGGATGTGATATGCTAATTGGGACTTTCCAGGGTATTTATTGCCAACAAATTTTTTACAAGTCATTCTGAATTGAGAAATCCAGTCGGGTGACTAGTTAAATGTCTTCAAGAACTAAACTTAAAGTCCAGTTGATCTAACTGAATAAAACAGATATACCATGACCTGGATGAATGAGAACCTTCATAAGCAGTATTCTACAGGGTTTTCACATGCTATATGTTTATGTTTGGCATTATATTTGTGATCTTTGAAAGAATATAGGGCCATATTAAAAACCTACAGTGTTGCAAACTTGCGGTACTGTGTTTTTTTTATGTACAATTTCGGCCATAAATGTACATTACAAATGTTTGGTGGTAGAATACCATGTGGTAGTAAAATACCACAATGGTATTCAATGGGCTTTTCTTAATCTACAATCGCAATTATAAATTTATGATCGCAATGACAGGTAAAGATGCAGTATTGCAAAAAAACTATACCATGTCTTTATAAATATGGCTCATAGAGCCAAAATTAACAATATTTCCATAAGTAACAATAATCTGCAGGAATTTAGGTGGCCATTTTGGCACTGGAAGGAAACTGGAAAAGCTGAAGGTGTAGTTGACTTCAGATTCAAAGTAGTAAAGGAATGAAAGAGAATTTGTGCCTGAAAGGATGAAATCTGCTTAAATTTCATTTACTTATTAATGTGACTAGTTGCCCTATGTTTAGAACATGTTATAAACAAAGAAATTGTTTAAACAAAACAGAACTTTGAAATACATGCTATATTTCGGTTAGAATGTTTTGTCCTGTCTTGTCATGTAAAAAGCTGAACTAAGCTGAGATTGGAACAGTGCAGGATTGGTATAGTATAGTATTTGAGGTTGAATAAAGACATACGTCCATCCAGTCCAACCCATCTAGCAATATCCTCATTTCCTGCCTAACTGTTGATCCAGAGGAAGGCAAAAAAAACCACCAAATTTATGAAGGGGGAAAAAATTCCTTCCTGACTCCAAGTGGCAATCAGAAATTTCCCTGGATCAACTCTACTTAATGTATCAATACCAGTAACTTGCAACATTCCTTGTTTGCAGAAACTCATCCAGCCTTTTTTTTTAAAACTGACCTATGAACCTGCCATAACAACTTCCACTGGAAGATAGTTCCATAGCTTTACCGATCTCACAGTGAAAACCCTTTCTGAACTTGAAACCTAAACCTTTTTTCCTTTTTTCTTCAAGTCTTAAGGGATGGCCTTGTGTCCTCTGACATGCTCTATTAGTGAACAATGCCCCAGATAGTTTATTGTATGGCCTGTTAATGTATTTATACACAGTAATCATATCCCCATGCAAGCACCATTTCTCCAGTGTACATAATTGTATCTTTTCCAGTCTCTCTTCATATTCAAGCTCCCCCAATCCCCTTATTAAATTTAATTGCCCTTCCCTGAACCCTTTCCATTTCAAAGATGTCCTTTTTGTACACAGGATTCCAAAATTGCACTGCATATTCCAAATGAGGCCTTACCAATGCTTTGTAAAGAGGGAGAATAACATTTTCCTCCCTTGAATCCATACCTCTCTTTATACAAGACAATGCCATTCTGGCTCTGGCTGTTGCCGCCTGGCACTGCTTGCTTCCTTTAAGTTTGTTATCCACCAAAACTGCAAGATCCCTTTCCAACAGGGATTCACTTAACACAGAGCCATTTATAGTATAGTAAGTAGCACAAGGATTTTTAAGTCCAAAATGCATCACCTTTCATTTATTAACATTGAATCTCATCTGCTACTTAGCAGCCCAATGTGACAATCTATCTAGATCCCCTTGCAACGATTGCACATCCTCTGAAGTTTTTAATGGTCGACAAAGTTTTGTGTCATCAGCAAACACAGAAACCTTGCTGACAATAGCCACTTCCAAATCATTAATAAACAGATTAAATAGAAGCGGCCCAAACACAGAACCCTGTGGCACCCCACTTAGCACTTTAGTCCATAATGATGAAGCCCCATTTACAACTACTCTCTGCATCCTATTCATTAACCAATGTTCTATCCATGTACAAATGTGCCTCCCAACAGACCTTATTGGATTGCATTAAACCTATGGTTGAATTGATTGCTGCAGATTATTGTGGACCCCTCTGCCATGCTTACGCTGCAAATTTCCTAGCGTATTCTTTTTAAAGGCCCAGAATGTCTGAGCCCATTTAGGTTTTATGAAGCCAGATGGCAACCTTCTGCACATACAATAAACTGCCCAGAAAAATGGACTGTTCTCTTGTTCCCCGGGTCAATGAAACGTGGTTCACAATCATTCATCTAAATCTGGCAATTTCCAACTGAGGTTTATGATATAAAATGAAGAATAACTATATTGTTAGTAATAAAACTAAAACCTAATTAAATTACCAATAACAAATGACAGATGCTGACATTAATCCGATTGTGGAACCCTATAGTGTCAGGCATCCTTAACCCCTACAAATGATGAAACTATCAAGACCTATCACTTCCATCCTTGCTCTCTGGTCAGTAAATTCAGGTGTATTAAAACATTCAACTTGGGCCTAAATAAGTGATACACTAGTTGTGTTAAATAATTCATAGTATAAATGTTACCTTGCTGGTACTATTCAGAAATAAAAGGGAACATTCACCCTTGCACAAAATAAGCATTGTAAGTCAGATGAAAGGTTTAAAGAATGGTTCTTGTCTAAATGCGTTCTGTGCTTTGGTTACTGAGATATCCTTTGAAGGGTAACTTTGGAATTTATACAAGTTACTGTAAATTAATGCATGCCGACTTAATAAGTCCTTGATTACTTTCTAAATGCAGCCTGTCAGAAGTTTTGTAGTTATTATTTCATGAACCTTGATATTGGTCTGCATTATTTGCATGGTCACAATTTAAACTATTCAGTGGGCATCCATTACAACACTTCCGAGTTGACAGGTGCAGACCTGACCTGATGGGTCTTTCCTGGCTCTAGGAAATGGCTGGGAATCGGGCTGGGTTTGGCAGTATGGGGTGTAGCTGGGTGTAGCTTCAATAGCTCCTGCATACACCTCAGACTTTCCCAATGTTGGGAGGTATTACATACATAAGAACAATACCAATGCTGTTACTTTATAAATAAGTCCCTAAATTTATATCCGTAAAGTAAAGAAAATTTAAGTGGATAAGGAGCATTTGAGTGCAATTACTGCAATTAAATTTAAGTGGATAAGGAGCATTTGAGTGCAATTTAAGTGGATAAGGAGCATTTGAGTGCAATATTGCAACAAAGATGCCCTAACACTTGCTGACATTTGATCCTGTGAGAACATCTTTTTTATCATCAAATAATGACAAAAACAGAGCACTGCTTTATCCACTACCTGTGTATAGAACCCACTTGTTAGGGGAGGAGCGTATGGGTAAAAACAGAATCTATGTCACAAAAAAAGGGAAAATAACCCATCTATAGATCGCTCACTCACACAGGTAGTAAAGTACATCAAATAACCTTTATTACTCCATAATACACAGAAGGGTTGTTAAGTATACACAGTGAGATAAAATCAATTAAAATACAACAATTTAACCTCCCCAGCAAATCCCTATCCTCACAATGCTATCACTAGAGCTCAAGTGAGTGTAAAGTGCATAAAAACAAACTCCTATACTTAGATGGCACAGGTAACCCCAGTAAGTCTCAGTCAGGTTCCTCAACAGTCAGCCAAATGTCATCAAAATGAAGCGCTAGCATGTGCAGAGGACTCTGTAGAAGCTTATCCAGCGAAACGCGTCCGGTCGTTTGCCCCCCATTTTGATGACCTCACTTGAGCTGTAGTGATAGCATTGTGAGGATAGGGATTTGCCGGGGAGGTAACATTGTTGTATTTTAATTGATATTATCTCACTGTGCGTACTTAACAACCCTTCTGTGTATTATGGAGTAATAGAGGTTATTTTATGTACTTTAGTACTTGTGTGAGTGAGCGATCTATAGATGGGTTCTTTTTCCTTTTTTTGTAATAACATCCCCTTTTTTCCTGTGATTGTCCAATATTGCTGCATCTAAATATCAAGTCACAGGGACTTTCATTATTTAAAATATACTGGGACAGATTTACAGGGATGTGGTGCACTGTTTTATGGAGTAAAAGTCCCACTAACCAATTTAATATCAGTTGCACGGGTATTGCTCAAGACACCTGTGGAGCCAGCACAAGCAATTCAGTTAGGGGTTTGCGATGGATTAGCACGATTAGCTATTAACTGGCATTAAAGTGTTGCTATTAAAAAAAACAACACTGGGTAAATCTCCCCCACTATATTCTTAAATGTAGAGCTATGTTCATTTGATGCAAAACCAGAGGGTAAATATGAATTTACATTCCATACATATTTTTATCAGCTATAACATCAGAAGTAGTTGGTTGTAAAAATATGTTACAGTTTGTCCTCTATCTTATACCCCATCTTATTTATGGACCGGGGACCACTGTGTTTGCTTCCATAGAATCAATACCAGAGTGCAACACATTGACACCATCTAGTGGCCATAGGTAGGTAGTGTTGTTCTATTGCTGTTTTTATTTTATTTATTAAATGTTTCATTCATGAAATACCTTTATTCACTTAATATTAAAGTCTTAATTTCTTCATGGTGGCAGTGCTATGCAAGGCTGAGGCCACACTGTACCACACTCGTGCGTGCACGTGAATGCTTGTGTTCCTAGCGAGCGAGAGCACGTTGGCGTGCGATCGGCCGGTGATTCAGTGTGGCCTAACCCTTAAAGGATAAATAAAATGTTATTTAAATAACATTGCATAGAAATGATGCAAAAACCAACAGGGGCTTATTTAATAAGAGGTGCAACAAATTGCCCATGCTGTTGATTCAACCAATCATATGTAGTTTTCTAACTGCAGTAGACCAGTAAATGATAACATCTGACTGGTTGCTGCAAATTAATACCACTGGCAAATTATGTACCTCTTATTATATTTTTTTTTTGCGGTCATTGTGTCATTTTCTTACTAACCCAGGCACCAGAATGGTAATTTTATATCAAATAAATAGTTAATAATGTCAACAAGTTGCTTTTTAACTTATTTATATTCCTAAGAAGAAATCTCCAGCCTCATCTCCAACCATCTCCATAGTAACTCCGAGCCGGGAAAATATTACAAGCAAGTCCATTTAAAATCCCCCTTTTGCCAGGTGAGCAGATGCATGAAGCCCGTGTTCTAGTCTTTGAAGAATTTCCTGGTAAAGAAATGAATTCAGACCCCAACGGAGCCTAGTAATCCTGTCTGAATTACATGATATAAAATGGAATGTATTTGAATGAAATTATGTTTAATTTATTGTGTTAGGGGCAGTTTTTGTCTACCCAGACTGTATACAGGAATGGAAATTTACATGCAATAAAAAAACATTCCCTAACTAATTCTCTAGGTTTTCTAGACAAGCTCGTTTCTGCTGCAGCAACAACTGCAAGGTCACAACAAATATATTAATTAGTCTCAGGAGGTAAACACTACATTCATTAGCTTTCAGTTTCTTTAAATTAGACCTTGTGTAACAGAACCTGCAATCAACAAAACCCATTATCATTTCTTCTTGACTTCTTTGTTGTTTTGTAACTCAGGCAGATTTTCCGATAACCAAACCATAAAGCCTTAAGCTTACACTAACATCATGTAATGTCATCCATGAGCCCCTAAACTGTGTTTATCTTTACAATGTATATGACTGCCCTTTACTCTACTACTCATGGGTAGGATGGACAAAAGAGAGAAATAGGGAGTCGAGAAAGATTTTTTTCCCCATGGCCACTAAGGTAGACACTGTGGGAAAGGTAAAAGAATTGGACATGATTGAGACAGTAGACTCAGTAATCAACCTTGATACCAGTGGAACTATGTGTGTATTTATATATTGGAATTGTCAGAAATATAACTTTGTCATTGCTTCTGCTCAAAGTGTCACATATTTTACAGAGTGCTAAAGGTTCAGGTTTTTGAGGCAATATGAATTGTGCCCTAGACTTTTGGAGCAGTCTCTACTTCACACTGTTGTTTAATGAAAGTTACATGTATCTTCTCACAAACTATCGTGTGTAGAACTTTTGGGTGCATTTAATTTTGCATTTTATAGGGCTGCTTTTAGAGATGGCCGAAGTCACTGGAATCCTTTCTGCAGATTCATGGATTTTCGAAAATGTGCAAACGGACCTGTCAAAGTCAACGGGAGTTTAAAAATCAGAATGTTCTTCCTAAAATTGGGAACACATGTCAATGGCCAAAATCTTTAAAAAAAAAAAAGAAATTGGCATTTGGTGTAGTATTTTCAAAAATAGTTCCACAGTTCGGAAAAACCTGAAAAAGCCAGAAACCCACAAAATTAGAATTTGGGTGGATCTGTGAAATCCGATTCGAAACCGTGTTCGCGTCTATCTCTAGTTGTGTAACTTTTGCTGCCTTTATTTAAAGGGCTTGTCTACCCCCACAATCCCCCCTTGAAAAAAAAAAACAAGCAAGAACAACAAAAAAACAACTATTTTTCACAATACTCACCCAGCTCTCCAGCCATTCTCCAGTGAATATCCCCTGATATTCACTGATAAGTCTGCCACCCACTTCTTATGGTCACCACTATACCATGTGCAAGCCATCGGTCACAAGCATGAAAGTGACATAATGGTCGGTGTTTCATGACAGCTACACAAATCGGCTCATTTAAGGCTGTACAAAATTGTGAAATGCTCATAAAGCCAAGAAACAAGATGGACACAAAGAGAGAATGGACCATCAGACTTAATGTTGATATTTCCTTCCAGCTGCGTACTGATATATTTTTTTCCCAACACCTTTATGTGGCCTAATCTTACAATGTACTTTTACCTAAAATACACCATTTGCATACCTCTTGTTTGCATACTCTCATGGTTATTCAATAAAAGTTCTTATCGTTTAAAATTGTGCTAACTTTGCCCCAACCAATCAGATGTTAGCTTTCAAATGTTAAATCAGATCTGATTGGTTGGGGCAAAATTAGCTCAATTTTAAACGATAAGGACTTTTATTGAATAACCCTGTCTGTGTTTTATAATGTACAGTGCTGTGTACCCAAGTGGCACTTTATAAATACAATTATACATTTGGCAGATTTGCCGAAAAGGGGCTATCACAAATATCTGTGTTATATTGGTGCTAGCCCATTTACAAAGTGTTATCACCATTTTAAGAAGGAAGCGTGCAAACATTACTGCATGCAATTTGATAAATCTACTCACACAGCCTTGCAAGCAATTCAATATTCCATTTGCAATCTTTTAGCTTTTTTAATTCCAGCTATTTGCTGGGGTTTAAGTCACGAAAAAGTAAAACCCAAATTGGAAATAAATCATCTGACAGTCTATGTTTATGGTACACATGATCATGCTGGATATTTGCACTGAAATCAAGTAATGTTCTACCTTGTTAGTAATTCAAAGCCCAAAATTATAATTGCCTGTGGGACCTGTGTTCCCTTAAAATAACTCCAGAATCAGGCTTCTATCTGCAGTCTATCCAAAGTTACAGCAGTATAAATGGTGGGGGTTTTCCAGCTAGCATTGTGAGCTGTGACATCACAATCTATTGGCGTCTGCATGCCCACTGCTGGGACAGAGCATTATTACCCCCCCCCCCCAAAAAAAAAAAAGTTTTCTCTTCCTAAGGTATCCATAGGTAGAGGAATGGACAGAGAATGGTTGCAGGTCTGTAACTAGCCAGAGAAAGGGTTAGTGTAAGTGTAATTTTACAAACCTATAACTTAAGATCCAGAGAATCTAGTCACAGCATCATAGGCTTGTTTGTAAGGTTCTAGAGCTCTTTTCAATAAAGGGTACTTGGATGAAAGCCACAGTTACATTTTAACCATAATTTTCCATAGTAGAGAAATGGATAGGTCCACTCCTCAAACAAACTTTTTATATTAGGCTAATTGCCCCCCAAAAACTCCACCTCACGAGGTTCTTAGTGTTTAAAGGTACAATTGGACTAATCCTAAAAGTATGTTTGGTGGGTGGACACACCCTTTAACAAATTCAATACCCTATTTCCTCAGCATTGTCTAATTATCAAGTGATTACCCTGCTAGCTATCTGTTATATTAATGGATTTATGAGCCCAAAATTAAAACAAAAATGCTGCATTTATTTCTTTAAATATAATTTGCCTTTTTTTAATTTAAAAAACACTTCTTTTTTTTGTAAGCCACTAGACAAGTTTTTGTGTTTGCGCTAGTTCGGCTGCCACTATGAAAAGATATTGATAGAATAACTCATTTCTGAGTAACACCCCTGGGACAGAATTATTTAGCATTCACTATAAATTCTATGTAATATGTTGATGCTGCTTAAACGTTAGTAACACTATTGGAGAAGTGGAGATAAATGAATGAGAGGCTGCAAACAGCTCGATTAGGTTATTAACTGTAGAAAATGCATTGGCACAAGAGTGAAGGTCCCACACAGTAAATAGATAGGCCCCTTTTTATTTTTGACTTCACCTTATTATTGTGTTAATGTTTAGATTGCATTCCCATGTTTTTTCCCTTTAGAACAAAACCATGCCTTGTAAATGAGCTTAACACACAATATAAAGTGATTGAAATATTACATTTTTCAAGAACACATTTTCCTAAATATGGCAGCCACTATTAATATTCGCTGGCTTAGCTGTTTAGCTCCTCATAGAACACTTCAATTAATTGCCAAGCTAAACAAGCCATAAGAATTATCCTCCGATGGAAACTTGTCTGAGGACTGGAACCTGCAATGTAACGTAAAGCTTTTTATTTTCATTGATCTGGCTTTATAGAATGATTAAATTTGTATGGGAGAGAACCAATTAGTTTTGTTTTACACTTTATTGAATGCACTTTATGGTCAGACAAATTAACTTGCAGCAGTTAGCGTGATTTATGGAGCACAATATCTTTTTATAGCCTGCACTTGCAGGCACAAGAGTTGGAAGGGGTAACTGGTTTTTGTAGCTCATTCTTATTTTGAACAAAGCGAAAACACCTTGGCAATATAGCTCATGTTTCTTCTCACAACATATAATATAGTTTCTAAGACTTATGAGTAGGATGGGGCTCACAGATTTGCCATGAAAACCATAAAACTAAAAGTGTATCCCTATATACAGGAGTGTAAAGGATGTAGCTGTAAGTCTTATATGACATTTTATTGCATTGATCGCCTTTTGTCTGGTCACCACCATGTTGCCATTCTTGACATTAGAGGAAGATTAACAATAGGGGATGATAAAAGTGGAGTTTGTCGTTAAGAGTTAATGTGCATTAAGATCTTTTTCCCTTTTCAGATACTACAATAGATATTAATTGTAGTGAATGGTGATCCATGAAATCTTAGACCTGGTGCACATGGAACATTATTTCATGCCCAACCAATCTCCATTGAAATTATAGGGCTGGATGTACTGACCATTCCCAGCATCAGTTATTTGACAATGATCAGATATGCTGATCTGATCTATGCAAAATTGGACAAGCCAGGTCAAATATTGACTGGTTTTCCATTACTCCCAGTTGATAAATTACCATTATATTAATCAGAAAGTTTGTGTTTGCTAGATATTACACCTAGAGTTTAGTCCAGGATTCAATAGTTAAATATCGTAATAGAAATATCTGGAAATTCAACTGGGTTCAAATGAGATTTTAGGAATTTCTGAACAAAGTTACAATGTGTAAGTTTCAATTCTCACTACTTACACATCAACGTTTAAAGACATGAAAGTGTGTAGAACGGCAGGTAACTCTGCACTCTTGGTTTCACATTTTTGGGCAAAAGCCCTTGACTGACGCAAGAATGAAATTAATGACAGGTTTTTAGCAAATACTCCAATATTCCTACATGTTATGGTTAAAAAATAATAATAATAATAATATCAATAATATTAGTTAACATTATATTAATGTACAGAACCACCCATATCATGTATAACCTGTTTTTCTTATTAAAGGCCTGCTATGTAATAGGGAGTAAACTAAATTCCTAGTAATGTTCAGGAATCTGGGAGAAATCAGGTCCATAGCAAATAAGTTAAATATCCATCAAAGCAATCTATGCAATAAGCTTTAATGTGATAGGCTATCAAACTACTATGCACCAGTCCATCACCTGGTATGAGTGACCACTCCCGTTAGTCTTTGGCAAGATTTAAACTCACTTCTGCACTGAAAAAGGAGCCTCAGTTGGCAAGTTATTGTGTTGCTATAGTTTTTCAGCCATGAGAAAATCCGACTAAGCATTTTTGGCTACTTTCTCATGAAGATTAAGTGCTGGACAAAGTGGAATTAATCAGAGTAATAACCATTTACAGTAGCAGGGTAGGGAAATTTATAGCTTTCCCAAACAATTGCTGTTTTTATCTCTACAGAAAGAAGCTCCTTTACAATCATTCTCAACACCTTATAAAGAAAGAAACACAAAAGGAAAAATGAATCTATGCCACCTGCAAAAAAACTTTTATGTAACACTGAATGGATGCGAGCCTAGAAAGGCCACTATCCAAGCCTTTCAGTTTATTTAAGGCCATTTTGTTGGGTAAAATGAAGCCTTTAAATTGTGCAGAGATGCTGAGAACTAGTCACGTTTTCCATGATTTTCATAAATTAATTTTCTCTTTGTTCTTGTCTGTCTAGTAGTCAATCATATGAGTCAGTGATAACAAACAAGTCTTATTAATTAGAAATAAAGATTCTATTCGAGACAGAGAAAAGAATATCCATATCCATCAATCACAGAAGATGCATGGCCAAACAATGTCTCTCGATGGTATGAACCACCCAGACAACAGAGGCTGAGCAGTGCGTGTAAGTTATTATTAGTCAGTGACTTTATAGGTAGAGATGGGCAAAAACAACTTGGGTTCATTTCACTGTCCATTTCACAATATTATGCAGATGAAAGTTCTTTGGTGAATATATTAAAATGAATAACAGATGAATATAACATTTTAAGGCTCACTCGAGTTTGTTTCACCAGGGATTTCTTAAAATTAGGACACCAATCCCCATACCTTGTAATGGAATGGGATGCAATGGGATCTACTGTTACACATGCATTCGTTATCGTATGTTTATGGGCTCCTTCATGGTTTCTGCAGTTCCAACTGGCTGTGGTCCAACTGGCTGTGGTTCTTACAAAGCACGTCATGTGACTGTCACACACTTTTATCCTGACTGTCTGAGTGTAATTCTACAAGCCTATAACTTTAGAACCAGAGAAGCTAGAGACATCATCCTAGGCTTGTTTAAGATAGGACAATTTAAATGCTCTATTGTCCACTATACATTAGCATATACATTAGGAATGAAGTTAGGGAAGTTACCCAAACTCAAGCTCCTCTGCTGTTCTGAAAGTTCCATTACAGTTTGTACTGTATGTGCATGACATACTCGTTAGAAGTAGAATCATGTTATGATTGCATAAAAGGTAACATTGTCAATAGGTTAATATATGGTGAACTTGTTACAATGTATATATCCTTATCAATTTTCAGTCCCTTAGGGAGCCCGACTATTTGGGTGTACCATATCGAATGGACTCAACTGGATTTTTAAGAGACCCAAATTGAACTTTTGGCTCTGGAGGTGAATAGTATTCTTTACCAGTCAATGATGTGGACACCCTTCAGTGTTCTACACTGGGTTACAATGGGCTGGTGATGGATGGGATGTTTTTTGATATTTTTTGTTCAAAATGTACCACAAATGTCTTGAACATGTGTGCAATAAACATCTAGCAACTGAATTGAGGGAAGTCCTTGGGAGGTACCTCATCTTTGTACTACTGCTCTTGTGTGCTCTGGAGCAGATCACAGAGAGAACCACTAAAGAAGCTATTGTGTGTGGAATCCGGGCTTTTCAGTTTTTCAGTAGAAGAACAGGGGAGGAGAGCAAATTCCCCAACTTTGTTCCTGACTCCTGCAGGTTTTATTGAAGAACGAGTGTTAAAAAGCTTCTTTTTCCATCCGTTCTTCAGTTAAACTGAACTAAACTTTTGCCAGTGGAGAGACCCTATAACTAGTGTGCTAGTCAATCCTCTGTTTGTGATTTCATTCTAAATATGAATTTTATTTTATTTTTTTTGCTTTCATTAAACCAATGCAGTAGGGATTAAAGGAGTAATCCTTTTTATGAAGTCAAATTTTAATGTGAAATTAAAAAGGCATTACCTTGAAAAATTGTGAATAATGTGCTGAGATATCAGTTTAGTTCGGAGCTTACTACACGCTGCAGTTGACGTACAGATGCCTTCACTCATATACCATCTTTGGTCATATTATTTTAAAGCCTCCTTGATGTTTATTCCATATTTTGTATATTAAAGGAACACTAGACTTGTTTTTGAAAGTATTTGCCATCCGTTTCTATTATTCACAGGGAGGTGAGAACGCTTATTCCCACTCGCAAGCTGCTCCTGCACTGACAGCCGTGCTGTCCCGATCACGCGCATATCTTTTGTATTGGCGCTCATGCACCTAAGATAGGTGCTTGGTCAGGACAGCACTGCTGTCAGTGCAGAAGCAGCTGTGAGTGGAGTGGCGGTAAGGTAGGTTCCAGTGTCCCCTGGGCGTACTATTATTCACAGGGAGGTGGGAATAAGAAGGGGCATACCGCGAGTTTGGGGGCCGGGCCCCTGACTCCCTCCTCTGCAGACTTTGAAGATCCCTGCAGTATCGAGCCTTTTTAAATAGCTGATTGTGCGTATGAAGAAAACATATGCGCGATCAGCTGTTTAAAACTGGACCCGAACTTCCGGTTCAGTTGCAAAAGTTCGGGTCCGGTTTTAAAGGGCTGATCGCACATATGTTTTCTTCATACGCACGATCAGCTCTTTAAAAAGGCTTGATACAGCAGGGATTTGGGCTTGTGGCAGGCCCTACTACCGTCTGGGCCCCCCGTGGTCGCGGAGGTGGGGGCCGTAGTTACACCACTGGGAATAAGCCTTCTCACCTTCATGTGAATAATAGAAATGGATGGCACATACTTACAAAATTGAGGTTATGCAGTTTAGTGTTCTTTAAAATTTAATTATATTTTGTATATTAAATTAAAATTAGCAATGTTTTTATTTGTTTATCAGAAGATAAAACTTTTTTTTAATGTTTAATGAGTGCCCACATCCTCCCTTATTCACTGCCTTTTTGTAGTGTCGCAGACACCGTTCTGCACGGCCTCACCATATACCCTGGTCTGCTTAAACATATTTCCCTCCCCCCTGCCTTCATTTCTCTGCTCTCTTAAAGGACAATTATACTCACCTCCCCCTTGTTCCTTTTCCCCCATTCCTGCAAAGTATCCAGGATGAGGACGCAAAGTCCTCCCCTCTGGGTACTTAACAAAAGTCCTGCACCACTTATTTGTAATCTCCCTCATCACTCCGGTCCGATCCTTCCCACTGGCACTTTGAGTGACAGGTTGCGAGGCAGACAATGGGAAGATGCGCTCTGTAAGGAAGCGTGTCTTTTCATTGGCTGCCTCCCGGACTGTCACTGAAAGTGCCAGTGGGGAGGATCCGACCGGAGCGAAGAAGGAGATTACAGGTAAGTAGTGCAGGACTTTTGTAAAGTACCCAGAGGTGCGTTTTAGGTCCTGACCCTGGGTACTTTGCAGGAATGGATCAGGGAAATGGTGAGTATAGTTGTCCTTTAATTGTTGCAGAAACTACGCTGGCAGGTAGCCAAAAAGGTCAGGGATGGGGAACATTATAATTTCTGACAGGTTTTCCCTGCATAAATGCTGTGAAATTCGATTTTTTTTCCCCCCAGTATGAATATCATTTAAAGAGGCTGCACCTACTAGTCTACTAGAGTTTGGATGGGTAAACTTTCCTGGATGGATGTAAATGTTGCCTGTAAACCAACCCAACCAAACAATAGCTCCCACTAATTAAACAGATTAAAGCACTAAAGACCACCATATTTAAGCCACATCTAAATTCATGTTTCTACTAGTTAAATCATAAACATACTGTATGTACCTTACCAATAGTTTTTATTTTTTCTAGCAATTAAAATAATATTGTTGTGTGTGCTGGTCTCAATGATAAGTGTGACCGTAATCTTAATGTTTTATTTATTTGCTGGACATAAAATCATTACACCAATATAGCCTGATAAACCAAATAATGCTAGACCCTTTAAAATATACTCAGTTCCATATACATCATATCACTGTCATTTATGTTGTTGAGTATAAAGCCACAAGGGTAATTACAGAACCAAATTGGGTAATTACAGAATGCAGATCTATACAGTGGCTTGACAATTCAAAAGGGTATTGAGTAAAATGATATGTGGGTCATGAGGGGTTGGGAGATGTAGAGCAGAATTTTGTAATAAACAGCTAGAAGGAGCGTGCATGGAAGGTTGTTAATTATCAGTTTACTCTTAGATTTAAAATTGTATCTGTAGTATCCAACTGTGTACAACCAGCAGAGAATCCAAAGATGAAGTCCGACAAAACGATAAAAGGAGATTCACACTTGCTCTGGGCAAATGTTACTGGGCAAATGTTACCCACACGTAATTATTTAATGTCGCTATCAACTGGTGCTAAATACTTCCGTACTGAGCGTACCTTCAGGGGCCCGGGGCCCCCATCGAGAATTGAGGCGTTTCATAAAGGCTCACTAAACTCACTCAAACAACTTTACATTTTCTGAAACTACAAATTGAGAGAAGTAAAATGGTGGTACTCACATATTTATCTGTGCTTGTTTTTTCATTAAATTATTAATGTTAAGTGAGTGTTCCTAACTGCTTCCACCCTCCCTTACTGCCTCCTTGTAGTGTCTGTGACTCTACTTCTGCACAGCCTCACTATAGACGCTGCTCTGCTTACACATCCCCCCTCCCTCCCTCTTCTTTCTTTTCTCTGCTGATTCTTTTAAATGTTGCATTAATTGTGCTGGCAGGCAGCCACAAATCCTAGTAAGAGGTCAGGGATGGGGAACCTATTAAAATTTCTGCTTCTGGGGTGACTGGTCTCTGCAAATGCTATGATTTCAAAAGATGATTTTAAAAAGTAGTGGGATCTTGCTGTAGAAGAAAGATACCCTTTAAGGTCACACAACCCACCACATTAATTGAGATACTTATGATTCTGGTGTCAAGTCTTTGCAGCCATTTTAATAGTTTGTTTCACATAGGTGCTAGGCCTGAATCAGTCTCCTAAAGACTTTCATCATAAAGACACAGTTATTGATGAACATACCATACAAGTATATGCATTTTTGCTTAATAAACCCAATCAGACTTTTCTTTGCCTTGCGCTCATTAATGTGTGTTGTTACATCAAATTTCCAAGTCACGGTAAATGCATTCCAAGGGATATGACATTCAGGCAT